>OY740797.1:15614360-16149360 GCA_963514005.1 Raja brachyura
AAACTAAAGCCACTTGGATCTGACTTTCATCCGAGAACAAATAACAATTTTATGTTTGGCTTGGATCCCTTCCTGTGAACTTTGCACAACGTAAACTAACGTTGGATAGCATCATTATTCCTATTTTTCTCTTCCCTTTCAAGCTGCTGAGCAAATTCCAACAGCAACAAATAGAAGAGGAGAGAGTGGGAACTGGGAACTGTATTCACAGGCCAGCAGTGAACCAAAAATTGTTTTAAATGTCTCATTCATCTTTTCCTCACATTCAGGTTCATCATTGTCAAGGCGGATGTCGCCAATAACACCACTCGCTTACAAATGAAATAACTACCATTTTATGTAAAAAGAGAGGGGGAGGGGGAGAGAGAGGGGGGGAGAGAGAGGGGGGGAGAGAGAGGGGGGGAGAGAGAGGGGGGAGAGAGAGGGGGGGAGAGAGAGGGGGGGAGAGAGAGGGGGGGAGAGAGAGGGGGGGAGAGAGAGGGGGGGAGAGAGAGGGGGGGGAGAGAGAGGGGGGGAGAGAGAGGGGGGGAGAGAGAGGGGGGGAGAGAGAGGGGGGGAGAGAGAGGGGGGGAGAGAGAGGGGGGGAGAGAGAGGGGGGGAGAGAGAGGGGGGGAGAGAGAGGGGGGGAGAGAGAGGGGGGGAGAGAGAGGGGGGGAGAGAGAGGGGGGGAGAGAGAGGGGGGGGGAGAGAGAGGGGGAGAGAGAGGGGGGAGAGAGAGGGGGGAGAGAGAGGGGGGAGAGAGAGGGGGGGGGAGAGAGGGGGGGGGAGAGGGGGGGGAGAGGGGGGGGGAGAGGGGGGGGGAGAGGGGGGGGGGAGAGGGGGGGGGAGAGGGGGGGAGAGGGGGGGGGAGATGTTCTCGTCCTATGCAGAAATATTTATTTTTAAAAACTACCTCCTCTTCAAACAGGGACTTTAAAAGATATTTGGACAGTGATGTGGATAGGGAAGGTTTAGAGAGATGTGGGCCAAACGTGGGCTGGTGGGACGAGTGCAGCTGGGGCACCTTGTTCGGCATGGATGAGTTGGGCCGAAGGGCCTGTTTCCATGCTGATTGACTCAATCAGTGACTTGGTTAAGAATCCCCTGCTCTACACTACAGGAAAATGTCAGCCCAGTTTGCATGTTCATCTCTCTTAAATTAGGCTTGAAAAGACAACTGGTTCATAAGTTACAGGAGCATAATTAGGCCATTCGGCCCTTCCAGTCTACTTGACCATTCAATTATGGCTGATTATCTTTCCATCTCAACCCCATTCCCCTGCCTTCGCCCCCTAACCCCTGACCCCCGTACCAATCAAGAACCTCTCAACCTCCACCTTAAAAATCTGTGGCAATGATTTCCATAGATTCACCACCCACTGACTAAAGAAACTCCCCCTCATCTCCTTTCTAAAGGTACATCGTTTTATTCTGAGGCTATGGCCTCAGGTCTGACAATTGATGACGCAAGCCTTTTCTCTTGCTTGTATTCATTGTTTTGCTTCAACATATCAGTTCTAATTTCCTAGCCACTTTACTTATTTTTGGCGATAATTGATTGTCAATGTCTTAAGCAATTGTAATTAAAGTCATTATTGAGGAATTGCATTAACCATGGGCGTGTGTTCTGCATCATCGTTGCTTGTCCTAATTTGTTCTGTACCTTTTCATACCTCTAGTTCCCCTCTCCTCTGACTCTCAGACTGAAGAAGGGTCTCGACCCGAAATGTTACCCATTCCTTCTCTCCAGCGATGCTGCCTGTCCCGCTGAGTTACTCCAGCATTTCGCGTCTATCTTCGGTATAAACTGGCGCCTGCAGTTCCTTCCTACACATTAAATCTTTGCTCACCTTGGTGCAATGTCACGCTATATCAGAGGTTGTGATCTATCGGACATTTCGCCGTCTGCCGCTGTCTGACAGTTTGGGAAAAACGGAGAGGGGAAGCACGATGGCGAACAGTTGCTTCCGTAATCCTGACATTAATTCAAAGGCTTTCCAATCCGACAATCAGCCGCGTCCCCTGAATTCCTCAGCTCATCAACCCGACCGACATTGACCCTTGTCCTTTGTAGCGAGAACGGCGATGAGTGGCTGTCAGCTTTCTGTAGCTGATCTAACGTGAATGCTCGGAGAGTATAAATAACAGAATCACTGCTGTATGCAGAGTGAGTGGTGATGCCAACCTGCATTCATCCTGCAGACACCAAGATCTGTCCAAGAGTATTTATTCACTGGATGTTTGCAAGAGAGTGTTAGATTTTGCTCTTAGGGCTAACGGAATCAGAGGATATGGGGAAGAGCAGGAAGGGGGTACTGATTTTGGACGATCAGCCATGATCATATTGAATGGCGGTGCTGTCTCGAAGGGCCGAATGGCCTACTCCTGCACCTGTTTTCTACGTTTCTATGTCTCACCAGAGAAATTGTGATTACACTGCTGAGTTAGCTCAGTTTAGTTTAGAGGTACAGCACGGAAACAGCCCTTCGGCCCACCGAGTCCGTGCTGACCAGCGATCCTCATCCCGCACACTAGCACTAATCTACACACACTAGGGACAATTTACAATATTTAACCAAAACCAATTAACCAACAAACCTGCACATCTTTGGAGTGTGGGTGGAAACCGGAGCACCCGGGGAAAACCCTCGCGGCCACAGGGAGAAGGTACAAACCCCGTACAGACAGCACCCATACTCCAGTCCGTGCCACTGGAAGGCAGCAACTCTACCCCTGTGCAGTGGCATCGTTACATAATGCCGATACATTATCCCATTCTTAACAAGTTAATTAACCAGACATTTTAAGTGGCTTGACATTGTGCCACTACTGTAAGCCAGTTCAATTCAGTTTAGTGGTAAGAAGGCATTACTAAAGCTCAAGTAGTAATCAACAGATGACTTATTCAAGTGCAATGAAATATGACGTGAACATACTGGTTGACTTTGGGAAGTCCCAAATTATCACTTTTTCTGCAAGTACCGAGACTGCAGTAAATTGGTTGCAGTTGACTTGAGCAATATTTAATCCCAAACATACTTGTACCAAAACCACTTCTCATGTATTCATTTTCGAGAGCTCCAGTAGGCAATTTCCATTCATTCCAACTAGATATTAATAATTCAATAGTTCTTTATTATCACATGTATCTAGGATACACTGAGATTTCTTTTTGCATACAGTCCAGTAAAATTATTTCCATACATAAATACAATCCCAGATTAAGTACAGTAAGTATAGAAACTGGTGGGAGAGTCGAGAACCAGAGGGCACAACCTCAAAGTAAAGGGACGTACATTTAGAGACAAGATGCGGAGGAATTTCTTTAGTCAGAGGGTGGTGAATCTGTGGAATTCATTGCCACAGACGGCTGTGGAGGCCAAGTCAATGGATACACTTGAGGTGGAGATTGGCAGATTCTTGATTAGTGCGGGTGTCAGGGGTTGTGGGGAGAAGGCAGGAGAATGGGGTTGAGAGGGAAAGATAGATCAGCTTTAATTGAATGGCGGAGTAAACTTGATGGGCCCAATGGCCTAATTCTACTCCTGTAACTTATGAACTTATGAAATATCACGACCATTTGCAAGAGTCGCCAGGTTTTGGTGCCATTTTCAAAGTCCCAGCTCCAGCTGGCTATAAAGCATCTTTGCAGCCATTGCCTCCACCCGGATCATCCAGCGAACTGTTGTCCCTCTCCTCGCCCGGCCACCATCAGTCGTTCGGCCACCTTCAGCCACAACCCGCAGACGAAGTAGAGGGCATGGAGGGTAGGACCCCTGTCCCTTCCTACTGGCCCTTCTTACCGACCGACTCGCTCCACGCTCCTCTCCGCTAGGCGGCTCCCTCTACAGGTGGGTTCCTGGTACCGCGGTGGGTGAACCGGGCCTGATGTGGATATCATTCCAATGGGCCAAACTTTTTTTTTCAGGTTCTTACCCTCCCGGAGATGTGATCAAGTTTCGGATCACATTCTCCAGGCTCTGTGCCCTACCAATGCTGGAGCTGGACGCCGCCTCGGACTGTCGTGAGCCCCACTGCGGAGCGCGGACAACATCGGAGCGGATCCCTTGCCTGGGATCGCTCCCACCATGGCCTGCGGACTTACCATCAAGGGCTCGCAGTCTCGGGAGAGGCTAGTCGGGAGCTCCAACGCTGCAGAAGGTTCGACCAGCCCCGACGCGAGGTTCGATCGCCCCGCGCGGGGGAACTGACAACCCCGCGATGCAGGAGCTGAACGCTTCGACACGGAGGGCCCGAACGCCGCTGGCTACGGGAGTCAAGACCGTCCCGTCAACGGGGGTCGAGGCCCACGGCCGAGGAAGAACAAAAGGGAAGGACTTGAACTTTATTTTGCCTTCCATCACAGTGAGGAATGTGTAGGAGTCACTGTGGTGGATGTTCATGTTAAAATGTGTTTTTGAGTGATCTGTTGCTTTTAATTGTATGACTGACCTGGCCAGTGAAATTCCTCGAATGTTGCAAAACATACTTGGCAAATAAAATCTGATTCTGATTTCGACCACGGCCATGCAGATATGTTACATAGAAACATAGAAAATACGTGTAAGAGTAGGCCATTCGGCCCTTCGAGCCAGCACCGCCATTCAATATGATAATGCTGATCATCCAAAATCAGTACCCTGTTCCTGCTTTCTCCCCTTGATTCTGTTAGCTCTAAGATCCAAATCTAACCTTCTCTTGAAAACATCCAGGGAATTGGCCTCCACTGCCTTCTGTGGTAGAGAATTGCACAGATTCACAAGTTTCTGGGTGAAAAAGCTTTTTCTCATCTCAGTCCTAAATGACCTACCCCTTATTCTTAAACTGTGGACCCTGGTTCTGGACTCCCCCAATATCAGGAACATTTTTCCTGCATCTACCCTGTCCAATCCCCTAAGAACTTTATAAGTTTCTATAAGATCCCCTCTCATCCTAAATTCAAGCGAAAACCAAGCCCAGTCGACCACTTCTTTCTTCATACGTCAGTCCCGCCATCCCAGGAAGTAACCTGGTGAACCTACACTGAGACGGTTATTCCAGTCTCCCACACTCAGTGACAACTGAGACGTTATTTTGATCTTCATCACGAGGCGCACAACTTGGGAAGAAGTTCGGAGAGGAAGATGGGAAGTCCTGACCTCCCATCTACCTCATTGGAGACCTTTGAACTGTTTTCAATTGGACTTTCACTTTATTCGACTTTAGCCTTTGCACTAAATGTTGTGCCCATTATCTGTGGATAGTTTTATTGTGCAGTTCCAGCGAACCAACGTCCCTCTCCTCTCCGCATCCAGCCATCTGTGTGTCCAGAGGACTCCTCCTGCAGCCTATGCTGAAGGCGCTGGAAGCATTACCCTGGGTCACCCTCCTACAATTGGCGCTTGACGTCTCCAGCCCCCTCCCGGTTACGCTGTCTGGCTAACGTAGGGTGGGCCTCACCAACGGACGAGTCTCTGAGCGAGCTCCGACCATCCTTAAGAGGGGGGGTTCATGGTCCTGTTGACCAATGAGCCTTCAGGCGGGTTACTGGCCTTTTCTATGACTGGGGTGCAGGCAAACCAAAGCTTTTTCGCCGTATATCTCGGTACAGGCACCAAAAATAAACTAGACTTTGGATCAGGTGAGGGTGTTGGGAACAAGGTCCAATCACATCATTCTCCTCAACGATGGCTTTGGTTCTCAGCAAAATACGCAACGGCAGCGACGCTGAATTCAGAGCTCGGTCTCTGAAAGTCAAGGCACGTTTAACAGAAACACACGAGGCTCACTGAACCTGCACCACACACACGCAGCTGTGGAGACTCAAGCCAGCACATCTGCTTTTGATACAAGCAACGGTGACATTTATCCGATTAAAGATCTACAATGTACGCGCATGCGATGGAGAACGAGAGGGTGCAGGAAACCACATCATCAGGAAATTGTTCATTCAGGGGGAGGGGGGGAGGGGGGGAGAGGAGGAGAGGGGGAGAGGGGGAGAGGGGGAGAGGGGGAGAGGGGGAGAGGGGGAGAGGGGGAGAGGGGGAGAGGGGGAGAGGGGGAGAGGGGGAGAGGGGGAGAGGGGGAGAGGGGGAGAGGGGGGAGGGGGGGGGGGGAGGGGGAGAAAAATAAAAACCACTTTCATTTGGCACGGTAGGTGCAGTGTACAGTATTAGTGACCTGTGTATCTCATTACTTGTGTTTGCAGTTTAGCTCCAATTGAAATGTTAGCGAGATACAAATTGGGCCAGGTTAATGTCAGAATAAACTAGACCTCATGACTGAACGCTGCAGAGCAAATGCATACTATTTTTACTGGAGCATCTGTGTGTGCAATTTCCCATCTGAAACCCTGCAGGGCTTCTCCTCCCTCTTCACTGCCAAGCGCCCTGACAATGCATTTGCAGTCTCAAAAGGCACTCAGTATAAAAATAACTTTTATGCAAGGTGTAGTACATTGCTTATGTGCAATTGTTCAGCCGTCAGTGCCGTGAGATGCCCTGTAGTGCTGCTCACTGCTATTCAGCCTAAGGATATGACATTCTGCACTGAGAATCAACACTCCCAGTGCCCAAGTCAAGAGTCAAGAGTGTTTTATTGTCAATATGTCCCAGACAGAGCTGGAGTAACTCAGCGGGACAGGCAGCATCTGTGGAGAGAAGGAATGGGTGACGTTTTGGGTCGAGACCCTTCTTCAGACTAGAGAAGGGTCTCGACCCGAAACGTCACCCATTCTCTCCAGAGATGCTGCCTGTTCCACTGAGTTACTCTAGCTTTTTGTGTCTATTTTCAGTCCCTTCCAACAAGTGAGAGTGTGTGTGCGTGCGTGTGTGCATATCCACACACACATATATATACATATATATATACACACATACATATATATAGCCCACGGTAAGGAGCTTTTACATTTTTCAGCTTGAAATTGTGCAATCTGGTGCATACTGTAGCGAGTCATATTACTTACACTTGGATGCAACATTTATGCTTTAAATTGGATTAGGTATGAATAAGGTTAGGCTAAATTATATTCCTAATTATATTCCACAATAGAGCCAGGCTGTGATCAACAGGTGCAGCACATGAATGACTATATTCATGTATGGAAATCAGATTATATTCATGCTGTTATGCATATATATAGAGAAAAACGCAGATAAACAAAGCAAAAGTCAGACTTCCGTCACTGTTCTGCACAAATAAATCAATCAACCTTGTTCAAGAAGGAACTGCAGATGTTGGAGAATCGAAGGTAGACAAAATTGCTGGAGAAACTCAGCGGGTGCGGCAGCATCTATGGAACGAAGGAAATAGGCAACGTTTTGGGCTGAAACCCTTCTTCAGACAGTTTCAACCTTAGTGTTTGAATATAGAAACAAGACGAAAATAATGCCACATATTCAATCATACATTAGGTATGTTACAAAACCTACCTTTAGCAGTGCCGCAGTTCTGCCGCTGGCCGTGTGCGCGACTTTGGCGCCTTTAAGGGGGGGGGCGGGGTTAAAATGCGGTTTTCCCCTTGCCATCTGGAGCTTTCTGTTGTCGGAGTGCGAGCTATTTTTGGAGATGCGTTCCGACTGCTGGTAAGTCCGTTTTTTTTAATAAATAATAAATATATAACTGCAGTAAAATAAAAATTAGCTCCTAATGCCGTGAACGCCGACAACGGGGACCGATTTTACGTAGGGGACAGGTAAGTGAAAGCTGCTTATTTTTACATATAAACTTGCTTTTTTAGGGGACTTTAATCAATATTTCATGTTGCGAAACGGTGATTTAGTCCCCATACAGAAGCAGAATTTTTCCTGCTGATATTGGGTTTAAATTCACCGCAACCGCAACGTTCCAATACAGCGCATTCCAGAAAATCCCATTCGCAAGCTGTTTAAAATGCCCATTAATTTACAGGCATGAAACACAAAATTCCTTCAATTGGGCCTATAAATTAATGACAATTAGATTTTAAAATCATGTTATATTGTGAATTATTGTGTGACTGTTAATTGGACACTTAGGCTTTACATTTAAAAAAGAAATTCTTAAGAAATGGATAGGTGTTTAGATCTAGTAATTGAATTTTGTAATTGGCTACAATTGGGTAACTAACTAATTATGTGCTTTAATTTCAGGTCATCCAACTAAGATTGAAGTATTCTGAAACGAATATGAAACAATCTATAATAACTGAAAATGTATTTCAGTTCCCTTAATTTTTAAGGAAGTTATGGGCTTTTGACTGTCCTCGATCACAACGTTTGTGTTAAGTCAATAGAAAAGCAATAGGAAGCAAGTTGCTAATTTCTGAGTATGAAAATGGCCATAACTTTTTTTAATACTGAAGAAATGAAAGTGAATTAGGTGTCAAATTAAACTTCTTTTTATGCTTTATCTGATGGGATAAAATGCAGACTTGATTTTTAAAATCTCAAAATTGTGTAACATTGCTACATATATGGTTCAATGAAATTAAGATATATATGTAAAAATATATATGGAAACAGGCCCTTCCGCCCATCAGGGCCACACCAACCAGCAATCTCTCATACGCCAATTCCATGTATCACACCAGGGACAATTTACAGAAGCCAATTAACCTACAAACCTGCACTTCTTTCGGATATGGGAGAAACTGGAATATCCGGAGCAAACCCATGTGGCAGTAAGGCAGCAACTCCACCGCTGCACCACCGTGCCACTTATTTTTTCTTTAATATATTTATTATGGTGTCACGTTAATAAAGATGAACACATGATTCTGATTTCTGCCCTTAGTTGGATAACACACATGACACATGTCCAATCATTGTGTTTTATGGCTGGTTTTCAACCTCTTCAGGCTGAAGGTCTCGACTCGAAACATCACCCATTCTTTCTCTCCTGAGATGCTGCCTGTCCTGCTGAGTTTTTCTAGTTTTTAGTGTCTATCTGCAATTCCTTCCTGCACTATTTGTTAAGCAAAACAGGTCCTATTCTCATTATATAATTTTGTGATCAGTGTGAGAGCATGAGAATGTTGTGAAATGTGCGGGTCTCACGCTCAATGAGTGAGAGTTGGCAGCCTTGCTAATAATTCAAACATTTTATGCAAGTTCCAATTGTTGGGACAAAAATCACTTATTACTGCTTTATAACAGTTAAGTTACTTTAAGACTATTTCAGAAATTATGGCAGTCAACAAAAAATCAACTAACAAATGAAAGCAAACTTAAAAAAAAAATAACATGTTCCCTTTTCTGACTCTACCTCATAAGTACTTTAACGCTGTTAACAGAGCGAAGGGATATTTATCTCAAGAATCAAAATGGGGAAAGTGAGGGCAATTTTGCTTAAATGGTAATTCTAAGCCCATTCAGATCTGCATAGAGTCAGTTATACAACATGTACATGGCTGGACTGATTTGTCCATACTGATCAAGTTGGCATTCTCCGTGCCCAGGGACTGGCTGCCATTCTCAGGTCAGCTCGTGTCCCAGGAACTGGCCGCAGTTCCCAGGTCGGCTCGCCTGCCCTGACACCGCAAAAATGAATTGAAAAAAAGACACGGTTTTTCGGGTTACGTGCCGTGTGCCCGTAGTCCGAACCCTGTCCTAGATGTTTGGCCTCATTGTCGTCATCTTCGACGTGCCCCCCCCCTCCCATGTTTGACAACTGATTCTCCTGGTTAGTTCCATCTCCGGCTGCATCATGTTGTCGGCAGCTGCTCATTCGACGAAAGAGAGAAGAGACGTGACGTGACTCACAGTCGTCAACCGACGCGCTTCCCCAGAACGCACAGATCACTGGCAGGCGGCGCAACGGGACAAACTGCGCAGGGACTGAACTCAGCGTGAGAACACGGCCATGAGCGCGAGGGCGTGAGAATTTGCTCCAAGGCGTGATTCTCACGCTGAAAGCGTGAGAGTTGGCAGCCCTGACCTTCAGTAAACGCGTCAGTAAAAAAACAAAATCTAACTTTCCGTGAAAGGGAATGTGTTTGTTAAATGTACAACTGATCTTTATAAATTTTCCTTTAGTATGGTTGGTAGTTATTCTGGTGACTGTCTGTACCTCTAGATACCTTTCCAGGGTTCTGCACGAGTTTGAAGGCGTTTCCATCTGCTGAGGAAACCAATGCTTCTTAAAAAAAATTGCTTTGTTATAAATTGCTTAGGTTATATCCAGTATGCTAAGTAGTACGCTCTCAAATTAGCTGCAGGAATATGCACAATAATGTTGAAAGTTCTTAAACCCACAGTTTTACGTGTAATATTATGCTTACATTGTAGTGCCGCAAATAGACAGCATCTTAGACTGTCAGTTTTGGAAGGAACTGCAGATGCTGGTTTGAACCGCAGATAGACACAAAAAGATGAAGTAGCTCAGCGGGTCAGGCAGTATCTGTGGAGAAGAGTAATAGGTGGACCCTTGTCTTGACCCGAAACGTCACCTAGTCCTTTTCTCTCAAGATGATTCCTGACTGCTGAGTTACTCCAGCTTTTCGTGTCTATTTTTAGACTGTCCCGTTGGCCTTGCATGTGCTGTGGAGAGAAGCAACAGCACAGGGCTGTTGGCAAGAGTTCAATCGAGCAGCTTGCTGAGTAGGTGAAAGACTGGTTATGTGTCAACTTGAACTGTGAAAGCCCACCCTGCAGCACAACTATGGATGGAGTTCCTCTCTGTGACGGGCACTTTCATGGGTACAAGGTTCACCAGAACCGGAATAAAAGGCTGCATGGGTTTAAGGGATTACAGGCCTGTTGTGCTGCTGCAAGTACGAATTTCATTATTCTATTTTTAGGATCTACGACAATAAAACACTCTTGAAGACTGAAATAGCTTGGATTGAAGTGGCCCTTTCCACATTTACCTCAGTTCAACACCTGGACTCTTTGCAGCCAATAATGTATTTACAGCTTAACGTTGTGCTTGTAGAGAAGGGGAACTTTAAATATGCACGGAAAATATCACAAACAGCAAGGCCCCAAAGCCTAATTTTCTCTCTCATCTCATTATCGTTGAAAACATTAGCGACGCAGTGGTACCGGTTTCCGACGGGCACGGTGACGGACGCACCACACATCTCTGTCCTCCATGCAGCTTCCAAGCTCCTCTTTTGTCTCCGCACATGCGTCTTCCATCAACGTCTTCAGCATTGTCTTGATTGGCCGCCCGGGTCACGTCGTCCGTGGGTGGGTTCCCACAGCACAACCCCGTTTGCTGGCATTTCTGGGTGGTAGTGGCAGTGACCAGCAGGCCTCATCCCTCTCCACCTGATCTTCTCGGTCAGAGGTGGAATCTCCCCATAGAGCTGGACGTTGGTGATGTGGTCCCTCCACCTGACATGTTGAACTTTTCTGAGCATTTGGGTGTTGGTACGATCGAGAGACTTGGACAGTGCTCGAGTGAGAGTCCATGCCTCACACCCGTACAATGATATGGAGTTGAGAGATAAAGAGCAGTTCTTCCCAGAACAGAGCCTTCCTTCAGCACTGCACCGAAGCCTCGGCCTGGTTCACCTGAATATCTAAAAGCCGTACCTTGGAATCTGGGACGGAGGTGCTACATTTATCCACAGCAGGCACGCAACAAAGTACTCGCTAGGCTGTTGTTTACAAACTCTCAGTTCTTCCCATCTAAGCCCACAGGAATGAGTAGGTTCACCCATGATGAGCGTTTGTCAGCACTGGGACTCTACTAGCTGGAGTTTAGAAGAATGAGGGGGGACCTCATTGAAACGTACAGAATAGTGAAAGGCTTGGATAGAGTGTATGTGGAGAGGATGTTTCCACCAGTGGGAGAGTCTGGGACTGGAGTTCATAGCCTCAGAATTAAAGGATGTTCTTTTAGGAAGGAGATGAGATAGTCAGAGAGTGGTGAATCTGTGGAATTCTTTGCTACAGAAGGCTGTGGAGGCCAAGTCAATGGATATTTTTAAGGCAGAGATAGATAGATTTTTAATTAGAGGTGTCAGAGGTTATTGTGAGAAGGCAGGAGAATGGGGTTAGGAGGGATAGATCAACCATGATTGAATGAGGGGCCGAATGGCCCAATAACTACTCCTATCACGTATGACCTCATGATCCTAAACTAAACATTTGCTGCCTGTTCTCCACAAGACCTGAGAGCAGGCGACTTCACAGCATGAATGATGGTCACCCATCAGCATATCTGTTGAACGCAAATAATTGGCGAGTGACTCAAAGATCAGGTTCTTCCAAAGCATTCAACATTAGAACCCTGGAAGTGCTGGAAGCCTTAGCTACATTCAGCTCAGTTTTCTATCGCCTTGAGGGTTCTACAATCCAACAATATTGAAGTTGTGAACTGAACAAACAACATTGAATTCAACTACAATCAACTGCAAGTTGGCGCTACAATGGCACAGCTGGTAAAGTAGCCACCTCAGTGCCAGAGACCCGGGCTCGATCCTGACCTCAGCTGCTGGCTGTGTGGAATGTAGAGATACAGCATAGAAACAGGCCCTTTGTCCCAACGAGCCCATGCTGACAACCTGTTCACACTAGTTCCACGTTATCCCACTCTCTCATCCACTCCCTGCACACTAGGAGAAATTTTACAGAGTGGAGTTTGCACGTTCTCCCTGTGACCGTGCGGGCTTCCTCCAGGTGCTCTGGTTTCCTCCCACATCCCAACGACGTGCGGACACGTGGGTTAATTGGCCCTCCGTAAAAAATCCCCCCTAGTGTGTAAAGAGTGGATGAGAAAATAGGATAACATAGAACTAGTGTGAACTGGTGATCGATGGTCGGCGTGCACTTGGTGGGCTGAAGGGTTTGCTTCCATGCTGTATCTCAAATTAAATTCCAAACAATGGAACTAAACCCAATGGGAGGAAAATCCAGAGGTGGGGATCTTTGAAGCCATTGATTGAAAGTTACCTGTTCCGACTCGGTGTATTTACATGCCTCATTTCTAAAGGAAGCACAAAGTCAAAGGGAAGCACATCTGTTTTCAAGAGAGAGTTAGGTTTAGCTCTTAGGGCTAATGGAATCAAGAGATATGGGGAAAAAGCAGGAACGGGATACTGATGTTGGATGATCAGCCATGATCATATTGAATGGTGGTGCTGGTTCGAAGGGTGGAATGGCCAACTCCTGCACCTATTTTCTATGTTTCTATGTCTAATCACTAGCCTGAGAGGATATAAAATTCAAACAAAATGTGCATTACAAAGTTCACTTGCTAATTTACACAATATTCAAACATGGATGCAAATGTACTCCTCTCCCACCACAATGGTAATTTATACATTGTTTCCGTGCTGTATCGAAACTAAATTCCCAACAATGAAACTAGACCTAATGGTGAGCAGCTTGCCGCTTGACACTCAATCGGACTCGAGCTGAACCCTTCTGAAGCAACAGCATGTGGTGATTGCTCATCACTCCAGCTGGCATGGGGTCTGGCTACAATGAAGCGACATAAAGAGACGGCCAACAGATATATTCATTTTAATTCATAACCGAGATCCTGTGTGATCATTTCACAGCGGGCATTAAATGCTGTTCCACATCAGTGAACAGCCAGGTACGTGGAAAAAATCCCAATCTCTGCACACAGATCATGAACGGGCTTGCCCCTCGAGCCCACAGCATCTTCCTACAAATCATTAAAAAAAAATCATAACACGTAATTCATTCTGAATGGAATTAAGCTGAATGGAACGAGCTGCCGGAGGAGGGAGTTGAGGCAGGAACTATTGCAATGCTTAAGAAACATTTAGAAAGGTACATGGATAGGTCAAGTTTAGAGGGATTTGGGCCAAAAGCAGGTAAGTGGGACTACTGCAGATGGGACATGTTGGTCGGTGGTGGCAAGTTGGGCCTGTTGCCACACTGTATGACTAACTGGAAAGAGCAAGGAAGGGTGGCACGGTGGCGCAGAGATCGAGTTACGGCCTTACACTGCCAGAGACCCGGGTTCGATCATGACTACGGGTGCTGTCGGTATGGAGTCTGTACGTTCTCCCCGTGGCCGCATGGGGCTTTCCCCGGGTACTCCCACACTCCGAAGACGTAATGGTTTGCAGGTTAATTGGCTGCCTTAAAATTGTCCCAAGTGTGTGGGATAGCGCTAGTGTACAGGGTGATCGCTTGTTGACACGGACACGTGGGCTGAAGGACCCGTTTCCACACTGCATCTCCAGTCTCTAAATAGTAACTTCTACATACAACCCCATGGATCCAATTCCATCTGTCCTCCCATCCAGGTAGAGGACACTTTCACATTCTCACACATAACTTCCACATTAAGTAATCAGCTCTCGAATTAGTCCCCAAGCATTAGGATTACTGGGATCTCTTACAATGTCACACCGTTACATGCTTTGGGATAATTGTAATCTATTCTAATGCCTCGCTGTTATATAACCTCACCAGTGTCTCTCTACTCCAAAAATATATATTTATATACTGCCTTCCGTGGACTTTCAGAAGTGCTCTACAATGCAGCACAGTGGCCCAGCTGGTAGAGCAGCATTGGAGACCTGGGTTCAATCCTGACCTCGGGTGGTGTCTGTGCAGGGATTACGTGTTTTCCCTGTGACCTTGTGTGTTTCCTTCTACATCCCAAAGGCACGCAGGTTGGTAGGTCAATTGGCCTCGGTAAATTGCCCCTAATATGTAGGGAGAGGGTGGGATAACACAAAAATAGTGCCAATGGACTGTCAACAATTGCCTCTCGAACGTTTGAATTCAAAGGAGACAAGCAGCACCGGGGGGGGGGGGGGGGGGGGGGGGGGAGAGCAGATATGTTGAGGCAGAGGTTATTATAGAATGGCAGAGCAAGCTGGATAGTACACTCCGCCCACTCCTGCTCTCGTTTCTTGCCTTCTTTTAATGGTGATCAGAACATGTTCAAACCAAGATGAACAGGCCATTTTGTGACGTGATATGGCCAAGCAAGTGGCAGTAAGGCAGGCTCATTGTATCGAGGTGTAGATCACCCATAATATAAATGGATGGCAGTAGAGGCTAGGAGCTCACCAGCCTACTGTTGTGTGTATGTAGAAGCAAGGAGCTGCAGATGCTGGTTTACCAAGGAAAGACACAAAATGCCAGCGTATCTGAGTGGGTCGGGCAGCCTCCTGGGCGAAACTGCAGATGCCGATTTACCAATGATAGACACAAAATGCTGGAGTATCTCTGAAGATCCTGCCTCACCTACCGAGTTACTCCATCATTGTGTGTCTTTACTGAAGATAAACCCAAAGTGCTGGAGTAACTCAGCGGGTCAGGCAGCATCTCTGGAGAAAAAGGATGGGTGACGTTTCAGGTCTGAACCCTTCTTCAGTGTGTCTTTACTGCTGTTTGTGTGTTACTTTCTATGGAAAACCTCTCCACTGCCTCAACACAGTACATATTAACTGCATGAAGATTTTTGTTAATCAATTATTGTCACAGAGCAAAATCAAGCCTTAAAGATTAGATTCTGCATCGGTCGATGGTCCTAACACATGGATGCAATTTTCATCTGGTTTCACAAAGGCAAGTTGTTACTATGTTTTTCTTCCTGGGTTGAGCAGAATGGAATTAACAACTGGATCTGTTTAAGCTGTGGAGTAAACATTGATTAACTCAAGCTGGTTAAACCCTATTCATGATTCACTTGGCAAGTGCAGCCTTCTCAGGAAAACCTTGGCTCCGTCCCTCGTGTTATGATGTGCGGCTGCATTTTGGCAGGAAGAACAGAGGCCAGAAACCTGGCTCTCGTGTGTAGGACTCCAACATCCTTTGTACTGTTGGCTACTCCGAGTTGAAAGAGGGGCGGTTGCCATGGAGACGGGTTTCCACGAATTTTGCGGTGAATGAGTAACAACCCATGTTAATAACTAGCTGGACCTTCATGGACATCCACCTGAGAACACGCACAAGGGGCCTTGGTTTAATATCTCCACCCAAACCAGCATCTCCAACTCCAGTAGAGGCTGCTGTGTGAAGTCTCTGGAACAGGACTCAAAGTCTCAATCTTCTGCTGCAGATTTGCCAGGGCCTGCAATTGAGCCACAAAATGACACCAGAACAATGGTAATGTCAGTGGAGGAGGAATATTGTTCACCCGCCACTTCCTATGTCCAGCTATATTTAAGAGGGAGTTAGATGTGGCACTTGTGGCTAAAGGGATCAGGGGCACATTGAATGGCGGTGCAGGCTCGAAGGGCCGAATGGCCTACTCCTGCACCTATTTTTCTATGTTTCTATGCATATTCAATAGTTCACTGCCACGATCGTATATGCCTCAACAACAAATCCTGCCAGCGCGTTCCAAGCACTCACCACCGTGTGTTGAAAAAGGTTGCTCTGCACTCCTCCTTAACACTTTTACTTATCCCTTTCCCTTGAAAAGAACACTCAAATCTCTACCTCAACAGCCCGTCGTTGCAAATTCCCCCAATTGTCTAACATACCAGAGAGGACATCCAATATTTCCTTCAAAAATAAAGCCATGGGATGTTTCCCTTCCACCCGACAGTGGAGATGTGGCTTCCATTAAATGTCAGTGTGGCAGCTCTTGCAGTACAGCACTGCCCCAGCACTGACCAACTCTAGACCTTGGGCTTCTGTTTGAGGCTAGAACCTACAGAGCCTCAAGAGTCTTTTGCAGCAATTACAGGAGGCAGTCTGAAGAAGGGTCTCGACCTGAAACGTCACCCATTCCTTCTCTCCGGAGATGCTGCCTGTCCCACTGAGTTACTCCAGCTTTTAATGTCTATCTTCGGCACCTTAATGAATTCTTGCTAGTCACATTGGAGCGGTGCGGGTTGTCTCCGATGGGGAAGCTGTCCAAATTGGCACAACGGACAACATTGAGTGCTTTTATTGTGGGCTATCTCTGCAGTTTAATTGCTGATCTTAAATCCTCTCCAACCTGTACAAACAGGTTAGAAGGCTTAAAAAATTTTTTTTTTTAAACACCAAGAAATACTGCCTTTCTTTTCTCAATAACTTATAGATTTTTTTTATCATTATATTTTTTATCTGTGTGTGTTACATTTCAGGGCCTGCTAAGCTGCCACGGATAAGAATTTCATTGATTCATGGTCGGTACAGATGAAAATTAAATACCCATGACACTCTTGTGAAACTGAATTTCAGTAGGCATCCGGGAAGCATAACTGGCACCTACACCTTTATGGACACATGGGGAACACAAAGGGTGGAGCAGTGGCTGGCTTACAGCGTCAGAGACCCAGGTTCGATCCTGACTATGGGTGCTGTCTGTATGGAGTTTGCACGATCTCCCTGTCACCACGTGTGTTTTCTCTGGGTATTCCAGTTTTCTTCCCACATCCCAAAGACCCAGGTTTGATCCTGACCTTGGGTGAAGGGATTCAAAGTAACATTTGCAAATTTGCAGATGACACAAAGCTGGGTGGCAGTGTGAACTGTGAGGAGGATGCTATGAGAATGCAGGTTGACTTGGACAGGTTACGTCTGAAGAAGGGTCTCGACCCGAAACGTCGCCTATCTCCCTCGCTCCTTAGATGCTGCTGCACCCGCTGAGTTTCTCCAGCTTTTTGTGTAACCCTTGACTTGGACAGGTTGGGTGAGTGGCAGATGAAGTTTAATGCGGATAAATGTGAGGGTATCCACTTTGGTAGCAAAAACAGGAAGGCTGATTACTATCTAAATGGCATCAAGTTGGGAAAAGGGGAAGTACAACGGTATCTGGGGGGTCCTTGTTCATCAGTCTATGAAAGTAAGCATGCAGGTACAGCAGGCAGTGAAGAAAGCGAATGGCATGTTGGCCTTTATAACAAGAGGAGTTGAATATAGGAGCAAAGAGGTCCTTCTGCAGTTGTACAGAGCCCTAATGAGACCACACCTGGAGTATTGTGTGTAGCTTTGGTCCCCTAATTTGAGGAAGGACATTCTTGCTATTGCGGGAGTGCAGCGTAGGTTTACAAGGCTAATTCCCAGAATGGTGGGACTATCATATGCTGAGAGAATGGAGCAGCTGGGCTTGTACACTCTGGAGTTTAGAAGGATGAGAGGGAATCTCATTGAAATATATAAGATTGCTAAGGGTTTGGACACGCTAGAGGCAGGAAACATGTTCCCGATGTTGGGGGAGTCCAGAACCAGGGGCCACAGTTTAAGAATGAGTAAGCCATTTAGAACGGAGACGAGGAAACTTTTTCTCACAGAGAGTTGCGAGTCTGTGGAATTCTCTGCCTCAGAGGGTAGTGGAGGCAGGTTCTCTGGATGCTTTCAAGAGATAGATAGGGCTCTTAAAGATAGCGGAGTCAGGGGATATGGGGAGAAGGCAGGAACGGGGTACTGATTGGGGATGATCAGTCATGATCGCATTAAATGGCGGTGCTGGCTCGAAGGGCCGGATGGCCTAGTCCTGCACCTATTGTCTGTACGGAGCTTGTATGTTCTCCCCGTCACCACATGCGTTTCCTATAGAGATGTTCCGGTTTCCTCCCACATCTTAAGGACATGCGGGTTTGTAGCTTAATTGCCCTCTTATAAATTGCCCTTAACATGGCGGGAGTGGATGAAAAAGTGGGATACAGTGAATGGGTGAGCGATGGCCGGCATGGACTCGGTGAGCTAAAAGGTCCATTTCCATGCCGTGTCTCTGAACTGAATTCCACATCCCCATCAACATCAGGACAGATTAGCGGAGGGAAACCCCGGCCGGCCAGCCTCCCCGTGTAAATGTCAGCCCATTCATGCCATACCTCAGGGGGATTCCTGCTACACTACGCAATGCAGCTAATGTTGACACTAAACTCAAACATGCCAGGCATTGGAAACGTGTGGCAGGCAGCTATTCCGTGAGCGGTCAGAACGTTCAAGGAAATGTGGAACCAGGCAATGTGAACAAGGTCCCAATCTGCAAATTCTTTAGAACAGTAACAAAGGTGGCTATTTCAGTGAAATATAGCTATTTCGGACTTTTTTGGAAAGCCTCGGACTATCTTTGATCGGACTTTACTGGCTTTATTTTGCACTAAGCATTATTCACGTTATTCCCTTTATCACGTATATGTACACTGTGGATGTAATCATACATTATCTTTCCACAACAAAAGCTTAGCAATGTACCTCGGTACACGTGACAATAAACTAAACTCAAACACATAGCAAGTGTAACTCCATCAAACCCTCGTTAAAATGGTCCATGGGCGGGGAAAGATATGGTGTCCATTATTGTCTATTGTCCGCGATAACCAAGTAAAGGATTATCGTGTAATTTTATTTTTAAAAGACGGCACAGCGGTATAATTGATGGCTTGCATCACCAGAGACCCGGGCTCGACCCTGACTACGAGTGCTCTCTGGATGAACTTTGTACTTTTTCCCCATTTTAATTGCATGTGGTTTCTCCAGGAACTCTGGTTTCCTCCAAAGATGTACAGTCCGTAGCTTTATTAACTTGGTATGATTGTATATTGTCCCTAGTATGTAAGTGCATGGGGATCTCTGGACAGCACAGACTCGGTGGGCCGAAGGGCCTGTTTCCGCACTGCGTCTCAAAACTAAAAAATGTAGTTTTGTTTGGTTGGTGTATTGTCACATGTACCGAGGTAGAGCGAAAAGCTGTATATCGATAAATATTAATTCAAAAATACTATTGTGAAAAATTGCTGGTTGCCAGAAAACCCCTTCTGTCCTTACACCCTCCAGAAATGTCAGGTGTAAAATGGTCCCCTTGCTCCACACTATTCAACATGGTAGACATCACATCACACACAACATGCTGTGTTCAGGTTGGCATTAACTTTTTAAGCTGTCACTTCACATTGTGTTTCCTAATCAGTTATCGAGTTCACCCACTGTGCCCTCGTGCCCATCAACTCATTACTCCATTTAATGGGTCGTGTTTTCCATACATACCTCAAGTTATTTTATCACGTTAGTTCTGTTTAATTCATCCTACGGGCAGCTCGGTTTCCACCCTGCTGGTTGACATATTTAAAAGGACGGCGAACACACACAAAAAAAATAAAAAGATCCAGAACTGGGCTGAAACAAAACCTCAGGAATAAAAGCCAGCCAGCTTTCTCATTAGATTGAAGGAGGCAAACAGGCAAGGTTAAGCAAACAGACCCACACCTGATAAGACAGGCGCTGACAGGGCTCACCCTGGGGGGAGATTGTGTTTGAGATCATTAATTGGGAAGCAAGACACGGGGAGACGGCTACACATTGTGCCAACCTTTTGCACGGTAAAGCGACAGGGGGGACGTGAAATGGGAATTGTTTGGGGGTGGGGGAAGCACAGACATAGACGACAATGTACCGGGAAGAGGAACAGGGATGTCAAGGTCACCAATTATTAGACGTTACGACACACGTCAGGGACCAGGCAAGGCACCGTCACAACTGGAATACAAAGGTCTGAAATCACTGAGAAACAGCAAGAGTCTTTGTGTGGGCAGCATGTAGAGGTGATGCTCACGGAAGAGAAAGGAACGCACTTTAAAACATATCCTTCCCCCCCCCCCCCTCCCCAATCACCTTCCTATCCACCATCAGTGCCCTTTCTTCATTCACCCATGTGGGGAGAGATGGCATGTTGTTCGATGCTGGCCACCAGGCCCATTCATGTGTAGACAGCACAAACATTCCTCGCCTAATACCCTTAATTAGAGCTGCAAAGTCAGCTGCCAAGAGACATCGAAAGACAGCCCATTACCAGGATTTGACAAAGATCGGGCAGGAAGTCCCACATGCACCTCGCTTGGTTCAGTGGCACCACAGGTCAAATATTAGAACGTTTTCTTTAAATTGAGAGGTACATTTTCTGGGGGGAAAAAATATCACTGATGAAAATAAATCACCACCACCTTAATTTCCTTTCAATGGCTCAAAATACCCGAAATACTTCTGCAATTATACTCCAGGCCCAACACCAATCTCACCCTCTGCATTCTCCACCAGCCTCGTATCCCACCATGCCAACTCAGTTCATTCTTGACTTTGCAAATCTCGCCCCTTCACCGCCTATATGGAGGTGGTCTATAACCACTTCAGCCCAGCGCCCTGGAATTTTCATCCCTTCTTTCCGTTTGGGATCCCTAATCTACCCATTTTTCTATTTTTTTCCCTTTTCTGAGTTGGTCCAGTTTCTATCTGTTCACTGGTGAAGTGCATAGGTTTTACACCACAGAGTCCCGACATAACAACATTAGACTTCAGAGAGGCAGTGCAGGAACATGGCCTTCAGCCCCCTGAGCAGTAGTTTGAACATTGATCTCTCCTCACTTTGTTTGACTGAATATGTTTGTTGCCGGCTTAGCTTAATGTAATGTAGTGATACAGAACGGAAAAAACAGGCCCTTCGGCCCACTGAGTCCAAGCACACCAGCAATCACCCTGTACATTACCACTATCTGATACACTAGGGACAATTTACAGAAGCCAAATAACTGACAAACCTGTACGTCTTTGGAGCGTGGGAGGAAACCGGAGCACCAGGAGAAAACCCACGTGGTCACAGAGGGAACGTACAAACTCCATGCGGACAGCACCTGTAGTCAGGATCGAACCTGGGTCTCTGGCGCTGTGAGGCAGCAACCCTACCGTTGCACCACCGTGCCGGCCACATCTAGGGCAGGCTACACGTCAGGTGACCTCTTAAACAGACTCAATCACACTTGGGAATGAGACAGGAATTTCCCACAACGGTTTTCCTTGTGCTCCTCATGCTACTGACTATTTTTTTTTAAAAGGCAGACCCAGGATAATAGGCGGCTGTGGAGAGAGAGGGGAGAAAATGCAATGAAACACAAAGTGCCAGGAAATATAGCTGGAAGTACTCATCATTTCTAGAAAGAAATACAGTTAATGTTTCAGGCGAAAGGTCTCCAAAGAGTATTCATCCCAAGACCGTTAACTCGATTTCTCCTTCCACAGATGCTGTTAGGCTATTACTGCTCTTCCGCTTTTTATTTCAGTTTTCCAGCATCTACATTTTGCATTGCATGTTTTTTGGGGCTTAATAACCAGCCACCCTGTGGCTGGGATATTGATAGACGTGTTAATCATACAGTGTGGAAACAGGCCCCTCGGCCCAACATGTCCCATCTGGACTAGTCCCGCCTGCCTGTCTTGGCTCATAATCCCTCTAAACCTGTCCTATCCATGTACCTGTCCAAATGCTTTTTAATGTTCCGATAGTTCCTGCCTCAACTACTTCCTCTGGCAGTTTGTTCCATACATACACACACACCACCCTTTGTGTGAAAAAGTTACCTCTCGGATTCCTATTAAATCTTTTCCCCCCCCTCATCTTAAACCTAGTCTTTCCCCATCTGACAATTTCAGTGTTTGCACTATGCCAGCTGACAGAGACATGTCCCTGTTTTATGAAACACTTATTAACCAACTTGTATTCATCAAGCACCATTTAAGTACGATCTCCAATCAAAAAGAGATAAATACTCCCTTTGAATCCTGCTATTAATTAACCCTAGTTTCTATTTGAGGATTGCTAGATTCGCAAAAAACAAATCAATAACAGCGCTGCAGCAAAGGCTTCCAGCAATTGTATTGACAGTCAGGCGTTGTGACTTGCAAACTAGAAACTGTGACTGTAAATAACCTACTTGGATAAGTGCGCAACACCACAAATACATCACAGGCACAACTGGGGGTGCGTTCCATCTCAAGTCCAAGTTCAAGTCGGACAACAGCAACGCTGGAGCACCATTTGAAGTTAGCGGGGAATAAAATAGGCAGAGTCTCAGAGTCTGTCCACAGAGCTGGCAAGGACGGCTGCGGGCAAATGTCACGAGGCATTTCCAAAGGCTCAGGTCAACTTGTATTTACAGTTGAAGTTGGGTACACTTGAGTTCCCAGTATTCTTGGAAGTCCCCTCTGGTGTAGTGGAGTGCGAGGGGAAATAACATCCTCTGAAATATATATATACACACATGTCAGAAATTAGGCGCAAACCCATGTTTGTCCTCAAAGACTTCACTCCTTTAAGGGTCGCTGGTGAGAATTTATTTTTAATTGAATTTCCTCACTCCCATCCCCTTATTTACTTTAAACATCAGAGATAGTGTGGAAACAGGCCCTTTGACCCACCGAGTCCATGCCGACCAGCGATCACCACGTACACTAACATCTTATACACACTAGGGACAATTAAAAATGTTACCAAAGCCAATTAACCTATGTCTTTGGAGTGTGGGAGGAAACCGGAGCACCCAGAGAAAACCCACGCGGTCGTGGGGAAAACGTACAAACTCCGTGCAGACAGCACCCGAGGTCAGTATTGAACCCGGGTCTCTGGCACCGTAACTCAGCAATGCTACCGCTGTGCCATTAGGTCAGGACAGTCCCAGCCTACAAATATCAGTCCCCGTCTCGTGCTACACAGTTTGGTGCCGAGTCTTTCACCTGGGCCTGAAGCTGTGATCAATAATCAATCAGTGTTCTGGGCTCCATAGAGACCCCGGAAATAAGGGGTATATTTACACTGTGCCCATCCCCTCAAGTAAACCTGTGTCCAGTCGGTCACTGCGAGGCCCAGCAAATACACTGGGTCATCTGTGAGCCAAACGCAACGAAGGGTCGCAACAAGCCCAGCATTCGTGCTGAAACAAGAGAGACTTTTTCTGTCAACTGAGGCATGCCCCCAGTTTAGAAACACAGCAAGTACAAATGAGGATTAGGACAAGGTCACCCAACCACTTAAGCCTACTCCACCAGTTAGTAAGATCTAAATGATTCGATTACAACTTCAGATACATGTTCACCCGCAGTGACCTTTTATTTATCAAGGATTTATCCATCTCCATCTCAAAAAGATCTAAAAGACACTGTTTCTGCAATGTTAACCCCTCCCCCCTCTCTTTTAGTTTAATTTATTAGGGAGGTACAGCACTGAAACAGGCCCTTCGGCCCATCAAGTCCACACCGACCAGCGACCCCCGCGCACTAACACTATCCTGCACACACTGCTGAGGACAATTTACAATTTTACCCAAGCCAATTAACCTACAAACCCGCAGGTCTTTGGAGTGTGGGAGGAAACTGGAGTCCCGGAGAAAACTCATGCAGGTCCTGGGGCGAATGTACAAACTTCATACCGACAGCGCCTGTGGTCAGGATCGATCCTGGGACTCTGGCACTGTAAGGCAGCAACTCTGCCACTGCGCCACCGTGCCACTCTTGATCTTTCCCTTTACAATGAAGGCTATCCCACAGTAATTCATCCGAGCTTGAAACTACACCCGCACCAACACTAGCTTCTTCAGACCAGTCTGAAGAAGGGTCTCGACCTGAAATGTCACCTATCTCCTTCGCTCCTTAGATGCTGCTGCACCCGCTGAGTTTCTCCAGCTTTTTGTGTAACCCACAAGCTTTGGTAGGACAGGACCTCAAGCTATGCGATTGATGTTGTCAATTCAACTTGATCCCACCCATAGGCAGCACACACACACTTAGTTTTAGCTTAGTTCATTATTGCCATGTGTACCAAGGTACAGTGAAAAGGTTTTGTTTGCAGACATAACTCCTTGTTTGCCCACACACGGAGCTCCTTCCTTATAACAGCTCTTTCATTATAACCAGGGTGAAAAAAAATCAAATACCAGGGGGCATAAGTTTTAAGGTGAGAGGGGAAAAGTTTAAACGAGATGTGTGGGGCAAGTATTTGTTTTGTTACATAGAGGGTGGTGAGTACCTGGAACACACTGCTGGGGGTAGTGGTTGAGGCAGACAATAGTGGCATTCAAGAGACTAATTGATAGGCATATAATGGATATGCAGGGAATGGAGAGAGATGGATTATGTGTTGGCAGATGAGACTTGGTCTAGGCATCATGTTCAGCACAGACATTGTGGGCCGAATGGCCTGTTCTGTGCTGTACTGCTCTACGTTCCAAACAGAGATACACAGGCATGTCGGGATGACTGCAATGTATTTTTAGTTCCACTTCAGCATGGATTACTGAGAAGGACATTGAAAAAGATTCTCAAGACTACCCGAGGCCAATTAGTTAGGGGCTGTCTCTTTTAATCACCATTTAAATCAGCACAACCCATACTCCAATGACATGACACCATTCATAAGCCTTGGAGTGGAAGCAGTGAGTTTACAAGATTAGTTTTTATTCATTCTCGAGATGTGGGTGGTGCTCACGAGCTTGGTAGTAATTGTGCACAACCATTGCCCTTGAGAAGGTGATGGTCTCCTTGAACTGCTGAGGTCCATGGACGTTAGGGCTTTCTCACAGAGCTATTAAATCAGGCCATGAGTACACAAGAGATGGGTTCACTGGTCTTGTAGGTGGCGGTGCTTAAAGCTCGTTGAATCCCTTGTGCAGAATTCAAGGCAACAGCACAATATTCAGAAATAGCAAATACCAAAACACGATAAAAAAAACAAAACGGCAGGAAACACCAAGGCCAGGAGGTATCTGTGGAAAGAGAAACAGTAAATGCTTCAGGCCTGGGACCCTTTGTCAGAAGGTCTGTGCTGTTGGAGAAAGTGTCCAGGTACACCCGTGCTGACAACATAGGGAATACTTTGAAGAGCGGGAGGCCTTTCTTGCTCCCGTACCTAGTCCACGTGAGATTCAAGAGCGTTTTATTGTCATATGTCTCAAAATAAAACTACAAATTTCTTTCTTACAGCAGCACAACAGGTTTGTAAAGACAGTACTCAACAGATAATATAATAACAAACGACAAAAAAAGTTAAATAAAAAAATAAAAAATATATAGTACAAAAATAAAACAAAGCTCACAGTCCCTAATGCAACCCAGACAATTTGTAGTTCAGAGTTTAGTTTTAGTGTTTAATAGCCAGATAGTTGTTGGGAAGACGCTGCTCATGAACCTGGACATCACAGTTTTCCTATAGCTTCTAGCTGATGATAGGAGTGAAATGAGAGCATTGCCAGGGAGATGTAGGTCCTTGATGATGTTCCCTGCCTTTTTGAGACAGGACCTCTTGTAGATTTATTCGATGGTGGGGAAGGTTAGTATGCGTGATGGGCCAGGCAGTGGAATTCCAATTTCGTTTAACATTGCTCAGGAATGATGTTATCAAAACCGTCCTCCGCAGGTAGGTTGGGCAGACCTTCCGTTCCCCATTCTCCCTCCACCCCATAGCCCTCGAGGTTGTTCTCATGAATGGACTGTAAACTAAAGAACATCATTCTGATAAGATAAACACAAAATGCTGGAGTAACTCAGTGGGTCAGGCAGCAACTCTAGAGATAATGAATAGTTGACATTTCTGCATGAGATGAAGAGTCTCCACCCAAACCATCACCTACTCCTTTTCCCCAGAGATGCTGCCTGCTACCCTGAGTTACTCCAGCATCTGCAGTCCCTTCTTACTCATCCTGATAACTTGCAGCTTAGAAAGGAC
Source organism: Raja brachyura (assembly GCA_963514005.1). Next base: position 15,640,665 of record OY740797.1, read on the forward strand.
GTGGGCCAGAACAGCTCCCTTGAATGACAAATTCCAAATCTCCTTATTTACTCTCAACAAGACAATCAGATGCCACCAGACTCCAGAGCAAGAAATCAGTTTAACCAGCTCAACCTGTTGATCTTTGCTCACACTTAAGAATATGTGGCGGAGACATCCGTGGCAGAAATGTCAAAAGGAGCACAGAAAAGTCAACCAATTATTAATAGGGGGTTGCAATTCACCAATGAGCCCCGGATTACAAAATGACAATGGAAGCAAAGGAGAGAAATGGTTTAAACAAGAGATAGACACAAAGTGCTCGAGTAACTCAGCGGGTCAGGCAACATCTCTGGGGAAAAAAGGAATAGGTGACATTTTGGGTCGAGCCCCTTTGTCAGACTGGGACTCTCAGTCTGAAGAAGAGTCTCGACCCGAAACGTCACCTATTCCTTTTTTCCAGAGATCCTGCCTGACCCGCTGAGTTACGCTAGCACTTTGTGTCTATCTTCGCTAACTCTAGTTAACTCTGCGTGGGTATTCACGCCTACTATATCCTGTTGTGCTGAAGCAAAGCAAGAATTTCATTGTCCTATCTGGGACACATGACAATAAATTCTCTTGGATCTTAACGTGCCGAGTGATTCAAGTATTTTTCTGGATCTCCCTCAGATTTGCAGCATCTGCACAACTGTTGAATTTCAGTAAATCTGACAGCAAGAAATAAGATGTTCAGAGGAATATTTGTCCAAAAAGGTTTTTCTTCCTGACGAGGGGAGACAGAATTGGAGGTGGGGAAAGAAACTGCTTTGCAAGAGATGGATGCTAGACGAAGGGTGGGCATGGTGGCGCAGCGGTAGAATTGCTGCCTTACAGCACCAGAGTCCCGGGATCCATCCTGACCACGGGAGCTGCTTGTATGGAGTTTGCACGTTCTCCCTGTGACCGCTTGGGTTTTTTCTGGTCTCCTCCCACATTCCAAAGATGTTTGTAGGTTAATTGTCTTCTGTAAATTGTCCCTCGTGTGTAGGATGGAACTAGTGCATGGGGTGATTTTCTGGAGATTATTACTCGGTACGGACTCGATGGGCCAAAGGGCCTGCTTCCGCGCTGTATCTCTAAACTAAACTAGAGGAATCTCAATTGGATTTTGCTTATTTTAGTTAATAAATAATTTTCCTTAATTTGGTCAATGAATGATATCTTTCCCAGGTCAAGAAGTTGCTTATAAGATCAAAGAGACTCACAAAACCCGAACATAAATTAATTCCATGAGTAATGGGAATACATCTGCTTGGAGTTTGCACGCTCTCCCTGAATTACGCAGGAATTTCCTTTGGGAGTTCGGGTTTCCTGCCATATCTCAAAGCTGTGCAGTCTGGTGGATAGTTGGCCCCTGTACATTGCCCCTGGTGTGTAGATGGTTGAATCTGGAGAACTTGACTGGAGTGTGGGGAAAATAAAACAGGGCTAGTGTAAGAAGAGCTTGATAGCCCAAATGGTCATGTTGGGCCGAAGGGCCTGTTTCCTTGCTGTGTCCCTCCCCGATACCTTGAATTACATTCTCGTTTCTAAAAGGAGTAGTGAAAGTAAATAAGTGATGTAAATGTGTGATATATGGTACAAACAAGGCGCACACTTTGGCAGTTCCCAGCGACTTCTGGCAGTACATGTTGGTGGCACAGTGGTGGAGCAGTAGAGCTGATGCCTCACAGTGCCAGAGACCCGGGTTTGATCCTGGCCTCGGGAAGTTTGTACATTCTCCCTGTGAGTACGTGGGTCTCCTTCGGGTGCTCCTACTGGTTTCTTCCTACATCCCAACGATTTGCAGGTTTGTAGATTAATTCTAAGTGGGATAACATAGAACTAGTGTATGGGTGACCAGTGGTCAATGTGGACTCGGTGGGCTGAAGGGCCCGTTTATCTAAACTAAGCAATACACAGTTAAAATTTATAACCCACACACATATTCTATTAGAGTCATAGAGTGATACAGTGTGGAAACAGGCCTTTCGGCCTAACTTGCCCACAATGGCCAACATGTCCCAGCTACACTAGTCCCACCTGCCCGCGTTTGGTCCATAATCCCTCCAAACCTGTCCTATGCATTTGCCAAGCGATTTACAGCATTCAATGTGAAAGGGATGGAACACTGAGAAGTATGCAAGTTCATTTTTATCTCAATAGAAACTCACTGACTGAGCATCTTTGATCTGCCCGATTACTCAACTCAACAGATTACTCCAGCTGATCGGACAAGGACTAATGGAGCGCTCCACTCCATTGAGTCTTTCAGCCACGAGCCGCTAGTGCACGCAAGGGGCCAAACGGAAACAAGACAAAGGCAGAAGTTTCAATGGGAAATCCGGGTGAAGAATCTCAGCAGACAGACGACAGCATAACATCGCAAAAGGGAAGGGAACCCAGAAGTGCGTGACCCGAGCTGCAAGAGGTTGATCTTCTACTTGCGTATGGCATGCACAGCCTAAAGTTGTAGGACAACTTGTTCTATTTGATCTTATTTGATTGTGCACGCCAGGTTGATTGCATTCGTCGAAACAGGGTGGACCACGTGAAGGTTGCAATCTCCCCCCCCCCCCCCCAAGAAGTTGATCGAGAACCAGGGACAGAAAGAGCGAATGAAAGACAGCTGAGAAACACAAACGCAAACAAAGCCTCCAGTGGGTTCCGAGCCTGACCCACCCTCGTTTACAATCTGTTCCACTGGTCACTAGTCTCTTGGAACTGCCAATAACTTAAAGACAAACATGTCTTATTTGAAAGAGACTCTGTATGCAATTCAGAATTTTTGAATGCAAGAAGTTTGAACACCATTCTTTACATCGACTCCGTTGCAGACAGTGGCATTAAAGAAAGTCAGTGCACATATCACTTCCTCAGCACTTCACAAAGCGTTCTGCACAAAGGGAAAACCATTCGGAGAGAGCTGTTTGCAAACACTGGTAAAAGCCTCCTCCCTCCCCCATGTTCCTACTGAACTACTGAGATTCAATTGCCAGTCATAATATGAAGCTACCAACCTTCACAGAACTGAGAGCCCCCCCCCCCAAGGTTAATTGTACAATGCAACAGAGGACCAGGCGCGTTAGAGATGCTTTTATCATATTAACCAGGGCTTTAAAAACCAAGGAAGATGATAAATGTGACCACTGTATCGCCACAAGACACCCAAAACTGACATTTGGATGGTTTTTTGCCACTTTGCTTTATTTTCAAATTATCTCTTGCCAATTGGGCGGCACAGTGGGGCAGGGGTAGACTTGCTGCCTGACAGCACCAGGGACCAGAGTACGGTCCTGACCACAGGCGCCGTCTTCACGGAGTATGTACGTTCTCCCCGTGACCTGCGTGGGTTTTCCCTGCGTGTGTCAGTTTCCTCCCACGCTCCAAAGACGTGCATGTTTGTCAGTTAATTTGCTCGGGTAAAAATGGCAAATTGTCCCCCGTGTTCAGGGTAGTGCTAGTGTGTGGGGATCGCTGGTCGGCGCGGGCTTGGTGGGATACAGGGCCGCTATTCTGTGCTGTATCCCTGAACTAAATTAGACTAAAATTCACTAAAGCTTGTGTGTGGGTACACCCCCTGTGTTGTAAAATGGACGGGGAGAAAACAAATTTTAAAAGTGTGGACACCCCAAGTGGTTAGAGACCAGGCACAACGTAGAGAGGCAACACTCTCACGTCTGTTAATGAAGACGCTGGGCTCAAAGCACACGGCATGAACAAGTATAGCGTAACTCCACACAGATTGGCTCTCTGTGGCAGTGCTGAGGGACCACACCATCATCACCGCATACACTCCTTCCGATGGAATATTAAACTCGGGTTCCATCTGCCCCCACAACACCACCCCGACGGGCAAAATGCTTCTGGAAACCCAAAATAAAAAAGGGCACGGATATACTCAGCTGGTGAGGCAGCGTCCGAGGAGAGAGAACCACAGGTTCTACCAGATGCTTCAGCAAATACATGTCCACTGCCATTAAAACAAATTGACTGGCCATTCATTTGTGGGGATTTTGTGCGGGGCGGGGAGAAGTCCCTCAACAAACCCCAATAAAAATATCAATACCGCTATTTTTTTTTAAAAACTCAGCTTTCCAGAAATAAAAGCATCAGCAGATCAACGTTTTATGTATTTATAGCCACATTAAACAGCGGCAGATCTGCAAAGAAACACCGAGGCAGGTGCCACGGTATTTGACTTCTGGGCATTGAGCCACATCTTGAGCATTATCTTGATCCTTTCAACCTGGAGGATCAGGGTAGGGTTTACTTTGAAAATTGCTTTGACAAATTTAGTTTGCGTTGATTGGGATTTGGCTGCGACACAACATATTGCGGTGGATTCCATCCCAGGGTGAAAGCCTAATTGGTTGTAGAGCAGCAATGCCGCTGCCAAGGGACTGCGTGTCACCAGGGTGGAGACTGTCGAGCTAATCTCAGACCAGCTCACACAGGCAAACCTGGAGGCAACGGTGACTAAAAGGGCCGACTCACTTCTGCGCTGATTGCAGCAGAGCCCATTGATGCAGAGACTTCGACAAACCACCACGAAGGGAGGCAAATGGAAACGCCATTGGTTCCAAGTAGCAGGGGATTTGCAACGTGCTGATGCTATAAAAGTGCTACCAGTTCCTTAGATAGACAAACCAATGCTGGAGAAGCTCAGTGGGACCGGCAGCACCTCTGGTTCGAAGGAACAGGCGATGTTTTGGGTCGAGACCCTTCCTCAGACTGAGAATCAGGGGAGGGAGAGACCCAGAGATATGGAAGGGTAATGAGAGGGATATGGATGGGTTCCAAATATCTGTGACTCCCTCGCCCCTGACTCTCAGTCTGACCCAAAACATCACCCATTCCTTCTCTCCAGAGATGCTGCCTGTCCCACTACGTTTCTCCAGCATTTTGTGTCGATCTTTGGTGTAAACCAGCATCTGCAGTCCCCTCCTACACATGATACCAGTTCCTTGCCCAATCAGGCTTTAGCTTAACAGCTACCCTCACCCGGGTTTCTCAACGTGCTGGAGTAACTCAGCAGGTCAGGCAGCATCTCTGGAGGAAGTGGTAGAGGTGCAATTACGAAATTCAAAAGACATTTAGACTGGAACATGGACAGGAAAAGTTGGGAGGAAAAGAGCAAATGGGATGAGCACAGTTCGGCCATTTAGCCGGAATGGTCAGGTTGTGTGGAAGTGCCTGTTTCAATGCTGCATACTCGGTTGAATATGGCCAGTGTCATAGAAGTTTTCATAACCGAGTTCGGTAGGAATGCAGTTACGTATTAAAGTCCAAGAAATGAAGCAGCCAAATTTCTTCCCCATCCTCCTCTCTTAAGGAGTCACAGCTTAGCACTCACAGACTGCGTTTACAGAGTGAACCCGTGGCTTAAAATTTAAACATGTACACACACACACACAAATGCACACACACACACAAACGCACACACACGCAAACGCACACGCACACGCAAACACACACACATCTCCCAAGTGCTGGTCTTTTAACACACCAGATATCAGCAAGGCAGGCTTCTTGTTGCTTGCCAAAGATATAAATAATAGACGGAGATGGAACAAATTTAACTGCAGATGAGCTCATGGATAAAGCATTAGAGAACCACTAATTTTAGAGTCATTTTAAATGTGTTTTGGCCTGAAAACAAGATCCCCATTCGTGTACAGATACAGGGATATAATTTTATATTATCAAATAATAGTTGCAAGGAACATTTAATAAAATGAACCGTTAACTAAAATAGAAGTGCGATGCTAAGGCTATTCTCTGCAGTGTGGCCTCAGCAGTTCTTTAATAAGATGGTGGACGGCAGGCCAACAACATGGTCATCGGAGCATGCAGTATTTAAACACTGAAGCCCACTGTAGCCTAGAAGGTCTCAGATCCTCTCTTTTAAGGAGTGTGAATGCAGTTTGGCAGTTTTACACGTCAGATACATATTACATTGTCTCCCCTCCGATACACAGCTCCTCCTCCATACCAGGCACATTTATGTAGGAAGGATGCTGGTGCTGATGCTGGTTTGTACCAAAGATTGTTACAAAATGCTGGAGGAACGCAGCAGGTCAGGCAGCATCTCTGGAGAAAAGGAACAGGTGATTTTTGGGTCGGAACCCTTCTTCAGGGTTATTTGTGTCCATCTGGTTTCAAGGGAAGCACTCTTGCTCTCGAGTCAGGGGGATGTGTGCTCCAATCACACGACAGTGCTGGGCAGACACGTCCCTTATGGACAGTACTGAGATAGTGTTTATAGTTGGAAGCACTGCCTCTCCAATAAGCCGCATCTATGCATCTAGATGGATGTAGAGCCCCTCTGATACTTGGAAAGAACAACAAGCAGTTCTCCCTGGTGTGCTGGTCTAAACCTTTACCTCAAAGTGGTAGAGCTGCTGCATCTCAGCACCAGAGTTTGACCCTGACCTCGGGTTGCTATTTGTGTGGAGTTCGCGCGATCTCCCTGCCACCACGTGGATTTCCTCTGGGTGCTCCGGTTTCCTCCCACATCCCAAAGACATATGGGTTACAGGTTAATTGACCTCTATAAATTGCTTCTAGGGAGTGTGAACGTGAGATAACACACGACTTTGTTTCTATATGACCTCGTGGGTCTCCTCCGGATGTTCCACTGTCCTCCCAAAGACATATGGGTTGCAAGTTAATCAGCCTCTGTCAAATTGTGTGTAGGGAGTGGATGCAAAAGTGGGGTAAGATAGAACTAGTGCGAATGGGATCGATGGTTGGTGTGGACTCGGTGGGCCGAAGGGTCTATTTCCATGCTGCTGTGTCTCTTCAATCGAGCAGTCAATTAATGTCATTGCTGTTTGAGGGGTGAAGGTTGACTGCTACCATTAATACGTAACAGGCATTAGAAGACCTGAAGTACTATTTTGATGTGTAAGGTGCCACATAATATCCTGAGCTTGTGAAGGGCACCAAACAAATACAACTGATCAGCACCTTGCACTGCAACCCAAGGGTTTCACTCAGACGTCACGTAACAAGGAGACGTTAATGTCTTCACACCATGTCAAAGGGTTTCCCGACAGTAAGCCGGAAGCTCATCCTGACACAGGCAGGCATCCCTTCTCTATTAGACATAGAGACAGAATCAGGCCATTCAGCCCATCAAGTCTACTCCGTTCAATCAAGCCTGATCTATCTTTCCCTCTCAACTCTATTCTCCTGCCTTCCCCCCCATAACATAGGACACCCTTACTAATAAATAATCTATCAATCTATAAATATCCTATAATTTGGCCTCCACAGCCATACGTGGCAATGAACTCTACAGATTCACCACCCTCTGTGTAAAGAAATCCACCCTCATCGCCCTTTTGAAGGTATGTCCACTCTATCCAGGCCTTTCATTATATGGCAGGTTTCAATGAGATCTTCCCCCCCCCCCCCACCACCACCAATTCTTCGGAACACTAACGAGTACAGGCCAGAGTCTTCAAATGCTCCTCATACGTTAACCCAATCATCCCTGGGATAATTCTCATAAACTTTGCATCCTCTCCAAAGCCATCACATCCTTCCTCAGTTATGGCACCCAAGACTGTTCACAATATTCCAAATGTGGCCTCACCAGGGCCTTATGAAGCCTTAGCATTACATCCTTGTTTTTATATGCTAGTCCCCTCAAAATGAATGCCAGCATTGAATTTGCCTTCCCTACAGCTGACGCAACCTGCAAATTAACCCTTTGGGAATCCTGCACCAGCATTCCCAAGTCCTTTTGTACCTCCGATATCTGAATTTAGAAAGAAGACTATACTTTTATACCTTCTACCAAAGTACATGACCATGCAGTTTGCTGCACTGTATTACATTTGCCACTTATTTGCCCATTCTCCAAACCTGTTCAAGTCCGACTGCAGACTCCCCGCTTCCTCCATGCTACCTGTCCCTCCACCTATCTTTGTATGATTGGCAAACTTGGTCACATAACACAAAAAGTAGCAGATTCAACACAGATCCCAGTGGAACGCCACTAGTCAGTGGCAGTCCATCAGAAAAAATGCCCCCCTTTATTCCCACCCTTTGCCTTCAGCCAATCTTCTATCCATGCTAGTACCTTGCCTTTAATGCCTTGATACAAATGAAGCAACTGCATTGATACACAAGAGGGAGAAAAGCAGTAGCCCATCGATACTTGTAGCCTTGGCTTGACAAAGGAGCATTGACGGAACAATCAGCAGGGTTGAGCGGCTGACTAGAGTGGCAGAACTTTCAGCCAACTACGCCACAAAGACCCCTCTGTCCAAATCAGGGATATGTGGCAGAGCGGCAAAAACTACTCATGTCATAAACAGCTGTTGCAAGGACAGGAGGTACAATAAGGCCCAATGTCACTCGCAGATTGTTCATTGTGTGAGCAGAAGCTGGCACTGACACTTACCACAAAGAGGTAATTTGACTGACTTTACCCCCCCCTCCTCCCGACAAGAGAAGGCGCGGGACGTTTTGAGATGTTTTGCGACAGAAACTGGGATGGCCATAAATAATCGTTTCCTTGCAGCTCCATTTAAGATTTGAGGGGGGGGGGGGTAAAATCACTGAGCCACTTACTATGTCCAAATAGAATCAATAGCTCCCAACGGCAGATCCATTGCTGTTATACAAGACGTTGGTGATGCAGCATTTAGTTTTGTGTTCAGTTCGGGGCACCATGTTATAGGAAAGATGTTGTCAAGTGGGAAAGGGTGCAGACTGAGATACGGATGGAGAGAACGACCTACGCAGTTCCCACTGCAAGTCACTGCAAGAGATGGTGGCAGCTGATGGCCAAGGCTCAAGAAGGTGGAGGGAGTCAAATGCCGACCGCAGGGGACTAATGAGAACAATTCCGGCTCAAACCGAATGCCAGTGCCCAAAGCTCCCCACCAGAAGCAAGCCCTTCAATGATAAATAGAAGTCAGTATGACATTTAGTTAAGCCTTCATCATATTGGTGGTTGGGTCACAAATAGCTTGGGAGCCTTTTGAAGACAACTCACACCAGTCTAGATTTTGTCCCAATTCAACCAGGGGGTGAAGGTGGGGGAAATAAAAAAGAAAACACCACTTGTTTCCCTACGATGAATCAAGGATAATTCCTTGGGATAAATATCATTCATAAATCGTACATGAACCATTGTGATGACAACAACTGTTGGATGTTGACAGACTCGATACAATGAAAAGACTGAGTGTAAAGCAGTGACTCAGGACTGCTGCACGCTATCTCATATCTAGCTGAACACCACAGCCCAGCTGCCAGCTACCTGGGCAACAGCCAGCTACAAGATTCATTTGAGGGATGTTCAGGGCACTGGCCAGGAGCTGCAGTTCTTTCAGGAGCAGGGTCTTCCAACCACCGGCCACTCCGTCCAAAACCTGCTCAACAGGAAGTGCCAGGAACCAGACGCACATCACAGTGCAGGTGTGGAATTGCAACCGGACGCACATGGAGGCCGGAGCCGCTGCAATGCTAGAGGTCTTGGGACCGCTGGAGCCAGGGGAGCGGCTGGGTTGTCGTGTCCCATGGGATCAAAGCCACTAATGCACTTTCCCCACCACTCACGTTTTATAGGGAATCGCACAACGCAACGGTAGTCCAGGTGAATTGAATCTCACTGGAGAGAATCTGGGAAAAAGGAATAGCTGACCTGTCGGGTCAAACCGCAACACAGCCTCAGCCCGATCTAGGCAGAATGCCACACCAAAAAAACAGAAGCATGCAGCAGGCAATGAAAATCAGGGACTTTTATTTGCAATCCATTATCATCACAGATTGTTTTAGTTTAGTTATTGCACTAAACTAAATGGTTTGCATGAAAACTGAGGCCCTTCCGCCCACCAAGTCTGTGCCGATCACCTGCATCACTGTCTCGCAACCTGCGCACTAGGGGTAATTTATGGAAGCCAATTAACCTGCAAACCTGCATGTCTTTGGAATGTGGGGGGAAACCGGAGCACCCAGAGAAAACCCACGCAGTCACGGGAAGAATATACAAACTCCGTACAGACAGCACCCGTAGTCAGGATCGAACCCGGGTCGCTGGTGCTGTGAGGCAGCATCTCTACCGCTGCGCCACTCTGGTTCCTGGAGTTGTTGCCACGTACTTTTAACGCTACCTCTTTCGATTATTCAATTACAGAACTTTAATATCCATTTGCACCACAATCTTGCACTGTTCTGCACTCTTCATTGTATCAATTGTTGTATTTATCATGACTTTATGTAAACTGGTTGCTCAGCGAGCTTCATGGAAGTGAAGAAATCCACTGTATCTTGGTGCCTCTGACAAAAACTAATCAGAATCCAAACCAGGTCACTCCTATACTCCAGCTAAACAGGGCATCACAAATACTGCAGCAGGAGAGGGTAACAAATTATGTTCTTGTGTGTGCGTGTTCAGTTAACATTTAGTTAAAGTTGGAACACAAAGCCTCCGTCTCATTTTTTGTGTGAAAACTACATATAAATTTACTGCAGATGGAATCAATGAAAACAGGCAAAAGGGTGAAGTCCATCGATAGGCATTAACCACCACCTACTAACCAGTTATGTCAACATAATAAATCCTTGCCTGGAGGGTTCAGTTTAAGCACGGAAACTGCATAAAACCCAAAAGCCCAAGACTCATGCCTGGAAAATGTGGTGAGGTTAATAGTAGAGGTTGAGGAATCAAATGCAGTGGTTAGAGAAAACATGCAAGTGTTTTTTTTTGTTGGCAACCCGAGCTTGGAAGAAAGACTGGCTAACTTATTGACCCTCGCCACAGTGAAACAAAAGCAAAAGTGTTGCACGGACAGAACTATGCAATGAAAATAGTTGCTGGACGTACTCAACGAGCACCATCAGCTCTGCAGAGAGTCAAAAGGAGTTAACGCTTCAGGCTGATCGGAATCGGCAGTGACAGCCACAACAAAACCTCACATTCAAGAGTCAAGAGTGGCTTATCGTCATGTGTCCCAGATAGAACAATGAAATTCTTACTTGCAGCAACACGACAGAATACGGAAACATAATACACTGTAAACAATATAATAAATGAGAAAAAAAGTTCAGCACACGTACACACACACACAAAAAACAAACATTAATAACAATAATAGTCTACAGGTATGCAGTTCAGAGCTTATTTGAGGTTGGAGTGTTTAATAGCCTAATGGCTGTAGGGAAGAGGCTGTTCCTGGATGTTACAGTTTTCAGGCTCCTGTACTTCTTCCCGATGGCAGGGGTGAAATGAGTGTGTGGTTTTCCATTTTTACAGGCTACCTTGGGTCAATCTTGTCCACTAAATCGAAAATTACTCAAAAAAGGTCATCGTCCATATAACCATTCTGTTATAATGGATGGCATCAAAAACACACAAGGGCTGATAAAGGAGAGACAGACAGCGAGACAGGGAGAAAGCAAAAGGGTGGTCCATCAATAGATGTCAACCACCACCAACTACAGTTATGCCACATAATAAACCCCTGACAGAAATGAATGGTGTCCATTCCATTCAATGTGTTGGATTTAACACAATACGGATTTGATCGTGTGCATGGGTGTTTGTAAGTCTAGTGCATCCCAAGCAGGCACTAGACAAAAGCCTCTGTAACCACACTCGCTGGACCACTGGAAACTTTCAAACATGTGGCAACAAGGGATTATCAGAGATAATCCTTCCATAAGCTGCTTTGACCCGTGTCAATTTTGACACCGGTCACCACCTCTCAGCGGGGCTCAGTAACACCTGCAGCAGATAACAAGCAGTGTCAGAGAGTTGGACGTGAAACAGGCCCATCACATAGATCACAGCAATCATACCAGTGGAAGGAAGGGCATGGTCAGGCAGTGTGAAGCATGGAGTCCAACCACCTGGTGGTCAGAAGGTCGATACAAAACGCTCCCTTTACCACCGCCTCCAACAGGCAGCATCTCTGGAGAAAAGGAAATAGGTGACCTTTCGGGTCGAGACTGAGGGACTCTCAGTCTGAAGAAGCATCTTGACCCAAAATCTTAAAGAAACATATACAATTCTCAAGGGATTGGACAGGTTAGATGCAGGAAAAATGTTCCCGATGTTGGGGGAGTCCAGAAACAGGGGTCACAGTTTAAGAACAAGGGGTAGGCCATTTAGGACTGAGATGAGGAAAAACCTTTCACCCAGAGAGTTGTGAATCTGTGGAATTCTTTGCCGGCAGTGGAGGCCAATTCCCTGGATGTTTTCAAGAGAGAGTCAGATTTAGCTCAAGGGATACGGGGAGAAAGCAGGAACGGGGTATTGATTTTGGATGATCGGCCAAGGGACGAATGGCCTACTCCTGCACCAATTTTATATGTGTCCATTTCTATGAAATGTCAACTTTTCATTTTTCTCGTTTTCTTTTCGAAACATTCCTTTTCTCCAGAGATGCTGCCTTTGACCCGCTGAGTTAACCCAGCTTTTAGTGTCCGTCTTCTAGATAAGGAGGATGCTAGCAGAGGGAGAACAAGCCATCTGATACTTACTGCTATGCACCTGCTCTGGCTCCGCTACAATTAATTAAATCTAATGTGCGTGAGAGAGAAAAACAGCCCAGACATTACAAGGTTATTGCTCAACACAAACAGTATTTTTTCCAAATTTGTTTTCTTTTCAATGCACACTTGACACATTTGTTCAGCCTCTGTGGACTGGAGTCAAGGTTATGAAATACTCAGCGCATGTAACTGGAAACGCCTTGCCAAATTTGATTTCGCTCCCACTCAATTGCTATTAAACACAAGTTCCTTCAAATTGCAGGATGAATGTGCTTGGAGATGAACATGTGCAAATGTCACGGGACATCTGCAAGTGACTCCTGGACGCGGCACTCAAGATGTGAGACGTCAGGATGTTTTAGTTTAGTTTAGAGATCCAGCGCGGAAACAGGCCCTACGGCCGACCAGCAATCCCCGCACACTAACACTATCCTATACACACTCGGGACAATTTTCACATTTACCAAGCCAATTTACCTACATCCCTGATCGCCTTTGGAGTCTGTGAGGAAACTGAAGATCTCGGTAAACACCCATGCTAGTCAGGGGGAGAACGTACAAACTCCGTATAGACAGCACGTGTGGTCGGGATCAAACCCGGGTCTCCAGCGTTGCATGCGCTGTAAGGCAGCAACTCTACCGCTGCGCCACCGTGGACAATGCCAAATGATACTTTCATATTTACTCTATTGATTTGCCTGCTACTCTGACAACGGTTCTCCCTCATCAGGTCATTCCAAGGGGCCCATTAAGTCCATCATGCTGGTAATGGCAGCAAGAGTCATTTCTCCTCAGACACTCATCAAATACAAAAGACATGGAGTAATGGGCTGCCTAAACTGTTCAAATTTCCTCCATGAAAGTAATTGTGCTTAGGAGGCCCAGAAAGGAGGGAAGCACTACAAAACAGGAGCTGTAATATAGAAACAAAGAATTGCAGGTGCTGGTTAATACTCAAAGTGCTGGAGTAACTCAACAGGTCAGGTAGCAACATGGATGGATACCATTTCGCAAGAAATTGCGGCGAATTCTGGAGATGGCCCAGACCATCACGCAAACCGACCTCCCTTCCATCGACTCCATCTGCACTTCACGCTACCTGGGCAAGGCCACCAGCATAATCAAGGATGCCCTGGTCACTCCCTCTTCTCCCCTCTCCAATTGGGCAAAAGGTATAGAAGTGTGAAAAAGCACACCTCCAAATTCAGAGACAGTTTCTTCCCAGCTGTCATCAGGCAACTGCACCTTCCCATCACCAACTAGAGAGCGGTCCTGACCTGCTAACTACATCGTTGGAAACCCTCGGTCTATCTGTAATCGGACTTTACCATGTACTAAACATGATTCCCTTTATCCTGTACCTGCACACTGTGGACTGCTTCATTGTAATCAGTTCTAGTGGTTCACCTGAATGGATTGCATGCAACAAAAAAAGCCTTCACTGTACCTCAGTACACGTGACAATAAACTAAACCAAACCATGTTCTCCAGAAATGCTGCTCGACTCGCTGAGTTACTCTGGGACGTGTGTCCTTTTGAGCTATACTATACCTACACTTATCTTCCTTATACATTGACAATAACAAATGGATTTAGGTCTTCACGATAAGCATTGAAGATAGCGATCTTGCTGCGTCTAACACCCAAATATACTTGTTTTACAAAGTTTAACCATCTACGAAACACATTGTAAAGTGGAACATGTTTGAAGGAGCAATAACCCAGTAAAAATAATCCAGTCGCGTTGCCCAGTGTGGTTTTACCTACACAGCACTCATAGCTCTGGTGCTACGATCGAGATCTGTAATGTCACAAGTCGTTAACGACTCCACTCGAGCAGCTGATTATTTCTGACAAGTATAATGATGAATCATTGCACATAATTTGATGCAAATAACAATGAATATTTACCGACCTGACAATCCCGATTTTACTGATGCAACTTGTTCGAAATGCTGGATGCTCATACGTTGAGTCACAGGAGCATAATTAGGCCATTCGGCCCATCTAATCTACACCTTTCAATCATGGCTGATCTATCTTACTCTGTCAACCCCATTCTCCTGCCTTCTCCCCATAAACCCCCGACACCCGTACTAATCACGAATCTATCAATCTCCCCCTAAAAAATATCAACTGACTTGGGCTCCACAGCTTTCTGTGGCAGTGAATTCCACAGATGCACCACCCTCTGACTAAATAAATTCCTTCTCATCTCCTTTCTAAAGGTACGTCCTTTTATTTTGATGCTATGGCCTCTGGTCCTAGACTCTCCCATTAGTGGAAACATCCTCTCCACTGGAGAAAGATGCCCCTCTCCCCCTCCTGCACCAACAGCAGGAGTCTCTTTTATTCTCCATGGCAGGGGAGGAATGAATATTTCATCAAACGGCACAACTGTGGAACTGAAAACACAAACTAAAACAGAACATGTTATAAATATGCTTAAACAAAGATAAGGGAATAAGCCAGATGGAAAGTGTCTTAGTTCCTCTGGTAGTTAAAAATAACATCTGGTTGATAGTTTTTAATGGGTTTTTTTCAAAAATACTGCATCAGGTGTCAACCACACCCAGTCTGCAGCCGAGCTAAAACTTTAACCTCAATACAGTTTGCAAAGCGAGGGAGGGAATTGCCCAAACCCTGAATTACTTCTGTGCTGAGGCACACCAGTAACGTTGTATATTGATCATGAACAAGTTTTTTCTCTCTGCTAGAGATGAGAAGGATGAGAGGGTAAAACTTACCGAATAGTGAAAGGCTGGGATAGAGTGGGTGTGGAGAGGATGTTTCCACTAGTGGGAGAGTCTAGGACCAGAGAGCACAGCTTCAGAATAAAAGGACGTACTTCAGAAAGGAGATGAGGAGGAATCTCTATAGTGGTTAATCTGTGGAATTCATTGGCTGTGGAGGCCAAGTCAATGGGTATTTTAAAGCAGAGATTGACAGATCCACAATTGGTAAACGTGTCAAGGGTTGTAGGGAGAAGACAAGAGAATAGGAATGAGAGGGAAAGAAAGATCAGCCATGATCCAATGGCGGTGTGGACTCAATGGGCCGAATGGCCTTCTTCTACTCCTATGACTTATGAGGTTATGAGCTCCTTCCTCCCAGCCCAGTAGAATCATAGAGTCACACAGCACATAACCATGCCCTTCAGCCCACTGAGTTTGTGCTGACTGTCATGCATCCACTTGCGATAATCCCACATTCTTCTCTCCACATTCCCATCACCTCTCTCACTGCTTATCTACAGAGCAAGAGGCAATTTGCTGTGGCCAATAATCCACATTAGTTTAGGATGTGTGGGGAAACTGAATACCTTGTGGGGCGAGCGGTTTGTGTGTGTGTGTGTGTGTGGTAGGGGGGAAGCTATGTGCAAATCTGGTTTATGGAGATATTGTGTATCACAACCCCTTTTTTTGGACGGGAGTGATTGGTTTCAGGCTGGGAGTTGAATGGAGTGCAGTGGCCAGTTTAGCATCTGATTTGTTCAGAAGTGCAAAGGTAATGAAATGAGGAGTAACGAAACGCTGCTAAAAACAACTAATAGTGCATCAGCTGCCAAACCGCCTTATCAAAATCCTGACTGAGTCTGAAGAAGGGTCTCAACCTGAAACTTCACCTATTCCATTTCACCAGAGATGCTGCCTGATCCGCTGTTACTCTAGCATTTTGTGTCTATCTTATTGAAATGCTATAATTAATCTGAAAGCGAGGGTTACCGAGAACATCAAATGTTCCTCCACACAAAAAAACGTCCCTCCTTCAGCAATATTCACAACGGAGACGGTGAGGAGACGGAGAGGGAATCCCTTCCCATGCTAAATGTGGAAAAGGAACCAAAATGGACTGCACTCTCCCCATTTCAGCTCTCCCCGCCTTTCGGTCTGTTACGGCAGAACCAATTCCCCCGGCACACAACCGCCAGACGTCCAATACCACTTGCAGCCATGAGCCAGCTTGATTCTGAAGAAGGGCCTCGACCCAAAACGTCACCCCAGAGATGCTGCCGGTCCCACTCCAGCTTTTTGTGTCTAGCCGGCTTGATCGTTTAGTTGCCATTGGCAGAAAAATCCTGTTTACAATCGTACACAATTTCCGTTAGTGAACAGTGCTCTGAAGCAGTACTACACCACTGGATTATTTATCCCCTTAATGGTATGGGAATATTGGCAGCCAATTGTGCCTACATTTTTCCCACCTTGGTCTAAATTAGTGAATTCTACAGATACAAGGAATCTGCAATCCCAAGGAATTGTCGAAGCAGAGATTTAACTTGCTGCGAATGGGGCACACAATGCTGGAGTAACTCATTGGGAGAGGCAGCATCTCTGGATAGAAGGAATGGTGATGTTTCAGGTCCAGACCCTTCTTCAGACTGAAATGGTCTTGAATTTGCTGTGCTGGTTTGCTCCCTTCCTGTTTGGAACTGGGCCAAGGAGCAAGGGCCAGAGCTGCCGACAGCATGATCCCAATCGGGAACAACCTGCTAACTTCCCTCTGCGGGCGTAAGGGCCGCCCACAGTTCAACCAGAACATTTCAACCACGGTTCCCACGCCCGACACCCTTTCCTCATCTTGCCCAGCCCACTTTGGAGATTGCGCAGCCCTCTGCCTCTTCCTGTCCCTCTGCCTTCAACGACGGTGGAAGGAAATCCAAAAGTAATTCATTCCCAAACCATGGCACACACAGTCCCCCAAGGGCTTGGTGTTAGTGCAGCATCAATGCCCTGTGAACCAGCGCAGCACGTTAACCATTTACAGAATAACTGCATTGAACGGGGGACATCTTCTGCTATGGGTTTATCCAGAATTTACAATACAGACACAGCTATCCGCTCCAAATGCCTAACACCAATATTTAAGGTCCACTCTTGCCGATTCCCACTACATAAAAGTGCAAGAAACAGGTGCCCATTTGGTCCATCAAGTCGGCTCCACTATGGACCTTCAGCCTCATACCATGTAGTTTAGTTCATTATCGTCACGTGTACTGAGGTGCAAGGAAAAGCTTTTTTGTCGTGTGCTATCCAGCCAGTGAAAAGACTACAGATAATCACAGCCCTTTTTATTGCCTCAGCTCTTAACGATCTACTCCGCAAGATGAAATGAAGCTCTGGGTCTGGGCTCTTCAGTCAGCGGACGAGTTCTCTCCACTGCTGAAATTTTGTACATTTCCCCCGTACAGCAGACCTGCCGTGCCCTGGAACCTTCCTGGTGAATTGTTGCCGCATGCCCTTTGTGGCAAGTATATCTGTACTTTAGGGAAGGTGATTAAACCTATACACAAAGCTGTAAGTGTGGTCCCCTCTATCAACACATCACTCTATTTCTTCCTTCCCCAGCTTCCTTGTAAATGCATCCGTTATATTTACTTCAGCTATCCTCTTCCATAGCAAGTTTCATACTCCAACCACTTCTGGGTTACAACAGTCACATGTACCAATAACCAGTGAAATTCTTTGTTTTTTTCACACAAAGCACATTTTTATGCCACAGTTGCCACAGAAAGCAGACAAAGTTACAAAAAATACTCTTTAAATAATGGTGATCCCTTCTTCGTCCCCTTTGTTCTCAGTGCCCCCCCCCCCCCCCCACGCTGGGTCCCCTTTGTTCTCAGTGCCCCCCCACACCCCATCCCCACGCGGGCCCTCTTTATTCTCCGTGGCCCCCCACCATGCCATGGCCTCTTTATTCTTGACGGCACCCAACTCATTGGTTGCAGATCGCTCTGTGACCTACGATACGATAGAACTTTATTTATCGCAGGGGGCAAATTGATCTGCCTACAGTCATCAAACACAAAATACATGAAACATGAAATTAAACTGACGAGTGGAAAGGATTGGGGAAGTGCAAAGATTGTGGAGGGGGAGGAAGGGGGAGAGGAGTCAGTCTACCCCACGACAGAAGGGGGAGGAGTTGTATAGTTTGATAGCCACAGGGAAGAAGGATCTCCTGTGGCGTTCTGTAATGCATCTGACTCGGTGGGACTAGTCCGTTGCTGAAGGTGCTCCTCAGGTTGACCAGTGCGTCATGGAGGGGGTGAGATTGAATAGTCTAAGTTTGCAAGACACTATACATGTGCAAGATACTCAGGAGCAAACTTGCAACAAGGGCAGCCATTCAAGCCTAGGGCGAGAGAGACAGGGTTGTAATCACATTTCACCGAGTGGGACGTTACTAGCAGTATGATTATGAAGGCATTTTGCATGTGTGGTATGACTGACATGTGCAACCGCACTGCAGCTACTGTGCACGCTGTGACCACCCAGGCCACAGTCATTTACTTCCTGGTTTATTTTGTGGAAATGCCACTCAGAATTCCAGAGGGTTGAATTCCACTTGAGGTTAGCTCTACCCATCTCACTGACCATCACAGCACAGTCGGCTGCTTTAATGGCTGTCATGGCCAAAAGTTCACTTTTTTTAAGATTTTAGAGATACAGCGTGAAAAACATGCCCTTCGACCCATCACACCGCACCGACCAGCGATCACCCCATACACGAACGTAAATGCACTAGGGACCATTTTACAACTTATTATCAAAGCCAATTAACCGACAAACCTTTAACTCTTTGACGGGTAGGAGGAAACCAGAGCACCCGGAGGAAACCCACGTGGTCACAGAGAGAACGTACAAACTCCATACAGACAGCACACGTGGTCAGGATCTAACCCCCGTTTCTGGCGCTGCAAGGCAGCAACTCTATTGCTGCACAACTATAACGTGAACAGAAGAAATCAAGATAACATTTAGACAATAGACAATAGGTGCAGGTGTAGGCCATTCGGCCCAGCATCGCACACACAGGTGATTTTTAATTTTCAAAGTCATACTACACTGGGGTGTTTATACACAACGTGAACCAGAAGCAGATTGTTTGTGGAAAGGTTCCACAGTCGGAAAATGGGAATCTCTGATGCGATTGTGGTAGTGGAAGAATGGGGAAGGAAGAAGGAAGAAGCCAAAAGGCAACTGGCCTCCCCAGTGTGGCTTGGTCAAGATCAGGGGACAACCAGAAACTCTGAGACGTTACATCTGAACGTTTGTATTGAGACTCTTCAGCATGCTGTGAGATTATAGGCATCCTTTTAAAGTGGCAAATAAATAGGTTCACTAATGAGTTATCACCAATGAGAATGCTGCATGCTTCGGTTTCATTTGCACGAAGGAACTGCAGATGCTGGTTTACACCCACGATAGACACAAAATGCAGGAGTAACTCAACAGGTCGGGAGAAAAGGAATAGGTGACATTTCGGGTTGAGACCCTTCATCAGACTCAATGATGATAGTCTCGACCCGAAACGTCACCAATTCCATCTCTCCGGAGATGCTGCCTGACCCGCTGAGTTACTCCAGCATTTTGTGTCTGCCTCTGTTTCATGGTTACCAAGGAGTATTACACTGTTATTTATTACGTTGCATCAAGACAAAGTAAAAATACTGAAGGTGGGAAATGATAAAAATCTTTACGCCTTTAAAGATAGTAAACTACTCGGAAAGGAGACAACAATTTTATTAACAAAGATTATATATGTTATCAAGTAGAAAGGAACCGCAGATGCTGGTTTAAACCGAAGATAGACACAAAATGTTGGAGTAACTCAGCGGGACGGGCAGCATCACCGGAGAGAAGGAATGGGCGACGTTACGGGCCGAGACCTTTCTTCGAGTCTGAAGAAGGGTCTCGACCCAAAAAGTCACCCATTCCTTCTATCCAGAGATGCTGCCCGTCCATCTGAGTTACTCCAGCATTTTGTGTCTATAATATATTTTATTGTCAGGATATCAGTGCTTACCACAGAGTGCTGGTTGTACATTGGCATTTCTAAATTAGATGTCAATTAAAATAAAACAAGCAAGAGATTCAGAGTCTGGGGTTTTTTTGGCAGATAGGATTGAAAATGCCACCTGATCACCGGTTAGTTTGTTCAATGGTGGTGGACAGATGTTGATCATTTCTGTAAAAGGATGCAGATCACAATGGAGTGGTTTCAAGGAGTAATTGTACTGTAAAATATCTGTGTTTTTAAAGAGAAAGTCACCAGGGATTTGCTGTTTTTGTCAATCAAGCCTCATCACCACCAGTTTAACTTGTTTAGTATACAAATATCCCTTGATTATGAAAATAAATATGCCTTGATTAAGAAATTATCCCATGAATTGGAACTTTCCAGTCCTATCAGCGCGGTTTCTCTGCAAATAAGGGACACGCTTGCTGAATAATACCGAGCTGCTGGTCACCTTGCACATCAGAGAGATCTTCAGCTTCAATTAGTAAAACGTCCCCAATGCACTTGACAGAAGCATAATCAGGCAAAATAAATGGCACCCTGCCAATGTGCTTAAACGTCAAGGCAAGTGAGCAGAATCACTGTCAAGGAGATGGTTATCAAGGGAGGTCTTCGAAGCAGGAGAGGGGCAGATGTGGATGGAGTTCCAGAGCCTTGAGCCCACGCTGCTGAGGACTGAGCCACCAAAGGCAAACGCACACGGCTCACCCTGGGGCAATGCACACCTCTCAGCGGGTTGGGGGGGGGGGGGGGGGGGGGGGGGGGGAAAGAGAGAGAGAGAGAGAGAGAGAGAGAGAGAGAGAGAGAGAGAGAGAGAGAGAGAGAGAGAGAGAGAGAGAGAGAGAGAGAGAGGGAGAGAGGGAGAGAGGGAGAGAGGAGAGAGGGAGAGAGGAGAGAGGGAGAGAGAGAGAGAGAGAGAGAGAGAGAGAGAGAGAGAGAGAGAGAGAGAGAGAGAGAGAGAGAGACATTTAAACACAAGGACTGGGCCTTCAGGTATGACAGTTATCTTTAGAGATACGGTGCGGAAACAGGCCCTTCGGCCCACCGAGTCCTCACCGTCCACCAGAACTACCCTGCCACACTAGGGACAATTTATAATCTTTACCAAAGCCAATTAACCTACAAACCTCTACGTCTTTGGAGTGTGGGAGGAAACCGGAGCACCCGGGGAAAACCCACACTGTCATGGAGGAGAACGTACAAACAACACCCGTAGTCAGGATGGAACCCGGGTCTTTGGCGCTGCAAGGCAGCAACTCTACCGCTGCGCCACCGTGTAAGCGGGGGTAGAATGGGAGGGTGTGCGCAGCTCAGACAGCACTGGGACGATGGACATGCAAGACTTGGTGTGAGTTAAGGTGTAGGCAGCAGGGCTCTGAATGGATTGCAGGCAATGCATGTGCTACCACCGATTAGAGCCAATAACTAGAAAGGGAAGGAAAATACACCAAATGCAAATACACTGACTGTGCAGCTACAGCAAGAAGCAAAGTAAAATTCCCCACCTTCTCCCACAGAACAGAGTTCTATCACAAGAGGGTTTCCAGCTTGCTTTGATATGTGCCTCCATCAAACTCAAGCCCTCATTTGCCTTACTGCTCAATCAGCTCCATGATAAACCTGATGCAGGTAATGATGACAACATATTTTAGTGTAATCTCTCCTGACCAGTTGCCAAAGTGAATCAGCTTTAAGCCCAATCACACATACATCTACAAATTAATCAGCTGTTAATCCTATACATTTCTGTATGTAAACAGCTGTTTTTAAAGGTTGTGCAATACTTTACTTCACTTCCGTTGTATAGTACAGCTGCTGGTTCAGGCAAGCTTGGAACACACTGGCATCAAAGTAGAAACACACCAAGCTCATAAGTTATGGGAGCAGAATTAGGCCATTTGGCCCATCAAGTCTACCGTACCCCGCCATTCAATCATAGCTAATTTATCTTCCCCTCTCAACCCCAATCTCTTGCCTTCTCCCCATATGCCCCGACAGCCATACTAATCAAATAGGATAAGTTCTGATGATTACAGTACTTCCCACTGCCCCCTCCCCGCGGATCGGTAAGAATGCTTAACCTTCCTGTCTGACGTCCCACTTCCAATTAATGCCCGATCCACAGTCAAGAAGCTATATGCAGCTCATCAGTGGTTTAACCATGTTTTAAGGGTTAGTTGAGTTTAGAGATACAGGCCCTTCGGCCCACCGAAGCACTATCCTACACACACACACACACACACTTAGGATAATATTTATATTTACCATTTACCTATAAACCTGTACACCTTTGGAGTGTGGGAGGAAACCGAAGATCTCGGAGAAAACCCTCGCAGGTCACGGGGAGAACGTACAAACTCCGTACAGACAGCACCCATAGTCTGGATCGAACCCAGATCTCAGGAGCTGCGTTTGCTGTTAGGCGGCAACCCTACCGCTGCGCCACCGTGACCGCCCGGTTTATATGGGGAGAAGTTGTTTCCATCTGCAATGGATTTACTGCACTTTCCGCAGAATAATTCAGATGGCCCTAGGTGTCTAAACGGTCTAGCCAACAGGAACACAGGGCCACAGCAGATTAGATTAGTTTAGCTTATTATTGTCACGTGTACAAAGATACAGTGGAACGCTTTTGTTTGAATGCTTTGGTTTGTATAGCCCAGTGCTTTTCTGCATTTTGTTTTGATCCATTTTTTTAAGATGTTCAAGCTGTGACAATAGCTTCCTGCTTCTGGCACCAAGCAGCACTATTCCCAGTAACGGGTATATAATGGTCAGCTCCACATCTTAGAATGTATCCCAAATGTTCAAATTATCAAGTCATGTCAAGTATCAAGTATGTCACAATGAAGATCCCCAAATGGACACGAGTCCTGCTAGTTCCACTGTTCGCATCCACATATCCCTTCGTTATCACCTCTTCCACAGCCAACAATGGACCATTGTGGGCTCCACCTTTCCTTGCTCATCGGTACCGGCTCCAATTCATTCAAAACCTTTTCATATCTCTAGTTGCCCTCTCCCCTGACTCTCAGTCTGAAGAAGGGGTCACAACCTGAAACGTCCCCCATTCCTTTTCTCCAGAAATGCTGGGTGACCCACTGAGTTACTCCAGCGCTTTGTGTCTATCTTCAGAGGCACTGAATTACTCACACAGTTAATCTTGAGCCTTTCTGCGAGAATGGTGTGTTTCAGGTACAGCTGGGGTGTTGCACCTCTTGGCTGCATTAAACAAACACATGGACAGTCCTGCTCCAGAGTAACATTGGGGTATAACCCTGGGGTGTAGAATAACTCCATGTTGATTGTTTTGGAGGTAGCACACAAATTGTTTCACGTTTCTATTTTATAATTACGCTGATATTAAATAATACACGCATGTGGCATCTTCAGTGTCTAAGTGGGAAGAGTCCAGATAGAAGATTATCCCATTATGTCGAGCACTGTGGTTTAACTCGTCCATTGTTGAGAGTAAATTAGGATGCACAAAGATATCCACCCCACCTTGCTTGGTTGGTCAATGCAAGGGGAAATGTCTACTTGCACTGCAAAGCCCAAATGGAAACACCCTCTCCCCAGCATGGGCTCAATGGCCATCAGCCTATGACAAATATCCGTATGCGTCTGCCACTCGGCTTCAGAATTCCCAAAGACTGTCATGAATGTGCGTTACATATATTAGAGGACAGGCAAGGGTAAAGCGCTAAGAGTAAACATTGATGATCCTCTTCATTCAACACCAGTGGCAGTCTCTCTCCCACCTCCCCCAGTGTCTGTCTGTCTGTCTGTGTGTGTCTCTCCCCCCCCCCTCAGCCTCTCCTCCCTCTCTAATCTCTCCTCATTCCCTCTCCTCTCTCTCTGCCCCATCATCCTCTCCCCCATCGTCTCTCTCATCCTCTCTCCCACTGCTCCCTCTCATCCTCTCTCCCACTCCGCATCCTCCCTCTCCCCCCCATCGCTCTCTCTCCCCTCCTCATCCTCTCTCTCCCCTACCCCCTCGTGTCTCTCTCTCCCCCCCCACACACACACACACACACAATTACCGAAATATTTCACCGAGTTTGTTAGCACAGCGCTCGACGTAACTGGAGCAGATTCAAACATGCTCCAGCTGTCGGTGAGGGGGGTTTGGTGAATGGAATGACAGATCGCTAACGTGACATCCCTGTCACTGCTGAAGCGATGCATTTACACGTTAATAGGCTCTGCGGGTGTCAATAAATGGAGCCTTCAAATCCGTTTCAGGCCGATGAATTCCCTTCAAATATAAGGGGGGGGCGGGGATCCGTGCAGTTGCGAAAAAATAGCGAATGAGAGGACACAACATTGCTTCAGTTTCACCTCAAGGTCAACAGTCCCACGGAACAGCGTTTAAAACTGAAAACCACACTCGCAGGCGGTTAACTGGTTAAATTTGATTCACAGAAAAAAAAAGGCTTTGCATTCATATTTTCAGATTGCAGAGGGACTGATTTCCCCGCCTCCAATAAGGCGTTGCTTATGAACTCGTCAAACCAATGGAGACTCTGCATGGAGTTATTCCTGCTGCTCTCTCTGGTGCACATTGTGATCAGTGGCCACTGTGGGCAATGGATTGTAAGGATGTGCACCTCACAAGTTTATACATTACAGGAGTACAATTGGACATTCGGCCCATTATGTCTACTCCACCATTCATTCATGGCTGATATGCCTTTCATTCTCAACCTCATTCTCCTGCCTTCTCCCCATAACCCCCGATACTCTTACTAATCAAGAACCTATCAATCTCTACCTTAAAAATATCAATTGACTTGGCCTCCACGGCCGTCTATGGCAATGAATTCCACAGATTCACCGCCCTCTGACTAAAGAAAGTCCTCCCCATCTCCTTTCTAAAGGTCCGTCCTTTTATTCTGAGGCTTTGGCCTCTGGTCCTAGACTCTCCCACTAATAGAAATATCCTGTCCACACTCACTCTATCCAGGCCTCACACTGTCGGCAAGTTTCAATGAGGTCTCTCCCCCTCCCTCCTCTCTCATCGTTCTAAACTCCAAGTCCAGTGCCGACAAACGTTCACCATGTGTTAACCCACTCATTCCTGGGACCATTCTCGTAAACCTCCTCTGGACCCTCTCCAGCGCCAGCACATCCTGACAGAGATATGGGGCTCAAAACGGACCACAGTACTCCAAGTGCGGCCTGACCAGCGCCGCCAAACGCTCTTCGTGTGTTAACCCACTCATCCCCGAGATCACTCACTCACTCGCTCCCTCGCAGGCATGAAGGAGCGAGCATACATATTGCAGGAAGCTTTCCTTGTATCTGAACTAAACATGCACTTGGATTTGTTTTTGTTCCAAACTTTCCTCCGCCCACAATAAATGCCTTAGACTTGGCTCTTGATGGGAAAGGGGGAAGGGGGGAGCACTTACCCACGGCAGGGGCATCGTATTCGTCTCCCAGGAGGATCTCTGGTGCAGAGTAGGCCAGCGAGCCGCAACTGGTGGTCAACATCTTGCCCGGTTGGAAGCGGTTGCTGAAGCCGAAGTCGGTCAGCTTGACCACCCCTTGCTCCTTGAAGAAGACCACGTTCTCCGGCTTGAGGTCGCGGTGGACCACATGCAGCTTGTGGCAGTAGGAGATGGCGTGCACGATCTGGGCGAAGTAGACCTTGGCCTGACCCTCCGACAGCCCCCGGTCATGGTTCATGATGTAGTCGAACATGTCCCCGCCGTCGCCCAGCTCCAGGATCAGGTAGAGCTTGGTCTGGGTGTCGATCACCTCGTACAACCTCACCACGTTGGGGTGTTGCACCAACTTCATGCAGCGCACCTCCTGCAGAAGGTGCCCCGTGGCGGACTTGTCCAGCTTGGTCTTGTCGATCACTTTCACCGCTACCTTCTCCCCCGTGAAGACGTGGCGGGCTAACCTCACCACGGCGTAGTGGCCCTTGCCCAGGGTCTTGTCCAGGTCGTACAGGCCGGCTATCTTGCCGTCGCAGCAATGCCTTGCTCCAGCCATGATCCTTGACGGCTCTGTCCGCTCAGGCCGCGCCGCCCGGGAGGCGCTTTCAACGGGCAGCGAGTTCCACCACCTACCGGGAGGTAACAGCACCACTGGTTACTCCAGCACCCAGCCAACACCAACCCCAACACCGCAGGTCCCAACGAGCCACCTCCTCAGATCCTGCCTGTCCCTCTGAGTCTCACCAGCATTTTTAAAATCCCAGATATAGACATCTTTAAGCATAGAAGCAGGGAACTGTAGATGCTGGTTTACTAAAGAAGGACCTTATTTAAAGCCTTCAAGGAGATGCCCCGACGATTCACTTCTTTAAATCCCAGCGAATCCTCGCTTTAAATCTTTCTCGACCCACCCGCCCCCTTTAACACGGCGCCGCCGCCCCAAACCCCAAATAAATAACTTTGTTAGTGACTGCGTTTGAGAAATTGAAGCGGGCACCGTGAACGGCATTGAGGTATTAGTGGCGAGTGAAGCACTCAGCGGGCAGACTCGCTAGCTAGCTGGCCGGGACAACTTTAAGCTGGGGGGTCGGCGAAGCGCTTTAAAGTCACCCTTCAACTTACCTGCAGTGCGGTGGTGTCCGCGACTTGCTGTCGACTGTGTGCTACCTTCTCCCCGGCAGCGAGCAGGGTTTCTCAGCTGCCGCATTCGCCGGGCAGTTTGTTCGCCGGACAGTCACCCCGAGCTCCTTCTAGCCATGAGTTTCAGTGGTTTAAAGAGCGGCGGTGGAGGCGCGGGTCCGGCTCACAGAGACAGAGAGAGATCGCTCGCTCGCTAGCTTGCTAGCTTGCTAGCTTGCTCTCTCTCTCTCTCTCTGTACGGCTCTTGCTGCTTTGCGGAAATCCGAGCTCACATCTGCGTTTCCCAATTGACGTCAATAATACTGACCACTAGCGACGGAATAGGCTGTTCGCAGCCCGAGAGAGCTGAGCGCTGCTGCAAGGACTCGCTTGCTCGGCGTCACATAGAGCGATCTGCACAGCGCCGGCGAACAGGCAAGATGACCCAGGCCTCGGGAACACCAGCCCGTCTCTCTCCCCGCTTTAGCCAGCACCGCGCCACACGCTTCTACAGCAGCCTTGAAAGTGTATGTGTGTTAATCACAAGCAAAAATACACAAGATATACACAAAATGCTGGAGTGACCCTTCTTCAGTCCGGGTCTCGACCCGAAACATCACCCATTCCTTCTCTCCAGAGATGCTGCCTGCCCCGCTGAGTTACTCCAGCACTTTGTGTCTACCTTCGATTTAAACCGGCACCTGCAGTTCTTTCCTACAAATAAAAATACACAAAGTGCTTGAGTAACACCGGAGATAGACACAAAATGCTGCAGTAACTCAGCGGGCCAGGCAGCATCTTTGGAGAATAGGAATAGGTGACCCTTCTTTCGACCCATAACGTATCCTATTTGTTTCTCCAGAGATGCTGCCTGACCCGCTGAGTTACTCCAGCATTCTGTGTGTCTCTTCGGCGTCAACCAGCATCTACAGTTCGTCCCTGCACGTTTTGACTGCAGGAGCAACTCAGCAGGCCGGGCTGCATCCCTATCCCTGGAGAACGTGGAGGTGGGTCTGTCGCGTCCTTCAGTCCATGTTCCACACAGATGCTGCCTGAACCGCGGAGTTACTCCAGCACTTTGCAAATGCACTGTGCAAATGGACTCTAGCAGTTCCTCGTATCCTTTGCTCGTTAATCTATCGTGGATCAAAACTCTAGGCCAATTACCCCAAACCTTTGCAGAGCTCTGAAGAAAGAAAGAAATGGCCACCTGTTTCAAAGACCTGTCATGGTCTCAATGGACCAAACCACATCATAAGGCCATAAGGAATAGTAGAATTAGGCCATTGGGTCCATCAAGTCTACTCCGCCATTCAATCATGGCTGATCTATCTCTCCCTCCTAACCCCATTCCCTCTGACATCTGTACTAATCAAGAATCTACAGTGGCTTGCAAAAGTTTTCATACCCCTTGAACTTTTCCACATTTTGTCACGTTACAACCACAAATGTAAATGTATTTTATTGGGATTTTATGTGATAGACCAACACAAAGTGGTGCATAATTGTGCAGTGGAAAGAAAATGATACATGGTTTCCAAATTTTATTACAAATAAAAAACTGAAAAGTGTGACGTACAAAAGTATTCAGCCCCCCTGAGTCAATACTTTGTAGATCCACCATTCGCTGCAATTACAGCTGCAAGTCTTTTGGGGTATGTCTCTACCAGCTTTGCACATCTAGAGACTGATATTTTTGCCCATTCTTCTTTGCAAAATAGCTCAAGCTCAGTCAGATTGGATGGAGAACATCTGTGAACAGCAATTTTCAAGTCTTGCCAGAGATTTTCAATTGGATTTAGGTCTGGACTTTGACTGGGCCATTCTATGCTTTGATCTAAACCATTCCATTGTAGCTCTGGCTGTATGTTTAGGGTCGTTGTCCTGCTGGAAGGTGAACTTCCGCCCCAGTCTCAAGTCTTTTGCAGACTCTAATAGGTTTTCTTCCAAGATTGCCCTGTATTTGGCTCCATCCACCTTCCCATCAACTCTGACCAGCTTCCCTGTCCCTGCTGAAGAAAAGCATCCCCACAGCATGATGCTGCCACCACCATGTTTCACAGTGGGGATGGTGTGTTCAGGGTGATGTGCAGTGTTAGTTTTCCGCCACACATAGCGTTTTGCATTTAGGCCAAAAACTTCAATTTTGGTCTCATCAGACCAGAGCACCTTCCTCCACATGTTTGCTGTGTCCCCCACATGGCTTGTGGCAAACTGCAAACGGGACTTCTTATGGCTTTGTTTCAACAATGCCTTTCTTCTTGTCACTCTTCCATAAAGGCCCGATTTGTGGAGTGCACGACTAATAGTTGTCCTGTGGACAGATTCTCCCACCTGAGCTGTGGATCTCTGCAGCTCCTCCAGAGTTACCATGGGCCTCTTGGCTGCTTCTCTGATCAATGCTCTCCTTGCCCGGCCTGTCAGTTTAGGTGGACGGCCATGTCTTGGTAGGTTTGCAGTTGTGCCATACTCTTTCCATTTTCGGATGATGGATTGAACAATGCTCCGTGAGATGTTCAAAGCTTGGGATATTTTTTTATAACCTAACCCTGCTTTAAACTTCTCCACAACTTTAGCCCTGATCTGTCTGGTGTGTTCCTTGGGCTTCATGATGCTGTTTGTTCAATAATGTTCTCTAACAAACCTCTGAGGCCTTCACAGAACAGCTGTATTTATACTGAGATTAGATTACACACAAGTGGACTCTATTTACTAATTAGGTGACTTCTGAAGGCAATTGGTTGCACTGGATTTTATTTAGGGGTATCAGTGTAAAGGGGGCTGAATACTTTTGCAAGCCACACTTTTCAGTTTTTTATTTGTAAAAAAATTTGAAAACCATGTATCATTTTCCTTCCATTTCACAATTATGCGCCACTTTGTGTTGGTCTATCACATAAAATCCCAATAAAATACATTTACATTTGTGGTTGTAACGTGACAAAATGTGGAAAAGTTCGAGGGGTATGAAAACTTTTGCGAGCCACTGTACCTATCTCTGCCTTAAAAATATCCACTGACATGGCCTTCTGTGGCAAAGAATTCCGCAGATTCACCACCCTCTGACTAAATACATTTCCCCTCATCCCCTTCCTAAAGGAACGTCCTTTAATTCTGAGGCTATGACCTCTAGTTCTCGACTCTCCCACTAATGGAAACATCACTAATGGAAGCATCCTCTGGCTGTATGCATAAAGATGTCAAATAATTGCAATCTTCAAGAGACCACCTCCATTTGACTTTCAATTACCAATACCTTAGGGACTGGGCATTAAACAATAGACAATAGGTGCAGGAGTATGCCATTCGGCCCATCAAGCCATCACCGACATTCAATATGATCATGGCTGATCATCCATAATCAGTATCCCGTTCCTGCTTCTCACCAATATACCTTGACTCCGCTATTTTTAAGAGCTCTATCTAACTCTCGCTTGAAAGCATCCAGAGAATTGGCCTCCACTGACTTCTGAGGCAGAGAATTCCACAATTTCACAATTCACTGGATGAAAAAGTTTTTCCTCATCTCCGTTCTAAATGGCCTATCCCTTATTCTTAAACTGTGGCCCCTGGTTCTGGACTCCCCCAACATCGGGAACATGTTTCCTGCCTCTAGCATGTCCAATCCCTTAATAATCTTTTATGTTTCAATAAGATACCCTCTCATCCTTCTAAATAATTCCTGAATATACAAGCCCAGCCGCTCCATTCTATCAACATATAACAGTCCTGCCGCCCCGGGGAAAACAGACACTATTAACCCCAAAGATAGACACAAAATGCTGGAGCATGCTGAACACGATGCCCTAGCTGCTCTGGTCCCACCTGCCGCTGTTTGGCCAATATCTCCCCAAACCTATCCTATCATAACACTCTCCACCTGCTTAGACAGGCGCACATCAAGCTTGATACTCTCCAGCCCACCTGACAGACAACTTAGACTTTCCTTCCCTCCACATCTCCAAAGCCCACAGTGACTACAGTGTACACTAGTTCCTAAGTACAAATTGTCATTCATCTTAGGCCCCTCCCACAACAATGCTAAATCATCCCTCAAACCTGTGCACCAAGAACATTGACTCTGTATCTCCAGAGATGCTGCCTGACCTGCTGAGTGTTTCTAACATTCCCTTTATTTATTTTGTGCCTCTGCAGATTTTTATTTTGCAGTAAAAAGCCAAATCATTTGATTCACGCTGTTTTATTCTGCTGTATTTATTTTACAGACTTTTCTAAATGTAAAATTTCAAACTGATTGAAAGATACAGCATGGAAACTGCCCCCTCGGCCCACCGAGTCCACGCTGACCGTCTGTTCACACAAGTTCTATGTTATCCATTTTTGCATCCCATCCCTACACATTAAGGGCAATTTGCAGGGTTCAGTTGATTTACACACTCGCACGTCTTTGGGATGTGGGAGGAAACCTATGCGGTCACAGGGAGAATATACAAACTCTGCACACACGACACCCGAGGTCAGAATCGAACCTGTGTTCCTGATGCTGGGAGACAGCAGCTCTACCAGCAATGAGATACAGTTGGTCCGTTTCATTGGAAGCTTTAGAACGATGTCTCTGATAACAACTCCCTGTTGAATTCTTCATTCTGTCACAGCAGCAAGAAGGATCTATCCATTTTCTTGGTCCATCACATTAGGCACTACACACTATAACCTCAAAATCCCAATGGAGCTGTATTATCTGACAAAACGTAATTCAACGGTTAATGAATCTTCATGGCCTCCACTGGGTGGGTGGTTCAGCTAAAGACAGTGGGGAGAAGGGCTACCTGGAAATGGCTTATTGTGACTGATCCATCTGAGGGAATTTTACCTTCACATTAAACGATACGGAG
The DNA here is from genome assembly GCA_963514005.1 of Raja brachyura. Next base: position 15,672,406 of record OY740797.1, read on the forward strand.
CTTCCACATGTTCTATACAGCTCACATTCCACATAGTAAGGTGGAAAACAAAATAAAGGTGTCATTTTTTCAAAAATGGAGTCTTAGAAAAGGCTTATTTAGATCTAATCAGGATCATGGTTAATTTTAACTTCAACAGTGTTAAATTCCACCTGATTTGTGAACGATTGAAAGAAAAGTCTCTCTGTTTACGCTGCTGTAAACACGTAAATGCATTAGGATGTGCCTGACAGGGTTTGTGTGTGTGTGTGTGTGTGTGTGTGTACCTATGTATCTGTGCTGCATTATGTATGTGCATGCATGTGCATGTTCACATGCACATATTGGTCTGTACATGTGCACATGTGTCTGTGTGTGTCCACAGTCGAGTGTTTAATTGTTATATGTACCAAAACGGAACAATGATACTTTTACTTGCAGCAGCCCATGGGCAGCACGGTGACACAGCGGTAGAGTTGCTGCCTTACAGCGGCAGAGACCCGAGTAGACATATACAATTCTTAAGGGATCGGACAGGCTAGATGCAGGAAAAAATGTTCTCCAGGTTGGGGGAGTCCAGAACCAGGGGTCACAGTTTAGGAATAAGGGGTAAGCCACTTAACACTGAGATGAGGAAAAAATTTCAGCCAGAGAGTTGTGAATCTGTGGAATTTTCTGCCGCAGAAATCAGTGGAGGCCAATTTTCGGAATGTATTCGAGGGTGAGTTAGATATAGCTCTCAGGGATATTGGGAGAAAGCAGGAACAGGGTCCTGATTCTGGATGATCAGCCATGATCACATTGAATGGTGGTACAGGCTCGAAGGGCCGAATGGCCTACTCCTGCACTTATTTTCTATGCTTCCATGTTTCTATTTCTTCTCTCCAGCGATGCTGCCTGACCCATTGAGTTACTCCAGCATTTTGCATCTATCTTTGATTGAAACCAGCATCTGCCGTTCCCAGTCCCACCCTCTCTCTGGGTGTTTGGTCTCTTTCGTAGTTCCACAGTTGTACATCAAGATTTTGGTGCAAGCTGTCTACCATCCCCCATTAGTGCTGAGACGTGTCTCTCTGAATGCTGATTTTCTACTATTCCTTGTGATTTTTTCTGATAACGTTGCCAATATTGCCACAAAATGAGTTGCGGCAGGCTTTAAATGGCGATGAAATGCAGCAGCAGTTAACAATAGTGGGCACATGAGCATCAGCCAAATATCGATAGCGCTCATTTTCTAAATTGTTCCCTTTGATCGAACGCACGGTGATTTTTCAGAACACTAAGAAACACTAAGAAATAGCATGAACTCTATCCCTGAAGCACATCTCTGGGATCAATATTTCCAAATCAGCCCACTAAGAGAGTGCTTTTATTTATGTTCAGTCCACTGCACAATGTGTATGATTTGTTTATTAAATATGTTATTCAGATTTAGCTGCAAGGCTCTTGGTTTTTGTAAACGCAACAGTAATTGCCCATCTGGTAAAATTAGTTTTTATTCATTGGTTTAATGGCCATGTATGAGCAGTATATATTTGCTCTTTTACCTTGAAGAAGATTAGGGTACAGAAGTATCTGCAAATCAAATAAGGAGGTTTCTGCCCTAAGAGCCCATTCCGCTATTTCATGAAGTGTCCGTTCTGACCTTCAGTCAGATATTTATATTTATACTCTCTACTATCATGGCTCCTTTTTAACTCTCTCTTCCCTCTCAAGGCTTCTTACAGTTTGTTCCAAAATACAGTCCTGACATTCCTCTCTCTCCTCTCTACTGATCTCTCTGGTATCCTCTACTATTGTTTGTTTACTCATCTGTTTGTCCCTTATATATATATATACTTGGGTTATTAAGGGGTTTACGAGACCCTTCCTCAGACTGAGAGTCAAGGGAGAGGGAAATTAGGGGTATGAAAAGGTACAGAAGAAATCCGAGCCGGCACCGATGACCCAAGAAAGGTGGAGCCCACAATGGTCCATTGTTGGCTGTGAAAGGGCTGATGGCAAAGGGATGTGAACAGTGGAACTAGCAGCACAACTAGCGTGGGGGAGAGGGATGGAGAGACATCAAGACATATGACAATAAAATACTCTTAACTCTTGTCTTTCGTTTTGCAGTAACGACAAATAAGTGTGTGCTGTGTGCTGTCTGGTCTTCTATCTCCACTCCGCCATTCAGTTATGATGTGGCTGATTGGTTTCCCTCAAGTCCGGCTTCTTGTTCAGTGACCATGCCCCCTGATTGCATTAGGATAACAAATTCTATCAATCAATGCACACAGTGACTCAGGCACATAATACAGAATTCCAAAGACTCACAACCCTCAGGGTAAAGAAATGTTTGCTCATCCCGGTGTTATATGGCCAGCCATGCACAATGTTCCAGAGCTCAAGGGTATATCTCTCATTATCTCAAATGGATGTACGGAAATCACTGTATTTTGGTGCAGGTCCACCATAGATTTTCCAACACCCTTGGTTCCAGAACCTTCCTGGATTATCCATTTTGCCGGACCAACAGAGATCACGGGCCTACGAGAGGAGTCGAATGATATCGGAATGGTCCACCGGGGAGCTGAGACACCGGCCCGCAAAGTCGGCCTTGGAAATCGGCAATGGGAGTGAATTTGCCTGCTCTGGCTGGGCCGGAGTTCCAGACCTTCAGCCACAGGCCACAAATTCGACCCCCGCCGATTTAATCGATTTGTCCGATTTAAAAGAGGCCCCGGACCATCAGTTGCTGGAAAATCGGTGGTGGACCTGTAATTGCTTACTTAGCTCAATTGATAGCAACGCAGAGCCAGTTGACGGTGATTTCAAGACTCCGAGAATTAGCCTAAAATCTCAACTCATGATGTAGTTCTGAGGGAACGCAGCCTTTTGGAGTTCTTTTCAATAATTGGTGAAGGCAAGGCTTTGGTAGCCAGCATTGGACCTGGCAACACAGTGATGCAGCTGTTAATACTGCTGCACAACTCCAACAAACCAAGTTCAATCCTGACGTCGGGTGCTGTCTGTGTGGAGGTTCCATGTCCTCCCAGTGATCACATGGATTTCCACAGGTGCTCCGGTTTCTGCTCACATCCCAAATGCACAGGTAGGTTGATTAGGCACCAAACATTGCCCCTAGTATAGTAAGTAGCAGGAAGAGCAGGGTCAGTTGATGTCCTATAGGAGGGTAGACAGCATCTGCAGTTTTCCAGCATCTGCAGTTCCTTCTTGAACGTCCTATGGGAGGGAATGGGTTACATAGAAACAAGTTGGAGAATGGGACTGATAGGATGCTCAAGAGTCTGCATTGACTTAATGGGCTGAATGGCCGCCTTCTGTCTCACAAGAAACATGAGAATATGGAAAATGTTCTTCTGGTGTTCTAACCATCACCTTATAAGCACCTTACCTGGTCACAAATGGTCAATAGGGTTATTTACTGAGAGAATAAATTAATCCGCATTCCGTTCTAAAATGGATGACTCTTACTCTGAAAGAGTTCCCCTCATTCTGGATTCCCCATCAAGGGGAAGTGACCTATCAGCATTTGTCCTGCCAAGCCCCTTTATCTTTCAATAAGTTCATTCCTACTTTTATTAACTTCCAATTAGCATTGGAAGTTAATAAAAGTGCTAACCTGCTTCATTTTCCTCATAACACAGGCCTTTGTCCCATAACAGGCCTCATGAACCTTGTCTGAACTGCCTCTCGAACATGTATATCTTTTCTTCAATAAACAGACCCAAACAATATGCAGGAGTGGCTGGGCCAACACCCTCAACAGTTGTAAGAAAGCCTCCCAATTTATCCTCCACCCCCCTTTCAATAAAGACCAATATTCCACCTGTTCCCCTACTTACCTGAATGTTAACCTTCTGTCGCTCGTGTTTGAAAACACCCATCCCTCTGTGTTCAGTAGTGTTCAATCTCCATTTCAACAATATTCTGACTTTCTTGCTTCCTATTAATGTCGTCACGTTTTCCCTCATTGTACCCCACCTGCCATTTTTTGTCCTTTTGTTTAACCAATCTATATCCATTTGCAGTCTTTTTGTGTCCTCCTCACTACTTGCCACCCCATGTCTTCTGAACCTCATCCCTACATCTAAATTGAGATGTGCAGGAAGGAACTGCAGTTGCTGGTTAATGCTGAAGATAGGACACAAAATGCTGGAGTAACTCACCGGATCAGGCATCATCTCTGGGGTAAAGGAATAGGTGACTTTTTGGGTCGAGTCTGAAGAAGGGTTTCAACCCGAAACGTCACTATTCATTTTCTCCAGAGATGCTGCCTGACCCGTTGAGTTACTCCAGCATTTTGTGTCTATGTTGAGATGGTTTGGTGTCTCCTACCAGAAAAAAATATACAAAGTATTTGCTTACTCTCCCTGGCATTTCCTTATTTCGCATTATCTCTCCCCCATTCCTATCCACAAAGAGACCATCATATATCCTAGCCATTCAATTCCTTTTTATGCATGTAGAAATTCTGTGTGTTATTATTTTATATCATCTTTTAACATCTATTTACTTTAATCATCTATTTTCTCTGTCCTTATTTGTTTTTTTTGGTCATCTTTTGCTGGTCTTTAGAAATCTCCCGACCTTATGGCCCATCAATCTAAGACAATTGTTTCAGATCCAAGTTTGTCATTCTCAAACGGAATGCAATATTCTAATATCTTTTATCTTCTTCCCCGACAAGATCATTAATAAATCCTTCTAATTAAAAAAAAAACAGATCTGAATTTCCCTGTCTGGTTTCTAGTGGTTCAAGTGATAGCAATGCACAGAGGCACAGCGATAGATTTGCTGACTCACTGCGCCAGAGACCTGGGCATGGGTGCTGTCTGTGTGGTGTTTGCACGTTCTCCCTGTGACTACCTGGGTTTCCTCCGGGCGCTCCGGTTTCTTAAGACATCCCAAAGACATGCGGGTTTCCAGGTTAATTGGCTGCTGTGAACTGACCCCAGTGCGTCTTGGGATAAGTATCGTGAGCGCGTGATCAATGGTCGGCAGGGATCCACCGGGCCGAAGGGCCTGTTTCCATACTATATCTCTAAACTAAACTAAACTACACTACAGCAGATTGGTCAGAGATACTGCCCCAAGTATTCTCCATTAACTTGACCTCAGTTCCATCTTTGCCAATATGATTTGTTGAATCCATATGAAGATTATTAAATATGTTATAGCAGTGCATTTGGAAAGCAGTGACAGGATTGGTCAAAGTCAGAATGGATTTATGAAGGGGAAATCATGCTTGACTAATCTTCTGGAATTTTTTGAGGATGTAACAAATACAATGGATAAGGTAGAGCCAGTGGATGTGGCGTATCTAGACATTCAAAAAGCCTTTGTCAAGGTCCCACACAAGAGATTAGTGTGCAACATTAGAGCACATGGTATTGGGGGTATTGGATAGAGAACTGGTTGGCAGACAGGAAGCAAAGAGTAGGAATTAACGGGTCCTTTTTAGAATGGCAGGCAGTGACTAGTGGGGAGCTTCAAGGCTCGGTGCTGGGACCTCAGTTGATTTCAATATATATAATAACGATTTAGACCAAGGAATTAAATGTGACATCTCCATGTTTGCGGATGACACAAAGCTGGGTGGCAGTGTGAGCTGCGATGAAGATGTTATGAGGCTGCAGGGTGACTTGGATACGTTGGGTGAGTGGGCAGATGCATCGCAGATGCAGTATAATGTGAATAAATGTGAGGTTATCCACTTTGGTGGCAAGAACAGGAAGGCAGATTTTATCTAAATGGTGTCAGATTAGGAAAAGTGTAAGTGCAACGAGACCTGGGTGTGCTTGTACATCAGTCACTGAAAGTAAGCATTCAGGTACAGCAGGTTGTGAAGAAAGCTAATGGCATGTTGGCCTTCATTGCGTGAGGATTTGAGTTTAGTAGAAAGGAGTTCCTACTGCAGTTGTACAGGGCCCTGGTCGAACTGCTCCTGGAGTACTGTGTGCAATTTTGGTATCTTAATTTGACGAAGGACATTATTGCTATTGAGGGAGTGCAGCATAGGTTCACCAGGTTAATTCCCGGAATGGCGGGAATGACATGTGATGAAAGAATGGGTCAACTGGGCTTGTATTCACTGGAATTTAGAAGGATGAGGGGATATCTTATAGAAACATATAAAATTTTTAAGGGATTGGACAGGCTAGTTTCCGATGTTGGGGGAGTCCAGAACCAGGGGTCACAGTTTAAGAATAAGGGGTAGGTCATTTAGGACTGAGATGTGGAAAAACGTTATCACCCAAACAGTTGTGAATCTGTGGAATTCTCTGCCACAGAAGGCAGAGGGGGAGGAATTCACTGGATGTTTTCAAGAGTTAGATTTAGCTCTTGGGGCTAAAGGAATCAAGGGATATGGGGGGAAAAGCATTTTAGATGATCAGCCATGATCATATTGAATGGCGGTGATATGGCTCGAAGGGCCGAATGTCCTACTTCTGCACCTATTTTTCTATGTTTCTATGTTTTTCTATTGCCATCTCTTATGATTATTGCTGTATGATTATTGATAATTTTTCTTCATGTATCTGTACACCGTGGATGACTTGGTGTAGACTTTCTGCTGACTGGTTAGCACACAACAAAACCTTTTCACTGGACCAATCATCTTTTCACCATCGTTGCAGCTGTTATGCTTTGCATCACTGTTATGCTAGCCTGTAGATAAGGAACATCCCTATCCGTCAGTTAATAATACATGTTTATGAGAGGGGAGCTGAGGTGAGTGAAATTCTCTGAGTCTCTGATCTTCTGCCTTGTTTTAAAGGGGCATCACTTTTTTTAATGGGACTTGCAGCCCTCAAAAAACAAAAGGAGTGTAACAATGAAAGATGAATGAAAAGTCTCTAAATATTTCAAAAATATTGAGCACTTTTGACAGGGCAACATTGGACATTTCTCTATAAATTACTTATACGCCTCTGTCAGAAACTCACTGTCCAGATTTCCAGAGGCTGAGAATCCTGGAAATGGCAGCTATCAGTGGAATGCCCTAGAAATACAGACAGATCAAGAAAGAAGAGGTGAAAGCTTATAAGATTAAACGAGGAATTTGGTTATTGGTTCTCTTTGGAGAATGGTTGGTATCACCGAAAAAGGGGCAGCATTAATTCACCATCCTGGAGCGGCACAGTGGTGCGGTGGTAGAGTTGCTGCCATACAGCGCCAGAGACACGGGTTCGATCCTGACCGCGGGTGCTGTCTGGATGAAGTCTGTACATTCTCCCTGTTACCGTGTGGGTTTTCTCCAGGTGTCCTTCCACACTCCTAAAACGTACTGGTAACACGCGGTGTCCACAGGGACTGTGGAGCCCTTCCGTGAACGCTGGTCACCGCAGGAGGTCGAATGTATTATTGATAAAAATGTTAATATTTTAATTTGATAACTTTCTTTGTAAAATGCCAATATAGGCATTCTCTGATCGTGTTGCAACTTTGTATTTGTTTGTTCTGAATAAAAGCATTTTGTAAAAAAAAAAGACGTACTGGTTAACTTGTAAATTATCCCCAGTGTGCGTAGGATGGTGATAGTGTGCGGGGATTTCTGGTCGGCGCGGACTTAGTGGGCCGAAGGGCCTGTTTCCGCGTTGTATCTCTAATTTAAACTAAACTTAGTTACACTTGCTAGGACAATTGAGAGTCCATCATACTGCCAGGGGTTTATCCAATATACATCAGTACATTAGATGGGTTTTTAATGACAATCGGGAAGTTATGTGCCATGATTATCAAGATTATTTTTTGATTAATTCTGTATTATTAACTGAAGTTAAATTCCATAATGAGATTTGAACTCCATCCTCTGGACGGCTGGTCTACCGGCTCCAATATTACATCCGCTGCCTGAATAATCTTTGCTTAACTTGAGATACTTTTCAGGCCAATTAAAAATGTAATCTAATGGAACAATTTTGCAGTCATTCAAAATGTGAAATGCAGAAGAAAAAAAATACGAGTGTCTCCGACACAACATCAATGATGAACCGGAGTATGTGAAGGATAAAGTTTACGGTCATGTTTACCAAGGTACAGTGAAAAGCTTTTCTTACATGATAGCCAGTCATGGGAAAGACTGCACATGATTACAATCGAGTCATCCACAGTGTGCAGATATATGATGAGTTTTTAAAAGAGTGGAACGATGCCTGCTTGCAGATCCACTTCTGTGACCAACACACTAAGAGTCACCTGGTTTGGGCACCATCTTGGGTGTAATAACTGGGATTCATGAGGGATTTAGTGTGTAGTGAGCACTTGATGGTCGGCATGGACTAAACGGGCTGAAGGGTCTATTTCGCTTTTGTTCAGGAATACAAGTGTTCCTTTGTGGTGTTTTATAGTTAGGTACATGGATAGAAAAGGTTTAGAGGGATATGGACCAAACAGGCAGGGGGGACCAACATGCATGGGGCATCTTGGTGGGCACAGCACCAAGGACCCGGGTTCGATCCTGACTACGGGAGCTGCCTGTACGGAGTTTGTACGTTCTCCCCATGACCACGTGGGTTTTCTCCGAGATCTTCGGTTTCCTCCCACACTCCAAAGACGTACAGGTTTGTAGGTTAATTGGCTTGGGTAAGATTGTAATTTGTCCCTCATGTGTAGTATAGTGCTAGTGTAAGGGGTGACCGTTGGCCAGCACGGACCTAGAGATCCAAAGGGCCTGTTTCCGCGCTGTATAACTTTATGACTCTATGATTATGACTAACTCTATGACTCTGTCCACTGAACTGTCGACATCAATCTAACTGATTCAATTTTTTGATAAAAACAGGCCTCGGTAATTTACTAACAACCATCTGCTGAACATGCAGATTCATAGGCAATTTCAACCTTGTCAAAGACTATCCGAAGATGATATCAGCAGCCCACATTCTTTGTGGAAACATCATCGGCATGTGGAGTTTCCAGGCAGGTTCAAGCCTGGTGAATTCTCCTTAGCAGCTACGTTCAAGCATGACTCCATTGGCCGCCTGCCCAATTTTGACACGCAACATCTTCTGCATCAGAGAGTCTTGGGCGCAATTTACACCCCAGAGACTTGAGCCTCAGACTGCCTTTATCAGCGCATGTTGGCCGTCATAGCAAGAAGCTTGGAGCAAAGAGGTCTTACTGCAGTTGTACAGGGCCCTGGTGGGACAACACCTGGAGTATTGTGTCCTGTTCTAGTCTCCTAATTTGAGGAAGGACATGCTTGCCACTGAGGGAGTGCAGCGTAGGTTCACCAGGTTAATCCGGGGATGGCGGGACTGACATATGATGAAAGAATGGATCAACGGGGCTTATATTCATTGGAATTTAGATGAGAGGGGATCTTATAGAAATATATACATTTTCTTAAGGGATTGGATGCAGGAAAAATGTTCCCGATGTTGAGGGAGTCCAGAACCAGGGGTCACAGTTTAAGAATAAGGGGTAGGCCGATTAGGACTGAGATAAGGAAAAGCATTTTCACCTAGAGAGTTGTGAATCTGTGGAATTCTCTGCCACAGATGGCAGTGGAGGCCAATTCACTGGATGTTTTCAAGAGAGAGTTAGATTTAGCTCTAAAAAGCAGGAACAGGGTACTGATTTGGGATGATCAGCCATGATCATATTGAAATGGCGATGCTGGCTCGAAGGGCCAAAGGGCAATGGAGGTGGCCCAGGATAGAAAGGTCAATATGGGAATGCGAAGGGGAGTTAAAGTGTTTGGAAAGTTGGATCTTTGACTTCCTAGCTGAGAGCGCAGTTGCTGATCCTGGTTTAAAGATCCTAGTTTAGAGATATAGTGAGAAACAGACCCTTTGGCCCACCAAGACCGTGCTGACCGGCGATCCCTGCTAACACTATCCTACACACACTAGGGATGATTTACAGTTTTACCAAGGCCAATTAGCCTACAAACCTGCACGTCTTTGGAGTGTGGGAGGAAACCCACGTGGTCACAGGGAGAGCGTATAAACAGTTCAGACTGCACCCGTAGTGAGGAACATGGTAGACAGCATGATAAGATCAGCTAACTTGACACAAACCACAGGTAGATTGTGGGTCTTAATGATTCAGTCCCTCCCTGCTCCCAGCCCCAAAATATCTGGCTGTGTGGGAGGAATGTCTGATCTCTGCTCTAATTAATACTCCTAGAGTCATAGCGTCATAGAATGATACAAACTGGCACTTTGGCCCTAACCTGCCCACACCGGCCAACATGTCCCAGCTACACTAGTCCCACCTGGCTGTGCTTGGTCCACATCCCTCCAAACCTGTCCTATCCATGTACTTGTCTAACTGTTTCTTGGATGTTGGGATAGTCCCAGCCTCAAATACCTCCTCTGGCAGCTTGTTCCATACACCCACCACCCTGTGTGCGATAAAGTTATCCCTCAGATTCCTATTAAATCTTTTCCCCTTCACCTTGAACCTATGTCCTCTGGTCCTCGATTCCCCTACTCTGGGCAAGAGATTCTGTGCATCTACCCGATCTATTCCCCTCACCAACAGTTTAGCCCCAGGAGGAACAGACAATGGTGCCCATCCAGGGCGATATGGATACACGTAATCCATAGTGACCCTCTAATCTTGGCCAAGTTGTTCAATAATTCAGAGAACTTGTTTAAGGAACTTGTTTAAGGCGTGAAAAATGCAGTAGCCACAGGGTCTTCCTCTGTTTTGTGTATGGCGTGCACAGCCTAAAGTTGTAGGACAACTTATTCTATTTGACTTTATTTGATTGTGCATTCGTCAAAACAGGGCCACAGGGTGAGGAACAGTCACGGTAGGAGTTTCCAACCAGGTGAGGTTTACACCATAATGTTTTGTGCATGAGTCAAAGATACTGCCTGAGATTATGACACACCTCAACGCTTCAGGATGCACACCCACACATGTCTCAAGGCAATCGTCTGATGGCTAGTGTCTGAAGAATCCTGTTTCAACAACGCTCCACCTGAGTGCCATTTCTGAAGTGTTTGTCAACTACAGGAGTGGCGCAGCGGTAGAGTTGCTGCCTCACAGTGCCAGAGACCCGGGTTCCATCCTGACTATGGCTGCTGTCTGTATGGAGTTTGTACGTTCTGACCTGTGACCGCGTCGGTTTTCCTCGGGTGCTCTGGTTTCTTCCCACCCTACAAAGACGTGCAGGTTTGTTGGTTAATTGACTTGGGTAAAAATTGTAAATTGTCCCTCGTGTGTAGAATAGCGCTGGTGTACGTGGGGATCGCTGGTCAGCGCGGGCTCGGTGGGCGGAAGGGACTGTCTCCACCCTGTATCCCTAAGGTCTAAAGTCTAAAGAGTGTTCACCAAGGGTCCCACAGCACTAAGCAAAGACTCGTTATTACAGGCCTCTTTATAGTGGATTTCGGTTATATCGGACCTACCGACCACCGCCAGGCAGGACTGCTGACGCCAACCCCGGCCCATACCGCCTCTCCAGCCGCTGCCAGGACTGACTATCGCCGGCCTACACAGCTTTCTCGGCCGCTTCCAGGCCACGCCTACCACCGCCACCAGCGACCCTTACCTGCACACCAGCTGCCCTCGGACCGCGGCCAATGACTCCATCCATTCGCGCCTCAAATCACCTGGGTTCCAGGTCCAGTTTCAGACTAAGAGTTTGAAAAGGGGTCTCGACTCGAAAAGTCAACAATCCATATTCTCCAGAAATGCTGCCTGACCTGCTGAGTTACTCCAGCACTTTGTGACCTTTTGTGTGTTAACCCAACAGCTGCAGTTCCTTGTTTCGATTACTTAAACAATGGTACTGCCTTACTCCACTTTCCTTCAGTCTGCCACTCGGTGCTGCAATGGTTCAACAGTGCTTTCTTTCTCTCATGTGCAACTGCAGTGTCATTCATTTTGCATATTTACGCATGCAGGCACAGCTATGATTTGGCACCATTTCCAAAGTCCAAAGTCCAAAAAACCTCTTTCAAATTTCTATTCACCTTCTCTGCTCTAAAAGGAATCTTGCATTTCTCCGCTCTAACTTTGTGGCCGTCTGTTGCCGTTTCAGGAACCATTCTGGTGAATATTTTTTGCACCTTGTCTACAGCTTCCTAAAATGTTGTGATTCGAGTTATTTCAACACTCCACTTGTAGCGTGACTCTTAGTGGCTTTAAGTTCAACATAAGTTTCCTGCTTTTGTATTCCACTGAATCACAGGATCCAGGCTGCTTTTGTAACGACTTTCTTTCAAACATCCTTGAGTATCGAAGTTGGGATGTTATGTTACAATTGTACAAGATGTCAGTGAGGCCACATTTGGGTTCAGTATTGTGTTCAGTTGTGGTCACACTCCTATGAGAAGGTTGTCATTAAGCTGGAAGGAGTGCAGAGAATATTTGTGTTGTGTACAGGCCACCTAACAGTAGTGGTGAAGTTGGGGATGGTATCAAACAGGAAATTAGAAAGAAATGCGTGCGGCAAAGGCAAAACAGTTATAATGGGTGACTTCAATCTACATATAGATTGGGTGAATCAAATTGGCAGGGGCGCTGAGGAGGAGGATTTTTTGGAATGTATGCGGGATAGTTATCTAAATCAACATATAGAGGAACCAACGAGCGAGCAGACTATTTTAGACTGGGTATTGAGTAATGAGGAAGGGGTAGTTAGCAGTCTTGTTGTGCATGTCCCCTTGGGCAAGAGTGACCATAATATGGTTGAGTTCTTCATTAGGATGGAGAGTGGCATTGTTAATTCAGAAACAATGGTTCTGAACTTAAAGAAAGGTAACTTTGAGGGTATGAGACATCAATTGGCCAAGATTGACTGGCAATCAATTCTAAAAGGGTTGATGGTGGATACGCAATGGAAGACATTTAAAGACTGCATGGATGAACTACAAAAATTGTTCATCCCAGTTTGGCAAAAGAATAAATCAGGGAAGGTAGTGCATCCGTGGATAACAAGGGAAATCAGGGATAGTATCAAAGCTAAGGATGATGCGTACAAAGTAGCCAGAAAAAGCAGCATACCAGAGGACTGGGAGAAATTCAGAGACCAGCAGAGGAAGACAAAGGGCTTAATTAGGAAAGGAAAAAAAGATTATGAAAGAAAACTGGCAGGGAACATAAAAACTGACTGCAAATTTTTTTATAGATATGTGAAGAGAAAGAGATTAGTTAAAACAAATGTAGGTCTCTTGCAGTCAGAAACAAGTGAGTTGATCATGGGGAACAAGGATATGGCAGACCAATTGAATAACTACTTTGGTTCTGTCTTCACTAAGGAAGACATAAATAATCTGCTGGAAATAGCAGGGGACAGCTGGTCAAAGGAGGAATTGAGTGAAATCCAGGTTAGTCGGGAGGTGGTGTTGGGTAAATTGAATGGATTAAAGGCCGATAAATCCCCAGGGCCAGATAGTCTGCATCCCAGAGTACTTAAGGAAGTAGCTCCGGAAATAGTGGATGCATTAATGATAATCTTTCAAAACTCTTTAGATTCTGGAGTAGTTCCTGAGGATTGGCGGGTAGCAAACGTCAATTTTAAGAAGGGGGGGAGAGAGAAAACGGGGAATTACAGACCAGTTAGTCTAACATCGGTAGTGGGGAAACTGCTAGAGTCAGTTATTAAAGATGGGATAGCAGCACATTTGGAAAGTGGTGAAATCATTGGACAAAGTCAGCATGGATTTACGAAAGGTAAATCATGTCTGACGAATCTTGTGGAATTTTTCGAGGATGTAACTAGTAGCGTGGATGGGGGAGAACCAGTGGATGTGGTGTATCTGGACTTCCAGAAGGCTTTCGACAAGGTCCCACATAAGAGATTAGTATATAAACTTAAAGCATACGGCATTGGGGGTTCAGTATTGATGTGGATAGAGAACTGGCTGGCAAACAGGAAGCAAAGAGTAGGAGTAAACGGGTTGTTTTCACAATGGCAGGCAGTGACTAGTGGGGTACCGCAAGGCTCAGTGCTGGGACCCCGGCTATTTACAATATACATTAATGATCTGGATGAGGGAATTGAAGGCAATATCTCCAAGTTTGCGGATGACACTAAGCTGGGGGGGCAGTGTTAGCTGTGAGGAGGATGCTAGGAGACTGCAAGGTGACTTGGATAGGCTGTGAGTGGGCAAATGTTTGGCAGATGCAGTATAATGTGGATAAATGTGAGGTTATCCACTTTGGTGGCAAATACAGGAAAGCAGACTATTATCTAAATGGAGGCCAATTAGGAAAAGGGGAGATGCAGCGCGACCTGGGTGTCATGGTACACCAGTCATTGAAAGTAGACATGCAGGTGCATCAGGCAGTGAAGAAAGTGAATGGTATGTTAGCTTTCATAGCAAAAGGATTTGAGTATAGGAGCAGGGAGGTTCTACTTCAGTTGTATAGGGTCTTGGTGAGGCCACACCTGGAGTATTGCGTACAGTTCTGGTCTCCAAGTCTGAGGAAGGACATTATTGCCATAGAGGGAGTGCAGAGAAGTTTCACCAGACTGATTCCTGGGATGTCAGGACTGTCTTATGAAGAAAGACTGCATAGACTCGGTTTATACTCTCTAGAATTTAGGAGATTGAGAGGGGATCTTATAGAAACTTACAAAATTCTTAAGGGGTTGGACAGGCTAGATGCAGGAAGATTGTTCCCGATGTTGGGGAGGTCCAGGACAAGGGGTCACAGCTTAAGGATAAGGGGGAAATCCTTTAGGACCGAGATGAGAAGGACTTTTTTCACACAGAGAGTGGCGGGTCTCTGGAACTCTCTGCCACAGAGGGTAGTTGAGGCCAGTTCATTGGCTATATTTAAGAGGGAGTTAGATGTGGCCCTTGTGGCTAAGGGGATCAGAGGGTACGGAGAGAAGGCAGGTATGGGATACTGAGTTGGAAGATCAGCCATGATCATATTGAATGGCGGTGCAGGCTCGAAGGGCCGAATGGCCTACTCCTGCACCTAATATCTATGTTTCTATGTTCTATGTCTATGTTTCTATTTACAGGGATGTTGCCAGGACACCAGAGACTGATAGAGAGAGGCTGGGCAGGATAGGACTTTATACCTTGGAGCACAGGGGGCTGAGGGGGGTGATCTTATAGAGGTGTACAAGATACATAGATAGAAACATAGAAAATAGGTGCAGGAAGAGGCTATTCTGCCCTTAGAACCAACACCGCCATTCATTGTGACCATGACTGATCGTCCCCAATCAATAACCCGTGCCTGTCTTCTCCCCATATCCCTTGATTCCACTATCCCCTAGAGTTCTATCTAACTCACTCTTAAATCCATCCAGTGGCTTGGCCTCCACTGCCCTCTGTGGCAGGGAATTCCACAAAATGAGGGGAATAGATAGGGTAAACGCACAGTCTTTTATCCAGAGAAGGGGAAATCAAGAACAAGAGGGCATAGGTGTAAGGTGAGAGGGGAAAGATTTACTGGGAACTTGAGGGGAAAACCTTTTCACGTAGAGGGTAGTGGGTATATGGAACGAGCTGGCAGAGGATGTAGTTGAGGCCGATACGATAACGACATTAAAAAAAAACATTAGGACAGGTGCATGGATAGGAAAGGTTTAGGGGGATATGAGCCAAACGTGGGCAGGAGGGACTAGTTTTGATGGGGCATCTTGGCAGGCAAGGGCAGGTTGGGCCGAAGGGCCTGTTACTGTGCTGTTTGACTATAGCTCTAGCCTGCCTTGCTCAAAGACTTTACACATACACTCCTGCACACCCTTTAGAACTGCACCTCTAAGTTCTACACTTTCTCCCGACATTTGTACAAATGCCTAAATCATTTGCTTTGAAAATGTTCAGTGAACAGTTTTACTTTCCAATGTTTGATGATGACTTAAGGCATCGAGTCATTCAGCAAGGAGACATGCCCTTTGGCCCAACCTGTCCACACTGACCAAGATGCCCTATCTAAGCTAGTCCAATTGGTTGAGGCAGAGTGAATAGAGGGGAAGACACAAAATGTTGGAGTAACGCAGTGGGATTGGCAGCATCTCTGGAGAGAATGAATGGGTGACTGCGAGTCAGCGGAGAGGGAGACACATAGATATGGAAAGGGAAGGTGTGAAAATGAGACATCAAAGGGGATGGAGTTCAAGGAAAATGTAGCTAGGGAAAGATAAAATTTGTATTGAGGAAAACTGGTCCCGTTTGTAGATGGTTCAAGGATCATAGAACGTAGAACAGTACAGCAAAGGACCAGGCCCTTCAGCCCACAATATCTGTGTTGAACATGATACAGAGTTAAACTAATCTCCTCTGCCGGGACGTGATCCATATCCCTGCATTGCCTGTATGTTCATGTGCCTGTCCAAATGCTCCATAAATGGCAATATCATATCTGCTTCCACTACCACCACTGGCAACAGGTTCCAGGCATCCACCATTCTCCGAGACTTGTCCCACACATCTCCATTAAACTTCGCCCCTCTCACCTGAAAGCTATAACTTCTAGTCTCTGACGTTTCTACCCTGAGGAAAAATCTGTCTATCTTCTCTTTGCCTCTTATAATTTTATGTGCCTCTGTCAGATCTCCCCTCAGCCTCTGATGCTCCTGCAAAAAAATCCAAGTTTGTCCAACTTCTCCTTAGAGCTAATATCTTTTAATCCAGTCAGCATGCTGGTAAAACTCTTCAGCGCCGCCTCCAAAATTTCCGCAACATTACTGCAATGGGGTAACCAGAACTGCATGCAATACCCCAAAGGCTGCATAACCAAAGTCATGGGCACAGATGTAACATTTGGGTCAAAAGACACAGTGTGGATGTGAGGAGAAGTTTTTTTTTTAAACAAAGAGCGTTTGATACCTCAAGCACAATGAAAGTATGATTATCCGAAAAAAATAATCAACGAGGGTTTTAGTTTAGTTTAGCTTGGATTAGTTTAATTTAGAGATACAGCGCAGAAATAGGCCCTTTGGCCCACTAAGTCTGTGTCGACCAGAGATCTCCATGCACTAACACTATCCTACAAACACTAGGGATAATTTACAATCTTACCAAGACAATTAGCCTATAAACCTGTACGTCTGGACTGTGGAAGGAAACTGGAGCACCTGCAGAAAACCCACATGGTCCATGTGGAGAACATACAAACTCCGTATAGACAGCGCCCGTAGCCAGGATTGAATCCGGGTCTCTGGCACTAACTCTACCGCTGCACCACCGTACCTGGGAATCTAAAGGGATTTATATTGGATGGAAAATCATATTTGGGGGTAACGGGATGGGATGGGTCAGAAGGGATGGATGTACCAAGAGCGGCACACACTCAGTGGGCCAGATGCTCTCTTTCTATGCCAAAGGATTCTATTGATCCTGTAGGAAACAAAGGCTACCCGGGTTAACTTAGTTAACCTAGTTAACCAAGTTAGCTAGGCACAAGCTCATTCAACGGTGAATGAGCAATTGCGGAACTGTAAAGGGCCTGTCCCACCAGCATGCGACTCCATGCGATGAGTGCGACCTAACGTGGTGACTTGAGCCGTCCGGCGTCGCGGGGCCGGTCCCACTTCGATCGCCGGAGCCGTGTGGAATTGTGCGGAGTTCGTCCCGACATCGCGCGGGGCACCGAAAAACTGACCATGTTCAAAAGTTCCGCGCGGCAACGGCTTTTCGGCTCGCTGTCGCCTAGATGCATTATGCACCACCTCGACGTCGTGCCTCCGTGACCCTCTCTGTAGGTGCCTCTGTGACCCTCTCTGCGTGTGGCTCCGTGGCCCTCTCTGTATGTGCCTCTGTGCCCCTCTCTGTGTGTCCCTCTCTGTCCTGGCGAACTTACCTTTATGACTTCGCTCCAGGTTCGCCTCACTTTGCACCGCGTTGCGCCACTCACCCGACCTCCGTGCGGCCCTCGCTGCCGGTTTGGTCGCGCTCACCGCATGGAATCGCATGCTGGTGGGACAGGCCCTTAAGGCAGAAATAGCTGGGCACAAATCAAGTATAATAAAGGAAAGAGCACCTAGGGTCAAAGAGAGAAAATAATTTCTTAACAAATACTTGGTACAAACTTCAGTGGAGTTTTGCAGATGACAGGCTTCATTACAAAAATGAAAAGCAGAGAGGTAGCCTATAAGGAATGATTAGCTGATCCCAAAATATGTTATGAACAAAAAGAGGATAGAAATATAATTAATTTAAATGGTAATCTTCTTGTTGGGCAGTAGGATTGAGGTCCTGAATTAATATTCATGAGTTCATCAGTCATAGGAACAGAATGAGGCCATTTGGCCTGTCGAGTCTACTCCACAGAGTCTACTGCACCATTTTTTTTTAATGGAAATGAAATGGGTGAAGAGGAACAGAGAGATTAGGGAAGCTGGAATTCTTCCCCTGAGGGACCACAAAGTTAAGGGGAGAGCGACATTTTCGAGTACTTCTTTCGCAGGTTATAGGAAGATACTGCTCTCTCCGGCAATGTGGACCACTAATCAGATATCATGGGTTAAAAGTAGAAAGCAAACATACCCGATAGGAAATGAGGAGAATTTATTTACATGGGACTATTAGGATGCACACCACACTATTCAGAAAGCAGTGGAAGAGGATTTTCTAGGGGATATGAGAAAACAATAGAACAATTGAAGAGAAGGTGGACACAAAATGCTGGAGTAACTCAGCGGGACAGGCAGCATCTCTGGAGAGAAGGAATGGGCAACGTTTCAGGTCGAGACCCTTCTTCAGACTGATGTCAGGGGAGGGGGATCCCGCAGAAACATCCTCTCTCACTGCTCCCCCTCTGTGCTCCTCTCTCTGACGATTGAAAAGAATTCCCTTTCAGGGCACTGGAAAAAATGGACTAAATCCTCACTACGTTCGTCTGAAAGGATAGGTCTTTACAGGCAAATGGGATTTACATAGATGGCAAAAAGGTTACAATGAAGAAGGGTCTCGACCCGAAACGTCGCCTATCTCCTTCGCTCCTTAGATGCTGCTGCACCCGCTGAGTTTCTCCAGCTTTTTGTGTAACTTACAATGAACTTGGTGTGCCAAAGGGCCTGCTTCTACCCTGTACCACTCTCGGACTCCAGTGGCTTGATGGGCCAAATGGTGTTGATATTGCTATTGCTTTATAAACACTGTAGAGCAGCATTTCCATTTAGGTTGCTAGCTCTAAAAGAGTGGCACAGAATTAGGCACGGTGGCGCAGTGGGCAACACAGTGGCGCAGCAGTAGAGTTGCTGCCTTGCTCCTCCCGAGACCCAGCTCCGATCCTGACTACGGGTGCTGCCTGTATGTTCTCCCCGGGACTGCGTGGGTTTTCTCTGGGGGCTCTGGTTACCTCCCACATGCCAAAGAACGTGCGGGTTTGTAGGTTAATTGGCCTCTGTAAATTGTCCCTAGTGTGTAGGATAGAACTAGTGGGCGGGGAGATCGGTGGTCAGCATGGACACGGGAGGCTGAATGGCCTGTTTCCATGCTGTATCTCTAAACTAAACTAAATTCCAATGGGTGTGTAACCAAACATGGGGCGGGAACTGTGGCCTCCAATGAAAACATTCTATTCCCCATGCTAATCTCATACACAAATAACCAGCGATGCAAGCACCTGGTCTATGGCTTATAGTTAGTGCTGCAGTGGGTGGTCTAAGCACAGTGTCGATCATAAGGGGGAGATAATAGAAAAAAATGCAGCCCTTGCCCACGTGCCACAACACATTGCAGTTTGTTTATTTCTGTAACTTCAGGAAATATACTTCACACAAGGAGCTGAAGGTTATCAGCAATTCTGGCAGCTGTTGATTATTTTAATAAGGTACTCCTGCGATAATATATGTTCTTTATTGCTTTTATGTCACATGAGATAGCAATAGGAACACGTTTATCAAGGTTTGTTTGTCCTCATAGCCTGGGCTCTATCAGGTGTGTCCAAAGACTATAATCTTTGGGTGTGTCTATCATTGCAGCCTTAAAGGCTCACCCTGTGTGTTGATATTACTCTTTTTATAGCCAAATGTAGCAAGTTCAAGGTGATCTCAGACCAAGTGTTCTGTATAGTGTAGGTTTTCACACGGGATTTAATTTGTTAACATGCTGCTCACTGTTTTGATGCCTGTGTTTTTTTTTAATATATTGCAAGATACAACATGGAATCAGGCACTTCGGCCCAACGAGTCCATGCCAACACTCAATTGCTTGTTGCACTAGTTCTACCTTATCCCACTTTCCCATCCACTCCCTACACACTAGCGGGGCAATTTATAGAAGCCAATTAACCCACAAACCTGCACGTCATTGGGATGTGGGTGGAAACTGGAGCACCCAGGAGAAACCCATGCCATTATACAGGGAACTTGCAAACTCCACACAGACAGCACCCGAGGTCAGGATCGAACCCAGGTCTCTGTCGCTGTGAGGCAGCATCTCTACCTGCTGTGCCATGGTGCTGCTGAACCGTAAATATCTGATTTGTAATCTAATGGGATGGCGTCTGTCAGTAGTTTATAAATCTTTATGCGCTCTCAAACATCTGCTTATATTTATCCGTGAACCTTTCATCTGTTATTATTCCTCTCAATTGAAACTAATGTGCAGGCTTCTTCATTGTTGATTTAGCCCAGGTCTTTTTTTTCCAGTTTTCCCTGATAATTATCACTTTTTACATTCTGTCTAGTTACAAATGACAGGGGCCTGGTAGGTGAAAAAGTCCATTGTATTGAAGGGTAAGTTTGAGATGATGGGACAGCAGTGTCCGGAGCTAGTGTGCAGTGTTTAGGTATCAGCACATTGCTTCAAGTCCATGATGTCTCATGAGAGAGAGCTTCGGAGCAGTGCAGCAGTTAGTTCTGCTTGCTCCAAGCTCCTGGGACTCCAGTTCAATCCTGATCGCTGATGCTATCTGTGTGGGATTGCAACGTTTTCCCTTTGTCTATGTCAGCCATTCCTTCTCTCCTGAGATGCTGCCTGTCCCACTGAGTTACTCCAGCTTTTTGTGTGTATCTTCGGTTTAAACCAGCATCTGCAGTTCCTTCTCACACAGGGGATATTGGTACACTGGTCGCTGAAAATCGAAACATAGTGGGCAAGATGGTGAGGAAGGCATAAAGATTCTCCCCTTTATCGGCGAAAACATTGAGCTCATGCAAGAGTTGGATCAGAGGTTTGCATTTGGTCAAACATTGGTTAGGCTGCACTTGGAATACTTTGTGTAATTCTGGTCACCACATTATAGATAGGGTGTGATTAGGCCGGAGAGGTGCGGAAAAGTTGAACAAGGGTGTTGTCTGGATTGGAGCTCTTAAGTTCTCAGGAGAGATTAGATTGGTTGAGTAGGAAGGAACTGCAGATGCTGGTTTAAACCGAATAGAAACATAGAGAAAAAAAAAAATAGGTGCAGGAGTAGGCCATTCGGCCCTTCGAGCCTGCACCGCCATTCAATGTGATCATGGCTGATCATCCAACTCAGTATCCCGTACCTGCCTTCTCTCCATACCCCCTGATCCCTTTAGCCACAAGTGCCACATCTAACGCCCTCTTAAATATAGCCAATGAACTGGCCTCAACTACCTTCTGTGGCAGAGAATTTCAGAGACTCACCACTCTCTGTGTAAAGAATGTTTTCCTCATCTCGGTCCTAAAGGAATTCCCCCTTATCCTTGGACTGTGACCCCTTGTTCTGGACTCCCCCAACATCAGGAACAATCTTCCAGCATCTAGCTTGTCCAACCCCTTAAGAATTTTGTAAGTTTCTATAAGATCCCCCCTCAATCTTCTAAATTCCAGCGAGTACAAGCCGAGTCTATCCAACCTTTCCTCATATGAAAGTCCTGACATCCCAGGAATCAGTCTGGTGAATCTTCTCTGTACCTCCTCTATGGCAAGGATGTCTTTCCTCAGATTTGGAGACCAAAACTGTACGCAATACTCCAGGTGTGGCCTCACCAAAACCCTGTACAACTGCAGTAGAACCTCCCTGCTCCTATACTCAAATCCTTTCACTATGAATGCTAACGTACCATTTGCTTTCTTCACTGCCTGCTGCACCTGCATGCCTACTTTCAATGACTGGTGTACCATGACGCCCAGATAGATAGAAAGAGCTGGAGTAACTCAGCGGGTCGCTTAGATAGGTTGGGTCTGCTTTCTCTGGAGTAAAAGAGACTAAGAGGTGACATGATAAAAGTACTTAAAATGATGAAGGACTTGGATAGAGTAGAAAGCCAGTGTCTGTTTCCCATGATAAGTGTGTCTAAAAATAAAAAGCATTGGTTTAAGATGAGCGGGAGGGGGTTTAAAGAGGATTAGAGGAGTAAATGTTTTGCACAAAGAATAGTTAGTATGCGGAATGAGCTGCCAGAAGAATTTGTGGAGGTAGAAACAATAGCAACATTTAAGAGGCATTTGGACAGAGGCTGAAATGAGAAAGGCACAGATCAATATGGAATTAGAAACATAGAAAATAGGTGCAGAAGGAGGCCACTCGGCCCTTCGAGCCAGCACCGCCATACATTGTGATTCATGTAAGCGAATGGCATTAGTCTGGCATGATGGTCCATGTAGGCACAATGGGCGAGAGAGCCTGCTTTTATGCTGTACAACTCTGTGATTCTATGATTCTAAATTGGGAAAGAATGTAATGAGATGTAGTGCTGAGGCTCTATAAGGCGATGGTCAGGCCACATTTGGAATACTGTGAGCAAATTTGCGCTCCATATCTGAGGATGGATGTGCTGGCTCTGGAGAGGGTCCAGAGGAGGATAAAATGATTCCAGGAATGAGTGGGTTAGCATATGATGAGCGTTGGACAGCACATAGGCCTCTGCTCGCTGGAGATTAGAAGGTTGAGGGGGGACCTCATTGAAACCTACAGAATAATGAAAGGCATAGATAGTGTGGAAAGGATGTTTCCACTGGTTGGAGAGTCTAGGATCAGAGGTCATAGCCTCAGAATTAAAGGGCGGTCTTTTAGAAAGGAGGTGAGGAGGAACATTTTTAGTCAGAGGGTAGTTAATCTGTGGAACTCATTGCCACAGAAGGTTGTGGGATATTTTTAAGCCAGAGATCGACAAACTAGTGTTCCAGGAAAATAATGAAAGAGGAAGAAAAATAATTTCAAAACAAGTGAGAAGGTTCTTAAATAAGTTAGAAGGTTGAGGGGGAGCAAAAGACAAACTGACGGTAAGGCTTAATATCACCGATTATGACAGATGGTATGGTCAGGCCAAGGGTCCATGATGGAGAAACTAAATCTGAAGTAAATGCTTGTGATGGGACGTGATCTTTCTCAGTCTGTGATCATTTTGAATTGGTTTTGTCTGTTTGCAGCAAAGTGCAACATCATTACAAAACCTCCAACACCACAGCTAAGTAGTTACACGACAAATCTCTCAACAATGAGGACAGCGGCACAGTGGTGCTGAGGGTAAAGTTGCTACTTCACAGTGCCAGAGATCCCGGCTCGATCATGACTACAGGTACTATTGCACCTTCTCCCTGTTAACCCGTGGGTTTTCACCAGGTGCTCCGGTTTCCTCCCACATTGCAAAGACGTACAGGTTTGTAGGCTAATTGGCCTCTGTAAATTGTCCCTAAAGTGTACTGTAGGATAGAACTAGTGTATGGGTGATCGTTGGTCAGCACGGACTTGGTGGGCCAAAGGGCCAGTTTCCACACTGTATCTCTAAACTAAGCTAAACTACAACTGATATGGTCCTGTCTTCAGACATCTACCCTCCCCCCCCCCCCTCCCCACCCCCCCCCCCCCCATCCCCCCCCCCCCCCCCATTAGCAGCACTTGGACTGAGCCCATGTGAATTAAAGACCTGTCCTCATCACTGCCTTGTTTCCTGGCAATATCTAGGTTCGAGGTGTGATGGTGCTGTTTCTGCAGTCTCCATGGCCATCGGACCTGGTACAGCTTCTCACCCAGTACAGTCTCTGACACCTCTGCAATGCCTTCCCCTCAGCTCTTAATAGCATTGATGGCATCTGTGTCGTTTTAAGCCTTCACAGCCCCAACACAATTTTCTGTTGACTGGAAAGCTGATAATGGGGATGGAATAGTTTTCACAGCAATTATGAGGGAGCCAGCAGTCCTTTCCAATCCAATAACACAAAGGTCCTGCAATGGTAACTGTGATATCTGCTTTCAGGATGCTGAATCTGCCAGACCAGGGCTAAACGTGAATACTGTAATAACAAGATCGTCTGCTGCAGTGAAATTTAATCTTACAATTCTATCCAGTTTATCAACCCACACATATATGTTTGTCAGTGAATTCATTTGTACCTGGTTTCTATTGACTTGCATCTGAATCATTACATTTCAGCCTCTACAAAACCAGAGTTTTAATTCCATTTGCAATATTTTCATTTGGATGCCACAGCAGACAGTTTCCCCACATCCTGATCTTGTTTTGATCGGAGGAATTAATTCTGTTTTATTGGAGTGTTGGGAAGTAAACAGCAACAATGAAGACATCTTCTCCCACACACGGTTATGAGGAGATGTAGCTACAATGTCAATGCAGACCGTGTGTAGTCATTCTGCCTCACACAAGGGGCAAGAGAGGATCAGGGATAGAGAGGCACGGAAAGAGAATGACATTGGCATGAAGGATGAGTCACACCCCGGCCACTCCCTCTCCTCCCCCTTCGGGCCAAAGCTACAGAAGCGTGAACACGCACACCTTGCGATTCAGCGACAGTTTTTTCCCAGGTGTTATCAAGCAACTGAACCATCCCACCCACAGCTAGAGTGCAACCCTGAACTACTATCTACCTCTTTGCTGGCGTTACCGTGCACTAGATGTTATTCCCTTATCATGTATCTGTACACTGTGAATGGCTCGATTGCAGTCATGTATCGTCTATCCGCTGGCTGGTTAGCACGCAGCAAAAGCTTTTCACTGTACCTCAGTACACATGACAATAAATGAAACTGAACTGATCCGGTGAAACGCACATCGGCCAAACTCAGTCATATTTTCTGCAAACGACGCACTTTTTTGACAATGTTTTAAAAATCTACATTGAAGGACTGAGAGGTGAATTTTAAGGAAGACGTGTCATTTGGCTGCATTGTTCAATTGCAGCAAGCTGTTTAACTTTGCCTGAGACAGCAAGACTGAGACAGCGATTTCAATTCATTATCAGAATGGTTTGCCTGGCAACTGCCGTTTTGCTTACACTGCCAAACAGCAGATATGAAAGTCCACCTGTCAATCCCAGCCCTGAATTCTGCAGGGCTCTCAAAATGATGTTGGGTTCACGTTAAAAAAAATCTCTTGGATAACTGACTTGCCAGTTTGCAAACTGCAAGATAATTATTACCGGATTGACAGTTCAATTCCCCCATTAAAACTCTGCGTTCATTTCATTTCACATCACATTCTCTATTATCCACATAATACTGCTGACATACACGGGTGATCTGTACATTGAGCGTAAAAAGGACATTGCCAGGCAGTATGTGACATCAACCTCAGATGCTTAACTGCCAGTTACTGATGTAACTATCTCGTTGTCTGTTCCTTTTTCAGCAGCAGAGCTTTCTCAGAGATCGGTTTTGTGTCAGCCAGTGTCAGGATGGAGTGGCAGAGTGGTGCAGCGGTAGAGTGCTGCCTTACAGCGCCAGAGACCCGGATTCCATCCTGGCTACGGGTGCGTCTGTAGGGAGTTTTTACGTTCTTCCCATAACCGCGTGAGTTGTCCATGGTGTTCCGGTTTCCTCCCACACCCCAAAGACGTACAGGATTGTAGGTTAATTGGCTTTGGTAAAGATTCAAAATTGTCCCCAGTGGGTAGGATAGTGTTGGTGTACGGGGATCGCTGGTTGGTGCGGACTCGGTGGGCTGAAGGGGCTTGTTTCAGGGGCGCTGAGGAAGAGGATTTTTTGGAAAGTATGAGGGATAGTTATCTAAATCAACATGTAGAGGAACCAACGAGAGAGCAGGCTATTTTAGACTGGGTATTGAGTAATGAGGAAGGGTTAGTTAGCAGTCTTATTGTGCATACCCCCTTGGGCAAGAGTGACCATAATATGGTCGAGTTCTTCATTAGGATGGAGAGTGACATTGTTAATTCAGAAACAATGGTTCTGAACTTAAGGAAAGGTAACTTTGAGGGTATGAGACGTGAATTGGCCAAGATTGACTGGCAATCAATTCTAAAAGAGTTGACGGTGGATACGCAATGGAAGACATTTAAAGACTGCATGGATGAACTACAAAAATTGTTCATCCCAATTTGGCAAAAGAATAGATCAGGGAAGGTAGTGCATCCGTGGATAACAAGGGAAATCAGGGATAGTATCAAAGCAAAGTGTACAAAGTAGCCAGAAAAAGCAGCATACCAGAGGACTGGGAGAAATTCAGAGACCAGCAGAGAAGGACAAAGGGCTTGATTAGGAAAGGAAAAATAGATTATGAAAGAAAACTGGCAGGGAACATAAAAACTGACTGCAAAAGTTTTTATAGATATGTGAAGAGAAATAGATTAGTTAAAACAAATGTAGGTCCCTTGCAGTCAGAAACAGGCAAGTTGATCATGGGGAACAAGGATATGGCGGACCTATTGAATAACTACTTTGGTTCCGTCTTCACTAAGGAAGACATAAATAATCTGCCGGAAATAGCAGGTGACTGCGGGTCAAAGGAGTACTTGAGTGAAATCCAGGTTAGTCGGGAAGTGGTGTTGGGTAAATTGAATGGATTAAAGGCCGATAAATCCCCAGGGCCAGATAGGCTGCATCCCAGAGTACTTAAGGAAGTAGCTCCGGAAATAGTGGATGCATTAGTGATAATCTTTCAAAACTCTTTAGATTCTGGAGTAGTTCCTGAGGATTGGCGGGTAGCAAACGTAACCCCTCTTTTTAAGAAGGGGGGGGAGAGAAAACGGGGAATTACAGACCAGTTAGTCTAACATCGGTAGTGGGGAAACTGCTAGAGTCAGTTATTAAAGATGGGATAGCAGCACATTTGGAAAGTGGTGAAATCATTGGACAAAGTCAACATGGATTTACGAAAGGTAAATCATGTCTGACGAATCTTGTGGAATTTTTCGAGGATGTAACTAGTAGCGTGGATGGGGGAGAACCAGTGGATGTGGTGTATCTGGACTTCCAGAAGGCTTTCGACAAGGTCCCACATAAGAGATTAGTATATAAACTTAAAGCATACGGCATTGGGGGTTCAGTATTGATGTGGATAGAGTACTGGCTGGCAAACAGGAAGCAAAGAGTAGGAGTAAACGGGTCCTTTTCACAATGGCAGGCAGTGACTAGTGGGGTACCGCAAGGCTCAGTGCTGGGACCCCAGCTATTTACAATATACATAAATGATCTGGATGAGGGAATTGAAGGCAATATCTCCAAGTTTGCGGATGACTCTAAGCTGGGGGGCAGTGTTGGCTGTGAGGAGGATGCTAGGAGACTGCAAGGTGACTTGGATAGGCTGGGTGAGTGGGCAAATGTTTGGCAGATGCAGTATAATGTGGATAAATGTGAGGTTATCCACTTTGGTGGCAAAAATAGGAAAACAGACTATTATCTAAATGGAGGCCGATTAGGAAAAGGGGAGATGCAGCGCGACCTGGGTGTCATGGTACACCAGTCATTGAAAGTAGGCATGCATGTACAGCAGGCAGTGAAGAAAGCAAATGGTATGTTAGCTTTCATAGCAAAAGGATTTGAGTATAGGAGCAGGGAGGTTCTACTTCAGTTGTATAGGGTCTTGGTGAGGCCACACCTGGAGTATTGCGTACAGTTCTGGTCTCCAAATCTGAGGAAGGACATTATCGCCATAGAGGGAGTGCAGCGAAGGTTCACCAGACTGATTCCTGGGATGTCAGGACTGTCTTATGAAGAAAGACTGCATAGACTCGGTTTATACTCTCTAGAATTTAGGAGATTGAGAGGGGATCTTATAGAAACTTACAAGATTCTTAAGGGGTTGGACAGGCTAGATGCAGGAAGATTGTTCCCGATGTTGGGGAGGTCCAGGACAAGGGGTCACAGCTTAAGGATAAGGGGGAAATCCTTTAGGACCGAGATGAGAAGGATTTTTTTCACACAGAGAGTGGTGGGTCTCTGGAACTCTCTGCCACAGAGGGTAGTTGAGGCCAGTTCATTGGCTATATTTAAGAGGGAGTTAGATGTGTCCCTTGTGGCTAAGGGGATCAGAGGGTATGGAGAGAAGGCAGGTACGGGATACTGTGTTGGATGATCAGCCATGATCATATTGAATGGCGGTGCAGGCTCGAAGGGCCGAATGGCCTACTTCTGCACCTAATTTCTATGTCTATGTTTCTATGTTTCCACGCTGTATCTCTAAACTAAACTAGTGGAGAATGTTCAAATCTGAACCCACATGTGTAAGGAAGAACTGCAGATGCTGGTTTAAATCCAAGGTAGACACAAAATGCTGGAGTAACTCAGCGCGTGAGTCAGCATCTATGGAGGGAAGGAATGGGCGATGTTTCGGATCTTCAGTCTTCATTCTGAAGAAAGGTCTCGATCCAAAACGACACAACATTCCTTCTCTCCAGAGATGTTGCATGTCCTGTTGAGTTACTCCAGCATTTTGCATCTGTCTTCGATGTAAACCAGCATCAGCAATTCCTTCCTACACTGATCAAATCATCACAGATAATGTCCTTATTGCAGGAAAAATGCCTTCAGAAATTCAGAAGAGATTTTATTGAAGGGATCTGATGGAAGGGTCTCACACAGATGGATTGATAGGAAGAATGTCCCAGTTAAATAGCAAATGATCAGCAGACCTTTACTTCAATGTCAAGTTTTACTCTTTTGGCTGAGAGGCTACAATAAATATTTGGTCAATATTTTGATGCCATCAGGTATAAATCCACCCTAAAGCTTTGCCTGGAGTCTATGACTGGGATTTACTGATGAAGATGATGATGATGATACATTATTGTCACATGTTCCTGGGTACTGTCAAATTCTTTGTTTTCAAGGTACACAAAAGAGTCGCCATAAAGGTGTCGACAAAGTTACAAAAGTTACTCAAAGGTAATCAGGGGGAATAACATTGGGCAGTGTAGTGGTAGAGTTGCTGCCTTGTAGCGCTGGGGATATGGTGAAAGGATTGAACGACTGGGCTTCTATTCACTGGAATTTAGAAGGATGAGGGGGTTTCTTATAGAAACATATAAAATTCTTAGGGGATTGGACAGGCTAGATGCAGGAAAAATGGTCCTGATGTTGGGGGAGTCCAGAACCAGGGGTCACAGTTTAAGAATAAGGGGAAGGCCATTTAGGACTGAGATGAGGAAAAACATTTTCACTCAGAGAGTTGTGAAAATGTGGAATTCTCTGCCACAGAAGGCAGTAGAGGCCGATTCACTGGATGTTTTCAAGAGAGCGTTACATTTAGCTCTTAGGGCTAAAGGAATCAAGGGATATGGGGAGAAAGCAGGAACAGGGTACTGATTTTGGCCATGATCATATTGAATGGCGGTGCTGGCTCAAGGGGCCAAATGGCCTACTCCTGCACCTATTTTATTCGTTTCTATGTTTCTATGACTCAAGTTCAATCCTGACTATGGTTGCTGTCTGTACGGAGTTTGTACGTTCTCCCCGGGACCTGTGTGGGTTTTCTACGCGATCTTCAGTTTTCTCACACATTCCAAAGACGTAGAGGTTTGTAGGTTAATTGGCTTGGTATAAATGTTAAATTGTCCCGTGTGTGTAGGATAGTGTTAATGAATGTGGATCACTGGTCAGCGTGGAGGCGGTGGGACTACAAGCCTGTTTCCGTGCTGTACGCCTAAACTAAAGTAAACTAAACACCCGGCCCCTAACCAATGGTTCAGGGCGACATCTTGGAATTGCTGAGTGTGTAGGAAGGAACTGCAGATGCTGGTTTAAATCGAAGATAGACACAAAATGCTGGAGTAACTCAGCGGGACAGGCAGCATCTCCGGAGAGAAGGAATGGGTGACTGTCCAGAGATGCTGCGGTACGTAGAACCAGAAATTAAACTTATGATGGAAATTTCTGTTCCAAACAGCATGGAAACAAGGCCTTCAGCCAACTTGCCCACACTGGCCAACATATCCCAGCTACACTAGTCCCACTTGACTGCGCTTGGTCCATATCCCTCCAAACCTGTTCTATCATGTACCTGTCAAACTGTTTCTTAAACGATGGGATAGTCCCAGCCTCAACTACCTCCTCTGGCAGCTTGTTCCATACACCCACCACCCTTTGTGTGAAAAAGTTACCCCTTGGATTCCTATTAAATCTTTTCCCCCTTCACCTTGAACCTACAGTACCTTGATGAAGGAGAGGATGGGGTTAATACGCAGCATGGAAGCTGGATGATAAGTTTGAACAGATAATGGATAGAATAAAAACAGGCTGAAAATAAGTCAGAACTAAAGCTCAAAATTAAGAAGCCACCTAATCCATTGGTTAGATTTCCATTTTTCTTACAAGACAGAAGGAAGCCATTTTAGCTTTATCAAATCTGTTGCCTCCTTACAGAGCAGTCTTATTCCCTACTAAGTTTTCCTGTGATCTATTCTCCCCACTTTCTCATCCCCAGATTCATCCGCCTACTTACCAGCTCGGGGCAATTTACAGTGTGCAATTAATGTCCTCACTTGTACGTCTTGGTGCAGAGTTGGAGTGCTCTAGGTTGCTGAAGGATGTGAAAAGAGAGATAGATATCGCTCTACAATGGCCTGTTTCTCTTATCATCGTTACTTTTTTGCATATCTTTCATTAATTGTTCTTTATCTCTCTACGCCATCGGCTATATCTCTCGTTTCCCTTATCCCTAACTAGTCCGGAGAAGGGTCTCGACCCGAAAAGTTACCCATTCCTTCTCTCCAGAGATGCCGCCTGTTCCGCTAAGTTGCTCCAGCTTTTTGTGTCTATCTTTGGCAAGCTTTCAATTTCCCTTTGATATGGAAGAGATGTTGGAGGAACTGTTCAAGAAAGGAAAGGAGGTGACAATTGTCAGACAAACAAATTTGACAACACAAAGGCGCAGAAGGGGTTAAAACAGTGCTTCTTACACTGGTGAATGGTTCATCCAAGGGTGAATGAAATTATTTTGGGGTGAATGAAACTAGAGGGGTGAATGCAGGGTGAATTATTTATATATTTTTTTTCTATACTTAAGAAAGTTATTGCCATTAAAGTGGTTAGTAAGCTCTAATTGGTTTTATTGACAGTAGAGTTGGAAATCTGTTTTTTCCTCTACCTACAGTTTTCTAGTTTCAAAGTAGCAGGATATTTCCCAAATTTACTGTAATACAACCTATTAGGATAGACCAGACGAGCGAGTGGGATCATAAATTTATAAATGGCAACAGGAGGATCGCTGTAGGCAACTGTTGAACTGTAACTTTATTTTGTGTTGCCAATTTACACACTCCATGGTTTTTTGAGCTAGTTTTCCAAGAAGTAATCTTGGAATGCAGTAATCAAGGCCCGAAAGGGTAGGATCGGTCTGAAGCCCAGTGTTTAGACGTTGGGATGGTTTTTTTACATTCTAATAGAATGATTTTCCAACTCCAGTGGTAATTAAACTTTTTTTTTCACTCCTAGTTTTCTTTACATATTTTTAGGATGTTCAAAATGTTGAATAAAATAAACACTTACGAAATGAGTTAATTTATGTTTTTTGCTCATGTGACAAAATGAATTGGATATAAAATTATACGCAAGGGAGAATAGGACAAAATTACCAAAAAACATAAGAAAATTTAGTCGAGGGTGAATTAAATTTTGTGATAAGGACTCTAGGGTGAATGGCACTGAAATAGTTGAAGAATCGCTGGGTTAAGA
The DNA here is from genome assembly GCA_963514005.1 of Raja brachyura. Next base: position 15,704,098 of record OY740797.1, read on the forward strand.
GATGGTGAAGAGATAGAACTGAGCATCCCAATGTACACGTACAACTTGTGCTGTTGAGAGGAACGATTGTAGCTATTACAGGCTGTCTGAAGGATGTTACCTAAGCCCTGTCCCACTGTATGAATTCATTCAAGACTTCTCCCGAGTTTGCCCTGATTCGAACTCGGAGATTTACGGTAATGGCCACTCATAGGTACTCGGGGCTCTCGTGGACATTTTTCAACATGTTGAAAAATCTTCACGTGTCTTCCCGAGGTTACCACGTGTCCCGAGTACCTGCCGTTTGCGTTACGAGCCGCTAAGAGACGTCCCCGAGCTCCGAGCCCCATACCCACTACATTCATTCTACGCGCTTACCACGAGTTCGATTTTTTTAAAACTCGGGAGAGCTCTTGAATTAACTCGTACAGTGGGACAGGGCTTTACTGTGACCTTCACAGATCAAAACATCACTGAAAATGTCCTTATTGCAGGAAAAATGCCCTTGGAAATTCAGCCTTTGCATAGAAGGAGAAGAGGTTTTATTGAAGGGATCTGGTAGAAGGGGCCAGAAAGGAAGAATGTCACAGATAAATAGCAAATGATCAGCAGGCCTTTACTTCAATGTCGTTTTTCTCTTTTGACTAGGAAGCTAAAGTAAATATTTTGGTCATTATTTTGATGCCATCAGGTATAAATCTACACTCAAACTATGCCTGGCTTGTTACTGTGGAATCTAAACCGGGATAGTAACATTCAACCCCTGACCAATGGTTCATGGCAACACCTTGGAGTTACTATTTCTCTCCAGCATGGCATTGGACCGAACAGAGAAACAGAAATTGAACATACGATGGCAATATCTGCTCTAAAGTCAAATAAGAAAAGGGCAGAGCTTCAAGTGGAAAACGTTTGATTACAAGTTAGTCTGAGGAAGGGTTTAGACCCGAAACGTCACCAATCCTTTCCTCCAGAAATGCTGCCTGACCCGTTGAGTTACTCCAGCATTTTGTGTATATCTTCAGGGTAAACCAACATCTACAGTTCCTTTCTACATAAAGCAGTATAGCTGACAGATTAATGTCAATGGTGGCAAAATGATGGAGTCTATTGTCAGCAATAAGATGATTTGTGCTTGGAAAACCTTGAGTTTATCACTATGATAGATTTGTTAAAGGCAAACTCTGTCATATGCACTCGATTTTCCTTGAGTAAGTAAAAGCAAGAGATGTTGAAGATAATGGTATAGTCATTTTGTGATTAGGCTATGGAGAAGCAACATTCCACCAGAAATGGTAGAATCTGAAGAAGTGTCTCGACCCGAAACGTTGCCAATTCCTCCTCTCCGTAGATGCTGCCTCACCCGCTGAGTTACTCCAGCATTTTGTGTCTACTGTGGCATCAGCCTAAACACGGCCACTTATGCTCGAACCCTTGACAGGAGATACGAGGGCGGGCACATGACGTCATGGGCTAGAGGGAGTGTCCTGGTACTTAAGGTCTCTCACCTAGTGACCTTAAGAAGACAACAGGCAGCTGAGCCCGAGAGTACAACCTCGCTCAACTACAGCAACATTGCAATAAGGTTAGCTCACCAACGTAATGTGTCACCACTGAATAAACAACACTTTGAACCTGCCTGATGTCTCACCTTTATTCACCACGTATGGTGCCGTTACATTGGTGACCCCCGACTGTCCGAATTTAAATTTGGACTCACCTGAAGCACGCAGCCTCGGGAGACCTGATGTCTGCAGCCGGCTGCCCAGCCCTGCAGAACTACGCTGCCGCCAACCAGGCCCTGCAGTGAGGTATGCCGCCTCTCCCCCACCAGCTGCTGCTCACCGGAGCTGAGAAGCCACGGCTGCCGCTGCTCTTCCACTCCCGGCAACGGGGCAGGCCCCACTTCCAACCCCCACACCGCTCCAGGTCTTGTGTGATGGCCGCTGAGCCCCTCTGCATGAGGAGCCTGGAGCCGACCACCAGAGCGGAGAGGTTGTACCAGCCGCCGCTGCCCCACCAGCTGCTGCTGCGAGCGTAGCAGCCTCCTGCCCACAGCAACGCCGACACACGCCCGACAGCCCTGAGACCTGTCGCTCCCGCTCCCGACAATGGACCCGGGCCCGGCCTCGCACCGTGAACACGGCTCCAGACCCTGCACGGCTCTGGGCCCCACAGCTCCAGGCCCTGCACCGGCCTCACCTCACCCGTACCGCACTGGGCCTCACCGCTGCAGACGCAGCACTGCAACAGGCCTCGCCACAGCTCCGCGCACTGCCCTGCACCGTGCCTGGCACCGCCGCTGGATAGGGCGGGCTTACCTGGGGCGCCTGCCGATGACGCCCATCTGCTCCTCACCGGTCTTGAATCGCTGGTGAACGCCGCCTCAGCCGGCTGGCAAAATGGCCACCGCGGCCTCCTGAACAAGCGGCCGACCCAACTACAAAAATGTCCTCCGCGGCCGGCTGGAAGAGAAGCTCGAACTTACCGTCCACAGTCCCACCTTCCGCCCGGATGCCGTCCCTACATCCTGACCACCGGCCACAGCGCCACCATCAGAGCGGCTGCCATCACTGCAGCCTCACCGCCGTCCACAGTGCCACCTCCTGGCCGGATGCCATCACTGCAGCCTCACCGCCGTCCACAGCGCCACCTTCTAGCCGGATGCAGTTCCTGCAGCCTGACTACCGGCAACAGCTCCTCATTCAGGCTGGAGGCTGTCACTGCTGCACAGCTTTCCTATCCTGCACTATGAACAGTGGACAGTTTGAACTTTGGACAGTGATTGCACTGTAATTTGTCTTTTTACTGTTCATTTTTGTGTTCACTGCATTTTCACGCTCGGTTCAGAAATTAATTTGTTTATTTTATTTAGTTTTTTTCGTTGCTGGGGGCCGTATTTCACAGGACACTCTCCCTTAGCTGGTCAAGGAGATGTGACCATGTCTCCTCCGTCCGGCGGCTTCTGCATCGGTCTCCGCGCACCCCTCGGTACCTCGGGATCGCCCACGCAGAGCGTCACTGCGCCCGTGGAGCCCTCCGTCCCGACCCACGCCCGGGGTGTCCCAGACCCACATGCAGGAGCCGCCCTCCTGCTATTCCTTCCTCCGGTTCTGGGGGGGGGTCCTGTGGCATCAGCCTAAACACGGGCCACTTATGCTCGAACCCTCATCAGGAGATACGAGGGCGGGCACGTGACGTCATGGACTAGAGGGAGTGTCCTGGTACATAAGGTCTCTCACCTAGTGACCTTAAGAAGACAACAGGTAGCTGAGCCTGAGAGTACAACCTCGCTCAGCTACAGCAACATTGTAATATGGTTAACGCACCAACTTAACGTGTCACCACTGAATAAACAACACTTTGAACCTGCCTGACGTCTCACCTTCATTCACCACGTATGGTGCCGCTACACTACCTTCGATTTACCATCATGTGCAGTTCATTCTTAAACATTTCTACCAGAAATGGGTCAATTCACAAAGTGCGAAGGGCCTGTATGCACTGGAGTTTGGAAGAAAGAGTGGGGACCTCATTGAAACATACAGAATAGTGAAAGGCTTGGATAGAATGGATGTGGAGAGGATGTTTCCACTAGTGGAAGAGTTTAGAACTAGAGGTCATAGACTCAGAATTAAAGGGCGTTCTTTTAGGAAGGAGATGAGGAGAAATTTCTTTAGTCAGAGTGTGAAGATTCTGTGGAATTTGTGGAGGCCAAGTCAGTGGACATTTTTAAGGCAGGGATAGATAGATTTTTGATTAGTACAAGTGTCAGAAGTTATGGGGAGAAGGCAGGAGAATGGGGTTCGGAGGAAGAGATAGATCAGCCATGATTGAATGGCGGAGTAGACTTGATGGGCCCAATGGCCGAATTCTACCCTTATCCCTTAGACCTTATGACAAATCTTATATGCGCGATGACACCAGAAACACATCAGGTGAATTGTAGCCAGTCCAGTGGGACTTCATCAGGAAGTGGTACACACAAAATAGACAATAGACAATAGGTGCAGGAGTAGGCCATTTGGCCCTTCGAGCCAGCACCGCTATTCAATGTGATCATTCCAAATCAGTATCCCGTTCCTGCCTTCTCCCCATATCCCCCGACTCCACCATTTTTAACAGCCCTATCTAGCTCTCTCTTGAAAGCATCCAGAGAACCTGCCTCCACCGCCCTCAAGAGAATTCACACCACTCTCTGTGAGAAAAGGTGTTTCCTCATCTCCATTCTAAATGGCTTACTCCTTATTCTTAAAGCTTATAAAATAGCTTCTATGACTGTCTGGAACAGAAAAATCTAATGCAAATGAGACAAGTTCCAAAGCTGGAGATTCCAATTTCTGACAATGAGGAGACAGAGCAAAAGATGCTGATCGACACATCAAGGGCGGCACAATGGTACAGCGGTAGAGTTGCTGCCTTACAGCGCCAGAGACCTGGGTTTGATCCTGACTACGGGTGCTGTCCGTACGGAGTTTGTACATTCTTCCCTTGACCATGTGGGTTTTCTCCAGGTGCTCTGGTTTACTCCCACATTCCAAAGACGTGCAGTTGTGTAGGCTAATTGACTTCTGTAAATTGTCCCCAGTGTGTAGGATAGACCTAGTGTATGGCTGATGGCTGGTCGGTGTGGACTTGGTGGGTGAAGGGCCTGTTTTCTACCAGTTTTCTCTAAAACTAAACCAAGAGTGGTTGGGCAGTCAGGATGCTTAGAGTTAACAACCTAAGATGAAGCAGATTAGAAAGGTGGGTTTAGGTTTAGATTGAGATTCATTATTGTCACATGTACCAAGATGCAGTGATAAGCTTTGTTTTGCATGCTATCCACTCAATTCAGATAATACTATACATGGATACAATCAAGTGAAACTCAAGGAATAATAAGCAGAGCAAAGAGGATGATGGAGTGTAGAATATAGATCTCAGCATTGCAGTGCGCCAATTCCAGAGCCAAAGTCTAATGACTGTAGGGTAGAGGTGAATTGGCCAGTATCCTAGCTTGCGCAAAGAGCATTCAGAAACGTGACCACGGAGGGGTAGCAGTTGTTCTTGAGCCTGGTGGTGCATACTCTTAATCTTCTGCACCCTCTGCCGGATGGGATCGGGGAGAAGAGGGAACGATTGGGCTGGGACAGATACAAGGAAAGAGGGAGACTTGTTAAGGGTGAAGAGGCCGCTCAACTATTGGCAGTGAAGAGAGCAAGTAGGGGTGGGGGAAACCGTCTGGGATGTGGCAGACAATCAAGGCCAAGGAAGGGAGTAGAAGTTAAAAGTTCAAAGAGTGTGTGAGCAATGTTCATGTATCTGTGAGCAGTGGGTGTGTGCGTATGTGGGTGAGCTGTGTGTGTTGTGTGTATGTATGAGCAGTATGTATAGGCAGTATGTATTTGTCCATGTATGAGCTGTGTGTGTGTATGTGTGTGTTTGTGTGTGTGTGAACAGTGTATATGTGTGTATGGGTGGCTGTATTTAAGTGGTGTGTGTGGATGTGTGCATGCGTGGGGGTAAGCAGTGTATGTGTGCGTTTGCGTGTGTGTGAGGAGCATATATGTGTACATGGGTGGTTGTACCAGAGCGGTATGTGTGTGTGTGTGTGTGTGTGCATGTGTGTGTGAGCAGTGTATGTGTGTGTGTGTGGGTGAGGGGGAGTGCGTGTGTGTGCATGTGTGTCTGAGCAGTGTATTTGTGTGTGTGTGTGTGGGTGAGGGGGAGTGCGTGTGTGTGTGCATGTGTCTGAGCAGTGTATGTGGCTGTATCTGAGCAGTGAGTGTTGGTGTGTGTGAGTGACTATGAGTGTATGAGTAAACTTGTGTGTGTGAGTGTGAGCGTATGTGAACTTACATGCGTGCCGGCGTGGGCATGCGCATGTGTGTGCGCATGCGAGTGTGTGTGTGTGTGCATCAGCCCTTGCTTGCATCAATGTTTGTGATTTGCTTCAAAGGATACACTGCGATGGCTGCTCCTCCCGAGAATACTGGATGAGTCCTCGGTTGACTTTCAAACGTGCAGAGAATGAATTGTTGGAGTTATGGCAACAAGATTTGATTTTGATTTAGTAAATTTGATAAGTAAAGGATTGCCCTTTTCCATGGATCGATATATACCTCACAAACTGTACAGATTGGAAGTCGTCTGCAAAATAAGATATGGTATGTTTTATTTTAGAAAGAACTGAATGCACACCTCAAACCACATTCAGAATGTCATTAAACCCTCCATAGATTATCCATCTAATGTAACCCAATCCCGTAAGAAGTGAACATTTTATCGCTTTTTAACTCAAATGATCTAATTACTCCATTTTTAGCACTAAATTGCCTTCCTGTGCCATTTACTTTACTTAAATCAAATTGCTGTTTGGTTTAATTATTTTTAGCTTGAAAATAACTCTGAATTATAAGCCTGTACATACTCTTGACATTGCATATGCTGGAAATGTCAAAAATACAGGCAGTGTTAGGAAATGCATAAGTTACGGATTCATATAGTGTGGAAACAGGCCCTTTGGCCCAACGAGCCCACACCGACCAACGCACCCCATCTATACTAGTCCCACCGGCCTGCATTTGGCCCATATCCCTCTAAACCTATCCTATCCAAGTACCTGTCCAGAATCTTCTTATACTTTGTGATAGTACCTGCCTCAACTACCCCCCCCCCCCCCCCCCCCCCCCGCACACTAACACTAGCCTACACACACTAGGGATAATTTACAAGGGACAAGCCAATTAACCGATAAACCTGTAGATCTTTGGAATGTGAGAGGAAACCGGAGCTCCCGGGGAAAACCCACGCAGGTCACGGGGAATGTGGTTAAGAAGGCATATGGTAAGCTTGCCTTCATTGGTCGGGGCATTGAGTATAAATCAGAAACTCATGTTGTAGCTTTATAAAACTTTGGTTAGGATGCATTTGGAGTATTGTGTGTAGTTCTGGTTGCCCCATTACAGGAAGGATGTGGAAGTTCACACTATAAGAGTAGAATTAGGCCATTCGACCCATCGAGTCTACTCCGCCATTCAATCATGGCTGACCTCAGCCTAATTCCATTTTCCTGACTTCTCCACATGACACCCATTCTAATGAAGAATAGTAAGATTAAACGAGAACTTACCAGTTTGAAGTTTGATCTTTATTTTATGAGGAGTTACGATGAGGGATTACGTGAAGACCCCGCCAGCACGCATGCGCGACATTCTTCAAAGCAGTGGTGTGAAATCACAGACAGTCACAATGACTAATATAGTAAGATAAGAGAGAACTTTCATACCAGGTGATCCTTATAGTAGAGGGTTGGGAGCGGAGGGCACGTAATCCCTCATCGTAACTCCTCATAAAATAAAGATCAAACTTCAAACTGGTAAGTTCTCGTTTAATCTTACTATTTTATTTTGGTAGTCACGTGAGTGACTACGTGAAGATTTCAAAGCTCTGTGATTTCATGCCCTGGAAGCTCCATGCTCACACACCGCTATGCTGGGATGAGAGGATGAACGTAATTCAGACATGACACTGGCTGAAAAACAAAAATAGGTATTTATTCATACCAAAACAAAATAAATATCCCATAGGGGTAAATTATTTGACAGTACTCAAAATCCTCCCTGCATAAGTGTCAGGGATGGCCACGGGTTTGTTGTAGAAGCGGTGAAAAGTCCTTTCATTACTCCAACCCGCTGTGGCCAGGATGTGGTCCAATGGTACTTCCATCCTCCTAGCCGCCGAAGTGGATGCCGCCCTGGTGGAGTGAGATTTGAATATATTAGTGTCCACCCCCGCCGCATCCAAAACCACCCTTAACCATCTAGAAATGGTTTGCACCGTGACTTTATGATGGGGCTTCTTGTGGCTTATAAGCAAAGCTGTCTCCGTGCCCCTGAGATTTTTGGTGACTGTGATATATTGTGAAATTAACGTGACGATGCAGAGTCGAGTATCTGCTGGATATGCCAGAAATTCCAAGGTATGACCAGACGCTCCGGGTCGATCTTGTTTCAACAGTCCCTGCACATGAAAAGTGACTTTATCATTGGTGATAGTCATGGCATCCAGATTAAGTTTGTGTAGAGACTGGACCCGTTGTGCCGTGATAAGTGCCATAATCATTACCATTTTGTATGTGAGCTTTGCCAAAGTGAGTCCCGTGTTAGGTGTCCATCCTCGCAGCATAGTTAGGACTGTGCTGATATCCCACGTATGGTTATATCTGGGCCTAGGGGGATTGGAATTGAATATTCCTCTCATTAGTTTGGACACTAATGGATGTGATCCAATTCCCAATTGGTCACTCCCCTGGCCCAAGTAGGATGATAGTGCACTCCTGGCACTGTTTATGGCACTGTAGCTCAGTCCCTCATCAAAGTGTAGGGTAGCCAAGAATTCCAGCACTTCTGTAATGGTAGCGGATTCGTATGTAGTGTTGGTAGTAGCGCAGAATCCTTCCCATTTCTTGATGTAGGTGAGGTACTGCTTCCTGGTGGACTCCCTGCATGCCGCCGAGATGGTGTCTATCGTTCTGCTGGTGAGTCGGAATCCGCGAAGAGGCCGTTTTAGAATCTGCAAATTAACAGGTCCATGTGGTCATAACATGGGTGATGTTCTCCTGTGACAGGATGAACGAGCAGGCTAGGTCGTTTATTGACCCGAATGCAAGGTTCTGTGGCCATCTTCTGTACCGCTGGGAACCATGGTTGGGTAGGCCAGTCGGGCACCACCAAAATACCCGATGCGGAATCTTGTTTTATTTTCTGCAAGACCCGACTGATGAGGCAGAAAGGGGGGAATGCATAGCAGAACAAATCCCCCCAATGTAGCGTGAAAGCGTCCATCGCTACTGCCCCAGGGTCTGGTTCCCAAGCAACATATGTTGGTAGTTGGTGATTTAATCTGGACGCGAAGAGGTCGATATCTGATGTCCCATAACGTTCTACAATATCTGTGAACACTTTTCGATCCAACATCCATTCTATGTTGTCGTTAAATTTGCGTGACCTGGTGTCTGCCACTGTGTTTAGCTTACCTGGAAGGTAAGTGGCTGAAATCCAAATTTCCCTTTGCAGACACCAGTGCCAGATATTATTAGCCAATTCATCACATGATATCGACTTTATTCCGCCCATGTGGTTAATATAGGCCACCACCGTGGTGTTGTCAATTTGTATCCTAACATGAACTTTGTGCATGTTTGTGCAGTATGCCCTGAGGCCGTGAAATGCTGCCAGCATTTCTGAATAGTTAATTCCCAAATTTTTGAATAGGGTTAACTCTTGTGCACTCCATCTACCTCCACAACTAGAGGTAGTATTAGTAGCTCCCCAACCTTTGGCACTGGCATCCGTTTGTAAGGTGATCGAGGGATTGATGATAGTGATGGGTTTGGAACAATATTGGGCATTAGCCATCCACCAATTTAATTTGGCTTTTGCCTTTTCTGGTATTTTCATAGGCCTATCGAAATGGCCTGCATGACTTTTGAGAGCTATAATTTTGGCTCTTTGTAAGTTTTGATAATGTAAAGGCCCATGTTGTGCTGCGGGAAAGGCAGCCACTATCTTCCCAATCACCCTGGCCACCTGCCGAATGGATGGGTCCTTGATGCCAATAAGGCTCCTGCAAGCCTCTATCAAGTCCTCCACCTTACTTAATGGCAACGTGATAGACATTTGCACTGAGTCGATATTGAACCCCAAGTATTTCATGGTGGTAGAGGGTTTTAATATTGATTTATCTGGATGTATAATGAAACCCAGCTTCTGAAAGAGATGTTTCGTGGCTGTAACTGCCAATGTAGCCAGTTCCAAACTTTCCCCAACAATGAGGATATCATCAAGATAGGCCATAACAGTATGATTCTGTTTCCTTAAGTAGGCCAAGGCTGGTTTTAATATCTTGGTAAACAATCTGGGTGCTGATGATAACCCATTAGGCAAGGCTTTGTATTGCCATAATTGTCCCATCCAGATAAATTTTAAATATTTCCTATGATCCTTGTGTATTGGTACAGAATAGTATGCATCTTTGAGGTCAATGCAAGCCATGTAGTACCCATAATCTATTAACTGTATAGCAGTGTCAAAGGTGTCCATTTTAAAATGAACATACTGAACAGAAGTATTCAGTTCGGTCAAATCTATGATAATGCGGCAACCGCCGTCTTTTTTGTTTTTGGTGAATATATTGGACACGAAATCCTGTGGTTCTTTGGTAGCCTTCTCAATTACCCCTTTTTCAATTAATCTGTATAGTTCAGCATGCCCTGCTACCCTCTCTTTTTGAGAGAGTATGAATTTTCGGCTAGGTGAATGCTGGACCGGGGTAGGGAGTTCGTGAATAAATTCAATTTTGTAGCCCTGAATACTCCTGAGTATGAAAGGATCAGAGGTAAAAGTGCGCCAATTTTCATAAAACATGTGCAACCGGCCCCCTACATAAAGTGAATTTAGGCAAGATGTGTTTCTGGGGAAACCAGACCCACCTACCTCCATGGTTATTGCCGGTGTTGCGGTTTCTGTCCTTGTTTCCTTTGTTGATTCATCGTGTTGTAGGAGTGGCGCATCTTCCAAGAAGGCCGGGCTGGGCCATGGCCTAAAAAAGACCGCTGTGCAGGTTGGCCGGCCTTCGAGCTTTCACCACCGGCAGGTCTCTGATGGTATCTCTGTCCGGTGGGTGTGTAGGGGTGCTGTCTGTGGGTAATGAGGTTTGGTAGGCCCGGGAACCTTGATCAGGCCCAAGGCCTTGGCCTCCTCATCAAGATCTTTTACTTGCTTGGGAAGGTTATCCCCGAACAGCAAGCTTGGAGGCTGAGTCTTCCCAGGCTTACACAACCCCGCAAACTTGGGGTTAAGCGCCGGCTTTATGATGCTCTTTCTGAAATTGTTTATCTCATACTGTGTATTACACAGTAGAGCCAGGGCATCTTGCAGTTCTTCCGGCAACTCTATCCCCACTGCAGTTCTGGCCACTGCTGTGATCCCGGCGGTTAAGAGCTTTAGGATTTTTTGAAGTTTGATTTCCTGCCCTCTGCTCGAGGGGCTCATATTCCCCCAAATAGGGTTGTTCACCGCAGGGACATTAAGTGAGTTACAGTTTTCAGGAGCCATATATTTATCAGCTGTAGAATTTATGGCCTGTTCCTGTAGCTGGTTGGTCGCCATGTAGTTAATGCTGGCTGCCAGCTTAGGGTGGATAGGTAGGCCTTTCTGTGTCGGCATTGCATGTTTATTTACCATATCCAGATATTCTTCACACACCCCTGACACAGATGGTTGTTCAGCCAGCTCCCCTTCTTCTGGGTCAGCCCAGTTCTGACCCTCAATGCTCCCCTGCGAGGAGGGTGAGACATTTGGCAGTCCTTGGTAGGAATCTGCCGTGGGTCTGCGAAGAGGCCCACTGTGACTCTGCCCCTGCATTAGCAGGTCACGTTGGAGCAATTGCTCCATCATCCGCTCCATGCGGGTTAGACGACCTCCGTCGCTATCTGCGAATGGGGTGTCCTCGGGACCGGACCCAGCTGGGTCGCCGGCCCCGTCCGACTTCCGGGTGGGTGTGCCGCCCGACCGTGGAGTACCAACGGTCCTCATGGGCGTGAAGTCGGGAGCTGCAGGTAATACCTGTAGCTCTGGAGAGGCGGTTCGCTGGCTGCTCTCCATAGCAGCTGCTCTCGCCGCTCTCTTGGACTTCCGTGATTCCATTATTATTTCTCGTCGACGCTCACTCCTCCTGTGAGACTTACCTGGCGTAAGTTATTTAAACTTACGCTGGAGGAGCCCCGCTCCTCCCGACCGTCGCTTCCGCATGCGTACGACGATATGTCGCGCATGCGTGCTGGCGGGGTCTTCACGTAGTCACTCACGTGACTACCGAAATAAAATTTGTCTATCTCTACCTTAAAATTATCCACTGACTTGGCCTCCACAGCCCTCTGTGGTAACTTTCTACAAATTAACTACCCTGACTAAAGATGTTCCTCCTCATCTTTCTAAAAGAGCGCCCTTGAATTCTGAGGCTATGAAGCTTTTGAAAGGGTAAAGAAGAGGTTCACCAGATTGCTGCCTGGACTCTAGAGTATTAGTTACAAGTTGGACCATTTTTCTCTGGCCCATCGGAAGCTGAAGGGAGTCCTGACAAATGTTTATAAAATGATGAGAGGCATAATAGGGTAGAAGTCAGGGCCTTTTTTCCTGGGGATAAAACATCATATATAACATAGCAGAGGGCATGGCTTTAAATTGAGGAAAGACATCCTTGCCTTAGAGGGGGTACAGAGAAGATTCACCAGACTGATTCCTGGGATGTCAGGACTTTCATATGAGGAAAGATTGGATAGACTCGGCTTGCACTCGCTGGAATTTAGAAGATTGAGGGGGGATCTTATAGAAACTTACAAAATTCTTAAGGGGTTGGACAAGCTAGATGCTGGAAGATTGTTCTCGATGTTGGGGGAGTCCAGAACAAGGGGTCACAGTCTAAGGATAAGGGGGAATTCCTTTAGGACCGAGATGAGGAAAACATTCTTTACACAGAGAGTGGTGAGTCTCTGGAATTCTCTGCCACAGAAGGTAGTTGAGGCCAGTTCATTGGCTATATTTAAGAGGGCGTTAGCTGTGGCACTTGTGGCTAAAGGGATCATGGGGTATGGAGAGAAGGCAGGTACGGGATACTGAGTTGGATGATCTGACCCTGAGCAACTTACCAACTACAAGGGCAACAGGGGGTTAACCACCAGCAGCAGTAGTAACTTGCTGGCTGAGGAGCTTAACCAGTTTTTCGCCCGTTTTGAGCTGAGTAAGGCGGAGCCTGTGCCTGCAGCCGCGTCCAGCACTGACGACCTGGCATTCACTGTGAGCACAGAGGATGTCAGGAGAGTACTCCGCAGCGTCAACCCCAGGAAAGCTGCTGGCGCAGATGGCATCCCAGGGAGAGTACTGCGGGATTGTGCAGACCAGCTGGCGGAGGTATTCAGCGACATCTTTAACCTCTCTCTGTCAACATGCACTGTCCCTAAATGCTTCAAGACTGCCACCATTGTGCCTGTTCCGAAAAAAACATCTATCACCAGCTTGAACGACTACAGACCTGTTGCTCTCACTTCAACAGTGATGAAGTGCTTTGAGAGACTGGTCCTGGCCCACATTAAATCCTCACTCCCACCCACCCTGGATCAACATCAGTTTGCATACAGAGCCAACAGGTCAACAGAAGACGCCATCAACATGGCTCTACATTCTGCACTGACTCACCTGGAGCGCCCCGGCTCATATGTGAGGATGTTGTTTGTAGATTTTAGTTCTGCATTCAATACCATCATCCCCAGCAGAATGGTGGACAAACTGTTTGACCTGGGTGTAAATGCCAATACATGTAAATGGATCAAGGACTTCTTAACAGACCGCCCACAGACTGTCAGGATGGGGTCCAATCACTCCCCAGTCCTGACGCTCAGCACAGGGGCGCCACAAGGCTGTGTGCTGAGTCCTATTCTCTACACAATCTACACTCATGACTGCACACCGACACACATCACAAACCGGATCATTAAGTTTGCGGATGACACGACTGTGGTGGGCCTGATAAATAACAACGACGAGTCTGCCTACAGAGATGAAGTCCAAAAACTGACTGTCTGGTGCACTAACAATAACCTGGCACTCAACTCAACCAAAACAAAAGAACTAGTTATTGACTTCAGGAGGAGGAGAGAAGAACCTGCTCCTCTTTACATCAAAGGAGACATGGTGGAGAGAGTCACTGACTTTAAGTTTCTGGGCACATACATCTCCCAGGACCTTACATGGACAGTGAACACCATCACTCTTGTAAAGAAGTCACAGCAGCGGCTATATTTCCTGAGGACTCTGCGGAGAGCAAACGTCTCACAGCAGCTGCTGCTGTCCTTCTACCGGTGCGCCGTGGAAAGCATCCTCTCCTATGGCATCCTGGTGTGGTTTGCTAGCTGCACTGTGGCTGGAAGGAAGGCACTACAGAGGGTTATTAAAACAGCACAGAGCATCATAAACACTCAACTACCCTCCCTGGAAGACATTTACAAGGCCCGATGTTTACGCCGGGCGAGAAACATCACACAGGACTCATTCCACCCTGCCAACCACCTTTTCAATCTGCTGCCCTCTGGGAGGCGATTCGGGTCTTTGAAGGCCCGCACTTGCAGACTAACTAACAGTTTCTACCCATGTGCCATTAGAGAACTTAACTCAAACAGATAACTCTACGGGCAACACTACACAATTCGGGGTGCAAATAAAAATTTGTCTGCTAGAATGTGCAATATAATGTGCATTTTTTTATTATCTATTACTTATTTTATGCATTGATCTTGTAGTAAATGTAAATGTAAGACTAAATGGTTACTTGTGTTATTGTGTTTTTGTTCTTTTTTTAAACTTTTTATCCCGTGTTTTTTATTGTTTACCATTGAAGGGGATGCACATGAAATTTCGTTGTACAGTTGATGTGCAATGACAAATAAACGTATTTGATTTGAATTTGATTTGATTTTGATCACATTGAATGGCGGTGCAGGCTCGAAGGGCCGAATGGCCTACTCCTGCACCTATTTTTCTATGTTTCTATGTTTTTCTAAGTTCAGAGGAGGAACGTTGAAGAGGGTGAGTTGGGCAAGTTGTTCACATTGAGAGTGATAGTTGACTGGGTTATGCTGCCACAAGTGGTCATGGAAACTGATACAATAGTGGCATTGAAGAGACATTTAGTTCGGCACATGAATATGCAAGAAATGGAGGACATGGATCATGTGCAGACTGAAGGGACCAAATTAATTTGTCATTATGTCCGACGAAGAGACTGTGAGATGAAGGACCTGTTTCTGAGCTCTCCTGTTCCATGTTATCACAGTGTGTCCCCCAACGCTTTGTGTTAATGATATAAAATCTAGCGAAGAACAATTTTGTTGCTGTTAAAGCCCTATCGTGTTGCAATATGCGATACTGATTATCAAATTAAACTATACGAACGTCAGTGCTTGAGAGAGAGTAAGCTGGTGATGCTGAGTGCAAACGGCTCACTGTCATATTCAATATAAACCTCAGTCCTCTGCTGCTTTCCACCAGCATTACATTTAAAAAGCTCAAAGAACGCCAAACACACAGAATCCTGAGTAACGTGGAACTGCAAGAGAAGTGACCACCAAAGATCTTTTCCTCCACCGTTCCCCCGCCCCTCCTCCCCCACCTCTTTCTCTGCAACTTAAAACAGGTTTGATTTCTAATGTTTCCCTGTTCTGATAGTAGTTAATCAACCTGGAAGGTCAACTCTCCATAGATGCTGCCTAACCTACTGATTATTTCCACCATTCTGCTTTTAGGGGCGGCACAGTGGTGCAGCGGTAGAGTTGCTGCCTTACAGCGCAATAGACCCGGGTTCCATCCTGATTATAGATGTTGGCTGTGTGGAATTTGCACGTCTGGTTTTTCTCCATGTGCTCTGGTTTCCCCCCTCATACTCCGAAGATGTACAGGATTGTAGGTTAATTGGGCTTCAGTAAATTGTAAGCAGCCCCTAGTGTGTAGGATAGTGCTAGTGTACGGTATGATCGCTGGTTGGCATGGACTTGGTGGGCCGAAGGGCCTGCTTCCACGCTGTATCTTGTGTTTCCCCCAGACATTGTGATTACAACACTCCGGCCAGACATAGTCCTGTGGTCCACAACAGCCAAGTTGGCACATGTTGTAGAATTGACAGTTCCATGGGAAGATGGTGTTGAAGAAGCTTATGAGAGGAAAAAAAACAAGTACTCTGAACTGGCAACTGAGGCTGCCCAGGATGGCTGGAAGACCAAGATTTCTCCTGTCGAAGTGGGATGCAGGGGATTTGTTGCTACATCTATGACCAGGCTATTAAAGAAAATGGGGGTGAGGGGTTGCTCCCTCCAACAAGCAATCAAATCATTATCAAATTCTGCGGAAAAAAGCAGCAATTGGATTTGGATCAAAAGGAGAGACAACAATTGGGCTGCAAGATGAATACAGGAGGGTATGGAATTGAGGGGGGTGTGACTGGGATGCCAGGTGTCACCGTTGAGCCCTCTGGAGATGTTGTGGGCTTATCTACGAAACGTCAAAGAAGGAGGGTGCCCACCTGAAGACCCCGATGACGTGCCTACCCTACCTTTCACCACTCCAATCCCACTGCAAATAGCAAGAGTGCCGACTTATTACAGGGATTGAAACATCAAGTCCTATTAGATCTACCTAAAGTCTAAAGTAAGAATCCAATTTCCATCATTTGCTAATTCAGGTGACCATACATTGCTTTGTGATTTGTGTACGGAAATGTGTATTCCATGGTGTCTAATATCATCATCTTGCACGTTTAGTGATGGGAAAATGTCAGGCCTGCCATTGTTGATGGTGGGCCAAAGGCCCTGTTTTTTCTGCTGGACAGCTATATGTACTATGTTTCTGGAATTGCCAATATAATTACTTAATTTCATCCAGATATGATGGCTAACATGGTTAACTCCAGAGAAAGTCATCTTGCATCCTGCAGTGTTTAAAAAATGTGATCCATTTCCAAGGCATTTATCACTGACATTCTGGTTCCGATTCAACAGTGTCACCACTCTCAAACAAATCACCATATACCCGAATCAGAAGCTATGGATGAACAGCGAGGTCAGGCTACTGCTGAAAGCACGGGACTCGGCTTTCAGGTCAGGCAATGCCCGTGCCTATAGTTCATTGAGTGCCAATCTGAAGAGGGGCATCAAGAACGGCAAACACAGATACAAGCTGCGGATCGAGGAGCACTTAGACAGCAACTCCGACCCCCGACGCATGTGGCATGGCATCCAGGCCATCACTGACTACAGAGCCACCAACTCCACCCCCACTTCCAGCCACGCATCCTTCCTCGAGGAACTCAATCACTTTTATGGCCGCTTTGAAAGGGACAACCAAGAGTTGGCCATCAAGACTGGGCTCCCTGATGACCACCAGCCCCTCACACTCAACCCCTACGACGTGCACATGGCACTGAGTAGGATCAATGTACGCAAGGCTGCCGGCCCTGACGGCACCCCCGGGCATGTCCTCAGGACCTGTGCTGCACAGTTGACAGATGTCTGGACTGACATCTTCAACCTGTCACTTGCCCAGGCAGTTGTCCCCACTTGGCTTAAAACCACCTCCATCCTGCCAATGCCAAAACACTCCACTGCTGCGAGTCTCAACGACTTCCGCTCAGTTGCACTCACCCCTTTCATCGTCAAGTGCTTTGAAAGGCTGGTCATGGCACACCTCAAATGCTGCCTACCTCCCACTCTGGACCCCTACCAGTTTGCATACCGCAAGAACAGGAGCACGGAGGATGCCATCTCAACGGCACTCCACTCCGCCCTCTCCCACCTCAACAACAGAAACACTTATGTGAGAATGCTGTTCATTGACGACAGCTCAGCATTCAACACCATTATCCCCTCTAATTTGATCGCCAAACTCGATGATCTGGGCATCAACTCTTCCCTCTGCAATTGGTTACTTGACTTTCTAAACAACAGACCACACAGTCTGTTAGGTTGGATAACCATTCCTCATCTACCCTCACCCTGAACACTGGTGTACCCCAGGGCTGCGTGCTGAGCCCCCTCCTCTACTCCCTCTTCATCTACGACTGCATACCTGCACATGGTACCAACACCATCACCAATAATGCAGATGACACGACGGTGATTGGCCTCATCAGCGACAACGATGAGTCGGTCTACAGGGAGGAGGTTCAGCTCCTAACAGTATGGTGTGCCGACAATAACCTGGCCCTCAACTCCAAGAAGACCAAGGAGCTCATTATGGACTTCAGGAGATCGAGAGGCTGCACGCACAACCCCATCCATATCAACGGGACGGAGGTGGAACGTGTCTCCAGCTTCAGGTTCCTGGGGGTCAACATCTCCGATGACCTCTCCTGGACCCACAACACATCCTCGCTGATCAAGAAGGCTCACCAGCGTCTCTTCTTCCTGAGGAGACTTAAGAAGGTCCACCTTTCTCCCCAGATTCTGGTGAACTTCTACTGCTGCACCATCGAGAGCATCCTTACCAACTGCACCACAGTATGGTATGGTAACTGCTCTGTCGCCGACCAGAAAGCTCTGCAGAGGGTGGTGAAGATCGCCCAACGCATCACAGGCTCCTCACTCCCCTCCATTGAGGCTGTCCATAGTAAACGATGCCTGCGCAGGGCGCACAGCATCGCCAGGGACAGCTCACACCCCAACCATAGACTGTTTACCCTCCTCCCATCCGGGAGACGCTACAGGTCCCTCTGCTGCCGTACCAGCAGGCTCAAGAACAGCTTCTTCCCTGCGGCTGTCACACATCTCAACGCTGCACCTCAATGACCTCCTGTCTCCACACCTCTCCCCCCCCCACCCCCGGACTATCCAATCACCAGCAAATTGCATGGATACCACTGTACATGTATAGATGTATATACTCATACTACTGCGTAATTACTTGTTTATTCATTAGTTCGCCCTTCGGAGATACCAACTGCATTTCGTTGTCTCTGTATTGTACACTGCACAATGATAATTAAAGATTGAATTGAATTGATTATTAACCCATAATCTTAGCATTCTTTCTCTCTCCAGCCCAAGAATTTCAGATATTTTCCCATTTTTATCTTGCATTTCTAGCAGATTTGTGTTTGCTGCATTGAGATTTATTTCACTTAAATTAGTCATAGAGTCATGGTGTCAAACAGCATGGAAACAGCCCAACATGCTTCCACTGATCAACATGCCCCATTGGCCCACGTTTGGTCCATTTCCCTCTAAACCTCTCCTATCCATGTACCTTGTATTTTACATGTTGTTATTTTACCTGCCTCAACTACCTCCTCTGGCAGTTTCTTCCATTTCCCACCACCCTCTCTGTGTGCAAAATCTGCCCCGGCCTCACATTCCTATTAGATCTTTCCCCTCTCAACTTAAACCAATGTCCTCTGTTCCTCGATTCCCCTACTTTGGTAAAGGACTCCGTGCATTCACCCTATCTCTTCCCCTCATGATCTTATACCCCTCCATAAGACCTCTTCTCATCCTCCTGCACTCCAAGGAATAAAGTCCTCGTCTGCTCAACCTCTCCCTGTAGCTTAGGCCCTCAACATCCTCGTAAATCTTCTCCCCTTTTTCCAGCTTAACAACATCCTTCCTTTCCAGGGAGACACAACACTTCAAATGACACCTCACCACATCTTGTACAACTGCAACAAAACATCCTAGTTCTATACTCAACACCCTGACTGATGATGGCCAATGTACCAAACGCCTTCTTGACCACCCTATTTACCTGTGACGCCTTTTTCAAGGAACTATGTACCTGCACTCCTCGATCCCTCTGCTCCGCAACATCCCCCAGGGCCCTGCCATTCACTGCGAAGGTCCTGCCCTGGTTTGACTTCTCAATATACAACACCTTGCATTTATCTGCATTAAACTGCTTTTGACGTGGATAAGGTTTTCCCATTGAGGGTAGGGAAGATTCAAACAAGAGGGCATGACATGAGAATTAAGGGACAGAAGTTTAGGGGTAACATGAGGGGGAACTTCTTTACTCAGAGAGTGGTGGCTGTGTGGAATGATCTTCCAGCAAAAGTGGTGGAGGCAGGATCGATTTTAACATTTAAAAATAAAGTGGATAGGTATATGGACGGGAAGGGAATGGAGGGGTATGGTCTGAGTGCAGGTAGATGGGACTAGGGGAAAATAAATGGTCGGCACGGACTGGAAGGGCCGAGAGGGCCTGTTTCCGTGCTGTAATTGTTATATGGTTATATGGTTAAACTGCGTCAACCATTTCTCAGTCCACTTGCCCAGCTGATCAAGATCCTGCTATAAATAACCAACTTCATTATCTACAATGCCACCCACTTTCATGACACCCACAATCGTGCTTTGTACATTCTCATCCAAATCGTTGATATAAACCACAGACAGCAACTGATCCCTGAGGCACATCACCAGTCACAGGCCCCCAGTCCGAAAAACAACCTTCCCCTATCACCATCAGCTTCCTTCCATGAAGCTAATTCTCTATCCATTCGGCTAGCTTTCCCATGCTCTCCCTGTTTAAAACAAACTTCAGCCCAAACACAATTTATAATTGCACAATTTGATCTTTAATCATAGACTCATATAGAACTGAAACAGACCCTTCGGCCCACCATGTCCTTGCTGCCCATTGTTCCAACTTGCTCATCCAATTTACTGTACTTGCATAGGTTCATAGTCTGCCATGTCTTAGCGATTCAAGTATTTGTCTAATGCTTCTTAAATCATGAGGGTTTTTGCCTCTGCCACCTCTCAGGCAAAGGAACTGTGCAGGAAGGAACTGCAGGTGCTGGTACTGAAGGTAGACACAAAATGCTGGAGTAACATAGCAGGTCAGGCAGTATCAGACTAAAGAAGGGTTCCGACCCGAAACGTCACCTATTCCATTTTCTCCAGAGATGCCGCCTGACGCGCTGAGTTACACCAGCATTTTGTGTCTATCTACAGAAGTGTGGGACTTGGAAAACTGTCTTAGCGTGGAATGGTTTTCCCAGGGATTAGCTGATCCGGAGGTCATTGCATTTTGCAAACAAAATTTGCACAAATATTTGACGTGCAGGAATTTAGTGGCAGGAAGTGAGAGACTCGAGATGATCCTGGGAAAATATATTTGATGCTCAGAGCGAGGACAGTTCTCTTTTCCAAATTTCAGAGGCTGTTCCCAGGCAGCTTAGAATAGAATCAAATATTTATGGAGCAGGAGACCATTTGGCTTATCCTGCCTGCGCTGGCCTCAAATGGACCATCCAGTCCAAGCATTGCTCCTTTGGCTTGAGTTCCAGAAGTGGACTTTAGTTCAGTTTAGTTTAGTTTAAAGATACAGCGCGGAAACAAGCCCTTCGACACACCGACACCGTGCCCACCAGTGATTCCCGCACACTAACACTATCCTACACACACAAGGGACAATTTACAATTTTACCAAACCAATTAGCCTTCAAACCTGTACGTCTTGGGAGTGTGGGAGGAAACCGGAGCTCCCAGAGAAATCCCACGCAGGTCACGGGGAGAGCGTACAAACTCCATACCGACAGAACCCATAGTCAGGATCGAACCCGGGCCGCTGGTTCTGAAAGGCAGCAACTCTACCACTGCGCCACCGTGTCGCCCTTAGTTCTACAAAGTCTCTGAGGGGTAATGGAGATCCCACCTAAATCTTCTGTTCTTCACAGTTTGGTGGAAAATCCGACACAGATCAGAAGCACTCCACTGTCACCAGCCACCATGCAGAGTAGGGATCTTCATCCTCAAAGTCCATTGCTCAGCTGGAAATGTCGATTGCCTGATGACATGACCTAAGGGGCATTCAGTATTTGAGGCCATCTCCTCCTCACATGTCAGCTGATGGGATTTTGCAAATACTTGAGAGATTACACCATTTCTCCTGAGCAGATGCTGTGTTCATTATAGACTACATGTAAAAGATGTGTGGTCAGACCCTGGTGGGGAAAGAAGCAAAAATCTATAGGAGAAGTATCCTGGGGACCATTTTTATGACCTAGTTATTTGCATGGCGAAGATCAGCATCTGTGCAACCTTGGTAAATACCTGACGCCTTGCTTCTAAACAGTGAATGACTTGGATATGTGTAAAAATAACTGCAAATGCTGGCTTACCCTGAAGATAGACACTAAATGCCGCAGTAACGTCGTGCAGCATCTTTGGAGTAAGTGAATTGGTGACATTTCGGATCCAGATCCTTCATCAGACTAATAACTTGGATATGTTCTTCTGACGTCGTCCTTGCTTCAACATGTATGACCATTGCTTCCTCATTGCCAGCCAAATTCCTGGATCTTCCAAATAAAGAGCAGTGTGGGGAGAAGGCAGGAAAATGGGGTTAGGAGAGAGAGAGATGGATCAGCCATGATTGAATGGTGGAGTAGACTTGATGGGCCGAATGGCCTCATTCTACTATTCCTTATGCCCTTATGATTCCCATCAGCACATGGACAGCAGAGGCTCATGATGGAACACAACCGTCTCTTAACGGCAACCAGAGATAGACAGTAAAGGGCGCGTCCCACTTTGGCGTTATTTGCGCATAAATTTACGCAACATCATTTACGTGTCGTGCCACACACGTGATACGCGCATGGTGCGCATTACGCGCGCATGGTGCGTGGTGACGTAGGCAGTGACACGCGTTCGCACACGGCGCCCCGGGATTTTGGGATGTACAAAATCTTCGTGCGCCATCTGCTTGACGCACAAATGACGCCCAAGTGGGACAGGCCCTTAAATGCTCTCCCGTAGCCATCAACACCTAAACCCTCAATATTGCAACACAGCTGCATTTTTGAATGCCCTTTTAGACTTTAAAGATACAGCTCAGAAACAGGCCCTTCAGCCCGCCAAGCCTGCGTCGACCAGCGATAACCTCATACACTAGCACCACCCTACACACCAGGGACAATTTACAATTAGCAGAAGCCAATTAACCTGCAAACATGTACGTGGGGGGAAACTGGAGCACCCCGGGGAAAACCCACGTGGTCACAATGGAAACTGTGCAAACTGTGAGACAGACAGGATCAAACCCTGGGTCTCTGGCGCCGTATGGCAACAACTCCACTGCTGCGCCACTGTGCCCGCTTTGTTTAGCTGACAATATAAGAAACTCAAGGATTGAAATGCAATGATCCTGACTTGACTGGTTCTGCACTCATGGGTTATGCAAAAGGCACATTAACACTCTCCTTGATGATCAAGCAGCAGGGTGGTATTCTATTTATACCAAAGATGATGAAGTAATAATTCCAATTGAAAATTGAACTATCAAAGCGAAAATTCATCACAGTGGTTTGCCATTATCTTTACTTCACCATTTTGAGCTGGCGGTGAAAGCACTCTCTCTTCCCTCGATGAATAAGTGGATGCAGAGAGAGGTTATTAGGCACATGCTGGTTAACACGTCTACACCAAGTCATAATGTTTCCATGAATAAATCTGCTGCAGGCACAGTCCTCGTGGATTGTCATGGGGCCTGATAACACAGATCACAATAGCCTTCACAGATCTTCTCAATCTGCATTCTACCGGCAAAGCACATCTGTTTGGGCTCTGAACAACTTTCATGTGTACTGCATCGTTGACCTGCATAGTGAAACAAAAGGGAGTTGATGGGACGTGAAAGTGAATAAGTGTAAGGGGTACAGGGAAATAAAGGGGAATGGAACAAATGTGACCCCTCCTATAGGGGCTGCCAGAGACCTAGAACATAGAAACATAGAAAATAGGTGCAGGAGAGGCCATGCTGCCCTTCGAGCCAGCACTGCCATTCATTGAGATCATGGCTGATCGTCCGCTATCAATAACCCGTGCCTGCCTTCTCCCCATATCCCTTGACTCCACTAGCCCCTAGAGCTCTATCCAACACTCTCTTAAATCCATCCAGTGATTTGGCCTCCACTGCCCTCTGTGGCAGGGAATTCCATAAATTCACAACTCTCTGGGCAAAAAATGTTTTTTCTCACCTCAGTCTTAAATGACCTCCCCTTTATTCTAAGACTGTGACCCCTGGTTCTGGACACCCAACATTGGGAACATTTTTCCTGCATCTAGCTTGTCCAGTCTTTTTATAATTTTATATGTTTCTATAAGATCCCCCCCTCATTCTTCTAAACTCCAGTGATGGGCCAAATGGCCAGTATTGCTTTAAGTATAAGATGATTTTTCTCATATTTCCTCTACACACCAATGGAGATAATTTGTCCCATCTGTGGGACAAAGGGCCTGTTTCTGCACTGTACCTCTAAAGTAAAGGTTAGAAGAGATAGGGAGCAACACGGCAACTAACGGATTTGGTTGCAGGTTCCAGGCTGGAAAGGTATATGGATTTCATCTGTGAAACAGGAACTCCACCAGTAATGTGTTCACACTGAATTGATATTCAAGGCACCATATATTTGCTTGCTGATCAAGGTCTTTAAAATTGAATCTGAAGGATTTCCTGCCTTTTATTAGAAAACCTCTGCATTTTACTGACAAAGCCTTGCAATATAAACGCAAAACCACACGCCATTTTGTTCCCGATGTACTGTGGAAAGTCTTGAAAATTAGGCACAGACATGTCTCCGAATGAAAAATAAATGTCATTGTCATCTGTACCCAGAAGTCAGAGAAAGGTGGCAGCTAGATTTACCATGATAGAATGTCAATACAAGTCCATCCATCCCAAAACAAACACATTGCACCAATGTTATCTCTTCATAAATTCATAGGTTGTAGGAGCAGTATTAGGCCATTCGACCCATCAAGCTCTAGGTGCACATTTAAGATGGAGAGTGATGGGTGATCAAGGGACATTGAGTTAGTGAAGGATAGTGGCACTGAGGTAAAGTGTAATCCAAGATTTCATTGAAGATTTCTCTTACAAGCCAAGTTGCACAAACACTTTGCTACTGCACAGCACTTTTGCAAAAGCGGGACACTTTTTACTGTACTCGGTACATGTGACAATAAAGTCAAGTAAACTAAACTAAACTAAACTAAACTGCAGCAGTTGGACGGAGCTTTCAGAGGCCAAGAGAGGGACAATCGACCTCCAAGCTGCTTAATGGGAGCCTAATGAAACCAATGTTAAAAGCCACAACAAACTATTAAAGAAGAGATGAGGGCAATTGAAACTGGGAGACAAAAGAGAATTATAGGAAAGAAGGTAGTGGGGATACAGGGGGCTTTAGAAGCACCAGATCACATCCTGGATCACTGGTGGTATAACACCTAGCAGTGGGGCAAAGGAGGCGCAAGTGATCAATAGGCTAAAGCTGGGGAAACACTTGGTTATGAGTTTGAGTTTGAGTTTAGTTTATTGTCACATGGACCGAGGAACAGAGAAAAGCTTTTGCTGCGTGCTAACCAGTCAGCGGAAAGACAATACGTGATTACACTTCAGCCATTCACAAATACATGATAAAGGGAATAACATGAATAACTTTTAGTGCAGGATCCAGTAAAGTCCAGTAAAGTCTGATCAAAGATAGTCCGAGGGTCTCCAATGAGGTACATTAGTAGATCAGTACTGCTCTCCAGTTGTTGGTAGGATGGTTCAGTTGCCTGATAACAGCTGGGAAGAAACTGTTCCTGAATCTGGCGGTGAGCGTTTTCACACGTCTATACTTTTTACCTGATGGGGGAGGGGGCAAGAGGGAGTGGCCAGGGTGAGACTCGTCCTTGATTATGTTGCTGGCTTTGCCGAGGCAGCGTTTACTGGAAGGTTGATTGGGTCTGAGGGTTGGGAGAAACAGGCAGTGGGCTGGTGTGCAAGAAGGAACTGCAGATGCTGGCTTAAACCGAAGATAGACACAAAAAGCTGGAGTCACTTCTTCAGACTGAAGAAACGACCCGAAACGTAATCCATTCCTTCTCTCCAGAGATGCTGCCTGTCCCGCTGAGTTACTCCAGCATGTTGTGTCTATCAGTGGGTTGGTGTATTAGAGGGAGCATCAGATCAGGAACCTGAGCGGAGAGGCAGGGAAAGGCAGTGCCCATCTCATCCCCAGCTTCAACTGACAAGACTTATATCCTCCCAGGGATAATGAATTATCCAGAAGTTCCTCCAACCTCTTTATAATTTTGTATTGTACAATATGAATTTTACAATATATTATTTTTAAATGAGGAGATTCTTTCTCCTTTTCTCTAAGATGTTTTATTGTCATATGTCCCAGATAGGACAATGAAATTCTTACTTTCTGCAGCACAACAGAATATATAAACATAGTACATAATGGGAGGAAAGAAAGGTTCATTGTGTATATATCCACATTCACACACACTCAATAAATCAACAAAAATAATGCAATAATAATAATAATAGTCCGTTGTAGTTCAGAGCTTATTTGTTGTCGTGTTTGATAGCCTGATGGCTGTAGGGAAGAAGCAGTTCCTGAACCTGGACGTTACAACTTTCAGGCTCCTGTACCTTCTGCCCGATGGCAATGGTGAAATGAGAGTGTGGCCAGGATGGTGTGGGTCCTTGATGACTTTGGCTGCCTTTTTGAGGCAGAGACTTCGATAGATCCCTTCGATGGTGGGGAGGTCAAGGCCGGTGATGGACTGGGCAGTGGTCTGCATTACTTTTAAAACACAAAGTACTTGTGCTGTAACATCAGGATACGTGCTCAACCAAGAAAACCAAGCCCAATGACAAAGTAGTATTTAAACTGCCTACATACCGGCGGACAGCAAGCAAATGCAACGTTCTCATTCTGTTGCGATGTCACCACGCATACCAATTAGGACAACACAAGTCTGCCAACTCTTACAATTTTCCAGCATTTCATTTTGCTTAAACCAACCTCTGTCATTCACAGTTGTATAGGGGGTGATTTACTGCATGGCAGTGAAGGCAACTCATTCACAGTACTCGAGCAGGTCCATTGTTCAGTTGGCAGTTATCTCACAGGAGTGTTGCATTATGCAACAACATTTTTAATCCCCTTCCTTCGGCTGCAATATAAAACCTCAAACTTCTTCGCCACCTGGTAATTATTTCAAAGCAGAGCATGGAACTTCGTCCAATATTAATGTTCCAGAAAATATCTATCGCTTAACTGCCAGAGTTACAAGAACAAATGACCTACCATAATCATTCATCTCATTGTGGCTTGCTGTGGAAAAACTGGTTGTTGTGTTCTCTGCTTTAGAACAGTTAAGGGCCTGTCCCACCAGCATGCATGCGGTGAGCGTGACCTACCGTGGTCGCTTGAGCCGTACAGCCTCGTGTGGCCGGTCCCACTTCGATCGCCGGAGTCGTATGGAGTTGTGCGGGGCTGGACCCGACATCGCGCGGGGCTCCGAAAAACTGACAGTGTTCAAAATCCCGCGCGGCAACGATCGACAGGCCCGCAGCCGCATCGAGGACGTGCGCAATGTCTCGACGTCGTACGCAGCGTCATGAGGGTAGTGAATCTGTGGAATTTTTTGCCACGGACGGCTGTGGAGGCCAAGTCAATGGATATTTTTAAGGCAGAGATTGATAGATTGATCAGTAAGGGTGTCAGGGGTCAAGGAGAGAAGGCAGGAGAATGGGGTTGAGAGGGAAAGTTAGATCAGCCATGATTGAAGGGCAGAGTAGACTTGATGGGCCGAATGGCCTAATTCTGCTCCTAGAACTAAAGAACTTATGAACTGGGACCAGGGATATCGAATTATAAATAGTTTCAGCAAATGAATGTTGATTGTATATTGGGAAAAGTAGGATGTCCCTCCCCTATGTGTCAAGCGTCAGGATGAACCACAATGTGGACAAACCACAAAATGAAGTGGTCTGAGGTTTGTCTCTCATAGTCTGCAGTGCATCATGACATGATCGATAGTGCACTGTAACTGCTGGATTCTGGCTCAACTCTGCAAGTCTCTGTGTGACCACTGTTGTAGATAAAGGGATTTCTCTACCAGCTGGGTGTTGAACTCTGCTGCGTAAGTACAGGCATTGAAAGGACAGGAAGGATGCAGAACGTCAACTCCTTTGTGTTGGCTAACCGCTGTGTGACAATGATGCTCAGGAACAAGACAGAGCGCACAACGTGAGAGAAAGCACTGCTCCTTGCATGGCTTATGACTTAACCATTTCATAGAGTCATACAGCATGGAAACAGTCCCTTCAGCCCAACTTGCCCGCACTGGCCAACATGTCCCATCTGCCTGCATTTGGCCCCTATCCCTCCAAAGTGTCCTATCCATGTACCTGTCTAAATGGTTCTTAACAGTTGGGATGGTCCCTGCCTCAACTACTTCCTTTGGCAGCTTGTTCCATACACCCACCACCGTTTGTGTTAAAACATTGCCTCTCAGATTCCTATTAAATCTTTTCCCCTTCACCTTAAACATATGTCCTCTGGTCCTCGATACCCCTACTCTGGGCAAGAGACCATGTGCATTTTGTGAAAGAGTTTTCAAATAAATGCAAGCCACATATCCAACATCCAACATCCTCCCCCCACCCCCACACTCTTTTACTTTTATATAAAGTACAGTGGTGCTGAGGTAGATTCACTCTGGCCATGGAGGAGGCCCAGGACAGAAAGGTTGGATTCAGAATGGGAGGGGGAGTTGAAGTTCTGAGCTACGGGAGATCTGGTTGGTTATTGCGAACTGAGTGGAGGTGTTGGGCGAAGCGATCACCAAGCCTACACTTGGTCTCACCGATGTACAGCAGCTGAGACCTAGAGCAGCGGAGTCCCACCGCAAATTGGAGGAGCAGCATCTCATATTTCGCTTGGGTAGTTTACACCCCAGCGGTATGAACATTGACTTCTCCAATTTCAGGTAGTCCTTGCTTTCTCCCCCTTTCCCCTCCCCTTCCCAGCTCTCCCACAGCCCACTGTCTCCGCCTCTTCCTTTCTTCTTCCCGCCCCACCCACCCCACATCAGTCTGAAGAAGGGTCTCGTTACCTATTAATGTTACCTATTCCTTCGCTCCATAGATGTTGCCTCACCCACTGAGTTTCTCCAGCATTTTTGTCTACCTTCGATTTTTCTACAGTTCTTTCTTAAACAATCTGCGTGAAAGGATAGGTTTGGGCCTTCTGCCAAATTATAGCTTTGTGTGCTTACAGTGAGCAAATAAAATAGAGGCTCCAAAACAGATTAGGAGCCACGACATGATGTCCTGTTCTAAGACCCTTCCGCCAACTGGTTCCGGAATTAAATATTCCAGCTAAAAAACTCTTACGAAAGGATAGGGAGACTGGGAGAAAGGTAGATTATTAGTTAACAAGGCCATTACTGCAATTTTGAGTGAGTATTAATTTTTTTTTTCACTGCAGATACTGGAATTACAATGCTATTAAGGGGGTTTCTAGGTAATGGAAAACGATCAGCTGAGATTTTTTGTTAAAGTTACAAGGGATCTTACTCAGTATTGGAATCTGCCTCTGGTCCTGTAAAGATGCATTAAAACAGTGGAGTGTATTAATCAAGAGATAAGAAAGCTCCCTTCGGCAAAAACATTCCTGCTTTTAAAAGAGACATTAATTTTCATCTACATTTGCCAAAGCCAAGTAATTTGTCAAGGCGCTTATGCACATCTTGAGTGCACTTATAGACACAAAAAGCTATTATAATTCAGCGGGTCAGGCGGCATCTCTGGAAAAAGGAATAGGTGGCATTTCAGGTTGAGACCCTTCATCACACTGAGGGGAGAGGGAAATGAGAGATGGAGATGGTGATATCGAGAGATGTGGAATAAACGGATGAAAGATATGCAAAAAAGTAATGACGATCAAGGAAAGGTGGAGCCCGCAATGGTCTATTGTTGGTGGTGGGCTAGGTGACAACGAGAAAATACAACCAATGAAACTCAACAGGACGACAGTGAAACTAGTGCGACGACTAGGGTGGGGGAGGGATAGAGAGAGAGGGGATTTAAGGGTTACTTGAAATTAAAGAAATCAAGATTCTTACAATTGGATTGACAGCTGGCCAAGCAAAATATGAGGTGCTGGTCCTCCAATTTGCATATATGTTAGTTTTCTGAAACAATATTTTACAGGATCAATGGAAAGGGAGATCATACTTAGTAATGAGCCAGATGTAGTTAATAATCAAATAAAGGGGATTTATCTAACTCTTATCAAAATGTGATTGGTCACCATAAAATATGAAAGGAAAAATAAAACACAGTTATTAAGATTCTTGAGGAAGAACACAAAGTGCTGGAGTAACTGAGCAGGTCCGGCAGCATCTCTGGAGACATGGACAGGTTTAGTTTGGTTTAGTTTAGTGTCATGTATACCAAGGTACAGTGAAAAGCTTTTGTTGCGTGCTAACCAGACAGCGGAAAGACAATACATGATTACAATCAAGCCATCCACTGTGTTCAGATACATGATAATGGGAATAATGTGAATAATGCTCAGTACAAGATAAAGCCAGAAAAGTCAGATCAAATATAGTCCAAGGGTCTCCGATGAGATGGATAGTAATTCAGGAGCGCTGTCTAGTTGTTCGTAGAATGGTTCATTTGCCTGATAACAGCTGGGGAAAAAAACGATCCCTGAATCTGGAGTTCTGCGTTTTCACACCTCTATACCTTTTGTCCGATGGGAAAGGGGAGAAGAGGGAGTGGCCGGGGTGTGACTTGTCCTTGATTTTGCTGGTGTTCTTGTCGAGGCAGCGTGACATGTAAATGGGGTCAATGGAAGGGAGGTTGGTTTGTGTATGGGAAGGTGCAGTTTTGGGTCAAGACCTTTCTTCAGACTTGATTTTTGGTTTGGTGAGGCTACCTTTGAAAAAAAAACACAGAAACGTAACTTTATTTGTTATCAGTTAACATTCTAGCTGAATAGTATTGATTGGTTAAGAAAAATCTCCATGAAGAGCAAGTTATATACTTGTCAAATGTCACAATGGACAAAGGAGGTGAGAGTGAATGGAAAATGAAAGGAAGGTGCATTCAGAAGTGTAAAGAGTAATCGAGGTCCACAGAACTCAGAGGGAAGATTATAAAAGGAAGCTAATAAAGGGGTCAACCATACGGTGATTCACTGGGCACGTTACATCGGCCAAGGTGCAGGGGGGCCAAATGGGCTGACCTGCCATCATATAGACCCAAGCTGTGAGGCGTGACGAGGTCAGATCCAGGTTTGTGGTGACAACTAGGCCTCTGCCCTTGAAACCCTCTGACAGGAGTCGATGTGAGGGCTGCATCCTTCCCTTTAGTCATGGTTGAAGTGGTGCTGGAGAGGTTCTTGCTGCTTGGTGGAGCTCCTGTTAATCCTAGTCCTATTGATAGTGCTGTTGCTGCTGCTGGGGTCCCTGCTGTTCCTCAACCTGCTTCTGCCTCTTTTGCTGGTGGCACAGCTTAGATGGTGGAATCCCTGCTACTAGTCATGTCTGAGCCTCATCTGAGGCCTAAAGTAGCAGCATGAGGCACACCCTCAGTAATGGATTAGAGTTGCGGTGTGCCAATTAGACATGCAAGCCTCTATAATTGTTGAAGTAAATTCTCAATGCAAGCCCATTCAAGAAACCTTTTAATTTAGTTTAAAGATACAGAGTGGAAACAGGCCCCTTGAGTCCACGTTGACCGACAATCACCTGTACACTCGTTCTATTCTACACACTAGGGACAATTTACAGAGGCCAATTAACCTACAAACCTGCATGCCTTTGGAATGTGAGAGGAAACCGGAGCACCCGGAGGAAACCCACACAGTCACGGGGAGAACGTACAAACTCAGTACAGACAGCACCATAATCAGGATCGAACCCGGGTCCCTGGCGCTGTAAGGCAGCAACTCTACCGCTGAGCCACTGTGCTGCCTAATGGGCACATTTTCCCATCATCTCTCCAGCCCCTCGACTGTAACACTGTTGTAACCTTGCTCATACTGTGAGTTCCAGGAATCGTGGGCAGTTCCTGGAGCCACAGTTTAATTGCACCGACCGTATTGCTATCACTCTAATTGAATGATGAGCAGACTGAAACTGACAACACATTATCCCAAGTGATTTGCCTGCAGACTGGAGTCCTGCAGTTGGATGCTGAGCGGGAGCCAGCTTCCTGATGTCCTCGCTCACCTGGTTTTCACCCCCTCTTGCTTCCAAACCAAGCACTTGAAGCCATTAAAAAATCATCCGTTTGTTTGCATCAGTAGAGGATGAGGATATTGCAGCTGATGTCACAGGGAAACTAATTAATCAAAGAAGGCCATTCGTTAAAATTAAGTTGAAGTGGAAAACAGCAATGAAATAAATAACGGAAAAGCAAAGAGTACTAATGTGGGAAATCAGAATTAAAACAAGAATTGTCGGGATACTCTGCAATTTCCCGTGGTCTTGGGCAGAGCAATTGACATCACGAGCTGTGATGCGTCTGGCAGCAGCTGTGCGGAAAGGATCAGAGACAGTGTTGAAAGTTCAACAACTTTAGACTTTAGAGATACAGCGCGGAAACAACCCACCGAGTCAGCGCCGACGCGCGATCACACTGTACACTCACACTATCCCACATACTAGGGGCAATTTACAATTTTACCAATTAACCTACAAACCTGTACGTCTTAAGCCAATTAACCTACAAACCTGTACGTCTTTGCAGTGTTGCAGGAAACCGGAGTACCCGTAGAAAACTCACGCGGTCACAGGGAGAATGTGCCAACTCCATACAGACAAGCACCCATAGTCAGGATTGAACCCGTGGCTGTAAGGCAGCAACTCTACGATGTACCATTGTGCTAGAATAGTAACAGTGAAAAAACACACATGCTTTTAAGTTGCAGTTAAAGTTTGGGCTGGCTAGGAATGGGGGTTATACAGGAGCGTGTGGTTACCTTGGAGCTGGTGGACATTTCTGCTGCTGCTGATGGTTAACAGCACAACAAGGGCTTGAGCTGACAGATCTGAGTCTATCCCATTCAGCACAACTGTAAAGCTGCACAATACACTGGATAGTGCGCTCAGTGTGAAAGCCTGCTCTCCCACAGCATAGTTAGTCACCGACCTTAAAATGTCCACTGCAACGTCTGATTTGCAACTACTCCGAAACACCTTGGAAAGGCTAAGGAAATTTGACACGTCTCCAATAATTCTTACCAATTTTACAACTGCACCATAGAGAGCATCCTATCAGGAGGCATCACAGCTTGCATGGAAACTGCTCTGCCCAAGACTGCAGAGGTGTGATTGGCACAAACCAGCCACCCCCTCATTAACTCCATCTTCATTCAGGCTGCCTCGGGAAAGCAGCCAACAGACTGTAGTCAAGGACGGCTCACACCCTGCTCACTCTTTCATCTTCCGTCAGGCGGAAGATACAAAATCTTGAAAGCACATACAGTATCATCAGATTCAAGCACGCCTTTTTTCTACACTGTTTGGTTTAGTTCAGCGTAGTTTAGTTTAGAGATACAGTGCAGAAACGGGACCTTCGCCAAGTCTGCGCCAACCAGCGATCCTCGCACACCCACACTATCCTGCCCATAGTAGGGACAATTTACAATTTTACCAAGTCAATTTTTTAATTTTTTATTTATTTTTGTTAGAAGTAAGTACAGTGGTGTGGTACCTAAGTACCTGATACATACATACACATTTCCATTCTTGTACAACTTTGTATTTTTAATTTAATAATAAAAGAGCAGTGAAAGAAAAAGGGAAATAAAGGGTGTCGAGATAGATAGACAAGTGGGTAGAAACGGATAGCGAGAGAGACAAAGAACAGCGATAAGAAGCTAAGGAGATTGAAAGAAAAAGAGAAAGTAGAAAGAAAATAAGTTAGGAGAGATCTACCTATTTAGTATCTTTACCCATCCGTCACCCGGTTCTGAACCATTTAATTTCTAAGGTTATGTTATGTTGTACCATATGCTTGTAAGAAGTCGATAAAAGGAGACCAAATCTTTAAGAATTGGTCTGCTTTGACTAGTAGGAGGAATCTCATTTCTTCAAGATGGAACATTTCCGACATGGGCCATCCTGTTGTTGGACTTTTCAACAGATCTCTCATTTGCCGGGGATTGAATTTCCAGATCTTCCAATCTACACCATTGAGGTCCTTGAACATTTTTTATCCCCACTATCTCCATGATTGTGCCACTAGATTCTGCACTCTGTTTATTTTTTTATATGATTTGCTTGGATATTACCACAAGAGAACGTTATTCATTATATCCTGATACAGTATACATGACAACCACAGGTTTTACCACATTTAAGATGCTATATAATTGCAAACTGTTGCTGTTGCAAAGAAAGAAATACAAAGAAAGGAATTGGCTTTGACCAGCAACAGCTGTGAAGGGACCTCAAGTGTTCACTACATTTATTAATTACTTTGATAATAATATAGACGGATATATGTCTACAGTTACAGGTGACAGAGATTACAGGCTCAATAAGCCATGCAGATGGGAACATAAAATCACAAAGAGACACTGACAGATTAAGTGCCAAAATCCTGGCAAATGGATTTGGCCACAGCTGCTCTGAGATCTGGACCAAAGGCGAATACATTTGAGTAATTTTCAAAACATCCAAGGAAGTGTCAAACGCAGAGAGTTGGAATGGAAAAGGGAGGATTCATTGCTGCAGCTGAACAAAGACTTCATTAGACCACTTCTGTAACATTGTCTCATTTCCCTGGCACCGTGTTTGGGGAAGGATATATTTGCCATGGAGTACAGTGCTGTTGCCAGGACTGCAAGAGTTCGATCACGAGGGGAGATTACATAAACCAGCATTTATGCACCTTTCAATATAAAATGTGGAACATTTGGGGCACCCTTTAAATTAAAACCATGCGTTAGACAATAGACAATAGACAATAGGTGCAGGAGTAGGCCATTCGGCCCTTCGAGCCAGCACCGCCATTAAATATGATCATGGCTGATCATCCACAATCAGTACCCCGTTCCTGCCTTCTCGCCATATCCTCTGACTCCACTATCTTTAAGAGCTCTATCTAACTCTCTCTTGAAAGCATCCAGCGAATTGGCCTCCACTGCCTTCTGAGGCAGAGAATTCCACAGATTCGCAACCCTCTGTGTGTTGTCTGCTCCACTGCGATATCTTCTCAAGGTGTGCCTGCTTTGAAGAACATCTTTAATGCCCTCTTCTCGCTGCTCCCCTCTGCGATTCCTCCTGCCCTCCCGCTCTATGACCATGCTGTCACCCAGACTCACTACCACAGCCACGTGGAAGTCTGAAGAAGGGTTCAGACCCAAGATGTCACCTACTCCTTTTCTGCTGCCTGACCTGCGTCTATCTTCCTTTCTCCAGAGATGCTGCCTGACCCACTGAGTTACTCCAGCATTTTGTGTCGATATTCATGGTTGGGAAGCTCATCTTAGCAGCTTTGAACTCTAATAACACACAAACTTCTCACCGAGAGTTAAGCACATAAGAATCGAACTGGGTGAATGAAGTTAAGCGACAGATTAGTTATGTCCTCAGTGAATGATGAAACCATAAGTCTGAAATAAAATTAGAAACTGCTGGAAATACTCAATGGGTCGGGCAGCAACTAATGGAGAGGGTACAAGAGTAGGTGTTTGAGGTTCGATGGGCTTTTGCATTACAATGATAAATATATTGATCATAGTCACCGTCTTGCTATTGGTAGATATCAACTGTACAACAATATTTAATGAAAGAACATGGTGGTGGCGGCACGCTGGTGCAGCGGTGGAGTTGCTGCCCTACAGCACCAGAGACACAGGTTCGATCCTGACTACGGGTACTGTCTTTATGGAGTTTGTACGTTCTCCCCGTGACCATGTGGATTTCCCCCAGGTGCGGTGGTTTCCTCCCACACTTAAAATATGTACAGGTTTGTAGGTTAATTGGCTTCAGTAAAAAATTGCTAGTGTGCGGGGATCGCTGGTCAGTTCGGACTCACAATTATAATTCCACCAATTGACGAAAACAGGGGTCAATGATACATCCTTTGAGCCTGTTTCACTTCTCAATCAGATCTAGGCTGATCTATATCTTGATGCCATCTGGTTTAGTTTAGTTTTGTTTATTGTCATGTGTACCGAGGTACAGTGAAAAGCTTTTGTTGCGTGCTAACCAGCCAGCGGAAAGATAATACATGATTACAATCGAGCCATTCCTAGTGTACAGATACATGATATTGGAACTACCACCTTGGCTCTGTTACATTAACTAATTATTATCTGTCAACCTCGTATCTGAAACGTACAGTTGGCACGGCCTCCAGAGATTCCCAGGAACTTGCTGTTACTCATTATAAAAATAAACGTGTCATCTTTATTTTGTGCTTTCCAAGGATATATGTTTTTATCAACCTGCCCTATCACACCCTTAAGTGACTTTATTCACCTCAATCTTTCTTCCTTTAGTCTTGCAGATTCAACAGATCGCAAATATGGTCCATGTATTCTGGCTTCTTATTTTAACACTTCCAGCCCTGTCCTGATCAATCTAAGCTGCACTCAATCTCATGCAGAATGATTCTGTAAGACCTATGTTTTTTTGGAACTGAATAGAATAATCCATATGGGGTCTAAACACAGCACTGTGTGGCCGATACAAACATTGCTTCTTTCTCCAGCGAGCTCTCTTCAGATGAAAGTACTTTCCTTTTTTTTTGTACCTGCCTTCAAACTTTAGACATTAGATATATAACGTGGTGTCTATCTTTGGCGTAAACTAGCATCTGCGGTTCCTTCCTACTCACTTTATTCCTCAGAGCGCAGGAGGATGAGGGGTGATTTTATAGAGGTGTACAAAATCATGAGAGGATGAGATCGGCTAAATGCACTTTTCCCAGTGTTTTTTGCCCATAGTTGGGGTATTGAGAACCAGTGGACATGGGTTTAAGATGAGGGGAGAAGGATTCAATAGGAACTTGAGGGGTAACTTTTTTACACATAGGGTGGTGGGTGTATGGAACGAGCTGCCATTGGTGAGGCAGGTACTATCACAACGTTTAAGAAACATGTAAGACAGGTAGATAGATAGGATAGGTTTAGAGGGATATGGGACAAACATAGAAACATAGAAAATAGGTGCAGGAGTAGGCCATTCGGTCCTTTGAGCCTGCACCGCCATTCCATATGGTAATGGCTGATCATCCAAATCAGTATCCTGTACCTGCCTTCTCTCCATACCCCCTGATCCCTTTAGCCACAAGGGCCACATCTAACTCAAGAGGGAGTTAGCCAATGAACTGGCCTCAACTACCTTCTGTCGCAGAGAATTCCAGAGACTCACCACTCCCTGTGTGAAAAATGATTTTCTCATCTCGTTCCTGAAAGACTTCCCCCTTATCCTTACACTGTGACCCCTTGTACTGGACTTCCTCAACATCGGGAACAATCTTCCTGCATCTAGCCTGTCCAAACCCTTAAGAATTTTGTAAGTCTCTATAAGATCCCCCCTCAATCTTCCAAATTCCAGCTAGTACAAGCCGAGTCTATCCAGTCTTTCTTCATATGGAAGTCCTGCCATCCTAGGAATCAGTCTGGTGAACCTTCTCTGTACTCCCTCTATGGCAAGAATGTCTTTCCTCAGATAAGGGGACCAAACCTGTACGCAATACTCCAGGTGTGGCCTCACCAAGACCCTGTACAACTGCAGTAGAACCTCCCTGCTCTTGTACTCAAATCCTTTTGCTATGAATGCCAACATACCATTTGCTTTCTTCACTGCCTGCTGCACCTGCATGCCTACTTTCAATGACTGGTGTACCATGACACTCAGGTCTCGTTGCATCTCCCCTTTTCCTAATCGGCCACCATTCAGATAATAGTCTACTTTCCTGTTTTTGCCACCAAAGTGGATAACCTCACATTTATCCGCATTATACTGCATCTGCCATGCATTTACCCACTCACCCAGCCTATCCAAGTCACCTTGCAGCCTCCTAGCATCCTCCTCACAGCTAACACTGCCCCCCAGCTTCGTGTCATCCGAAAACTTGGAGATGTTGCATTCAATTCCCTCATCCAGATCATTAATACATATTGTAAATAGCTGGGGTCCCAGCACTGAGCCTTGCGGTACCCCACTAGTCACTGCCTACCATTCTGAAATTGACCCGTTTACTCCTACTCTTTGCTTCCTGTCTGCCAGCCAGTTCTCTATCGACATCAATACTGAACCCCCAATACCGTGTGCTTTAAGTTTATATACTAATCTCTTATGTGGGACCTTGTCGAAAGCCTTCTGGAAGTCCAGATATAACACATCCACAGGTTCTCCCTTATCCACTCTACTAGTTACATCCTTGAAAATTCTATAAGATTCATCAGACATGATTTACCTTTCATAAATCCATGCTGACTTTGTCCAATAATTTCACCACTTTCCAAATGTGCTGCTATCCCATCTTTAATAACTGACTCTAGCATTTTCCCCACTACCGATGTTAGACTAACTGGTCAATAATTCCCCGTTTTCTCTCTCCCTCCCTTTTTAAAATTGGGGTTACATTAGCTACCCTCCAATCCTCAGGAACTACTCCAGAATCTAAAGAGTTTTGAAAAACTATCACTAATGCATCCACTATTTCTGGGGCTACTTCCTTAAGTACTCTGGGATGCAGCCTATCTGGCCCTGGGGATTTATCGGCCTTTAATTCATTCAATTTACCTAACACCACTTCCCGGCTAACCTGGATTTCACTCAGTTCCTCCATCTCATTTGACTCCCGGTCCCCTGCTATTTCCGGCAGATTATTTATGTCTTCCTTAGTGAAGACAGAACCAAAGTAGTTATTCAATTGGTCTGCCATGTCCTTGTTCCCCATGATCAATTCACCAGTTTCTGACTGCAAGGGACCTACATTTGTTTTAACTAACCTTTTTCTCTTCCACAGGCAAGTGGTACTAGCCTAGATGGGGCATGTGGCTCAGCATGGGCAAGTTGGGCCAATACCACTACTACCACCAGAGAGCATTTAGTGTAGTTCAGTTTAGTTTAATTTAGTTTTGTTTAGTTTAGTTTAATTTAGTTTAGTTTAGTTTAGAGATACAGCACGGAAACAGGCCCTTAGGTCCACCGAGTCCACACTGTCCAGCGATCGCCCATACACTAATTCTATCCTACATGCGAGGGACAATTTACAGAAGCCAATTAACCAATGCACGTCTTAGGAATGTAGGAGGAAACCGGAGGACCTGGAAAAATCCACGCAGTCACCGGGAGAGCGTACAAACTCCACGCAGACAGCACCCATAGCCAGGATCGAACCCGGGCCTCTGGCGCAGTAAGGCAGCTATTCTACCGCTGCGCCACTGTGCCGTCCAAATTCCTCATAAATAAATCTTTTGCTCTATATTTCTTAGATCTTTAGTAATGACGACAAATTTCCTGCATGGTTTTGAAGGTAAATCTATCAATTCCATGTTATAACCTTTGGTAAACATTTGGCTTCCAATTGCATAATTTACAGTGTTTAATATAGTGTTGTCAGCAAATTTGGACAAATGACTCAAATAATCAAAGAGTACATTAATAAAAATAACATTTCTATTGAACAGACTAACAGTTTGTGACTGTACAGTACTTGGAAACGCTTTCCCCTTTGGTCAGAAGTGATCGGACAATTTCCTGTCTCTATCAGAGGATTATAGCTCAGGAAATCTTCGGGGAAATTTCTTTTTGAAAAGCTCCATCATCTGCTAAAGCCTATTTGGCTTGTGTTTCATTCCTGAGAAGCACGCAGTGGACTTTGAAGAACAGACTATCAGGAAGCAGGCAGCTCATTTAACAAGGATTATCAAACAATAACTAAAAATTACCTTCCTGGGAGCTCTCAAAACATTTATTAGATTGCACAGTTGCTGTCTCCTTCGAACTCGATGATCTTGTAGAATGTGTAAATCAGTGCGGGACTAATGCCTGCCTCTTAGTGAAAGATATAACACTGATACATAAGCTATCTGCCAAGTGGCCATCATCAGCGTCATTGCTATCGTTACTCCTTCTGTGTCGAGGCAGTGAGTTCAGAAGGAAATACAACAAAAGGGAATAACAAGATTAGACCTGCTATCACTATATTCCACTTCCGTGACTTTGATCTGGAGGTATTTCTGCATTTCAACTCACCGGGATAATCTCAACAGATGAATATTTGCATACCTGAGCAGACAACATGATAATCCAAGCTGGATGAGGCATTGCAGCTGTGCTGTCTACCTCTGATCTACTTTTCTCCCTTTAAAATCCATGAATGATTTTGTGCATCAGGATGAGAACAGATACATTAGCTTACATAAACATGAGACTTAAGTGTTTTGCTTCTTGACAACATGAAAGCCCTTCAGCATGTGACTAACTAGGTCAACATCCTCAGAGCTGGCAGCTTGAATAGACACACGTGTAGTTATGGAGCAAAAAAAGAAACACATTTCTTTTGTCATTGAAATACCACAGAGCTGCTTATTTGCTCATTTGGTCTAAAAATGGTTTTCCCAGGCTGACAGATTTTGTAATATTCTTGCAACCTAGAAAATATGCACAAGCACACAGCAGGAAATGTGCTGCTCAATTGTCTCGATACATAGCGAATAAAATATCTCACTTCAATTTGGGCTGGGTTTTTTGTTAGAAATACAAATATGGGCGGCACAGTGGCACAGTGTTCGATCCTGACTACAGGTGCTGTCTGTACGGATTTAGTATGTTTTCCTTGCGACTGCGTGGGTTTTCCCCCGGGTGCTCCGGTTTCCTCCCACACTCCAAAGACGTGTGAAGGACATGTTATGGACGGTATAAACAGAATTCATTTGTTATCTGGCGGGGTGGGGGGTCTGCTTTCAGAAAGCAGTCAAAATCAGGAAGGAGATCCTCAGTGGATGCACAGTGGACCAGCGGCAGAGTTGCTGCCTTACAGCGCCAGAGACCCGGCTTCAATCCTGACTACAGGTGCTGTCTGTACGCTGTTCATAGTTCTCCCTGTGCTTCTCCGGGTGCTCCGGTTTTGTCCCACGCTCCAAAGTCGCTGTGAAGGACAAATGGAATTGTGAAACAAGAAAATGAAGTCGAAAGGGTAACAGGACATCTGTTTATCTACCATGGCGTGGGATTGAGATGTGTTTGTTGATCTGTGCCTTTCTGAGGTGCACGATTCATAGTTGTTATAAGACCATTCTGAAGAAGACAAATGCTTAAGTGCCTGCAACAGAAAAAGCTAGATTGCACCTAGTGATTACTGTATTTGATGCTCTCAAATAAAGTCTTGCTTGCCTTGTCCAATCTTGTGGTGTATTTAATGTTTTCTTCAACAACGTTGGTAGGTTAATTGGTTTTGTAACAAAAAATTGTCCCTAGTGCCTAGTTTAGCACTAGGATAGTGTACTGGTCGGCACGGACTCGGTGGGCCGAAAAGCCTGTTTCCATGCTGTCTCTCTAAACTAAACACCTTATATTACACTAAGGGCTTTTATTTTATAATGGTTTGTTCCCTACGAACAATCCTTCCAGCAAATAGTAACTGGACTAAAGCTCCAGACCACTTGAGCAGCACTAAGCTGGTGTATGAGAGTGACTCTTGAGAACACCCTTCCTTTCCTTTCAGTGAAATGGAGCTCAGCATCCACTCTGTATCAGACCTCTTGAGAGCGGACCCAGTAGCTGACTTCCATATCAGGTGTGCTTGGTACAGAAAAATCAAATCACAAAAGCACTGCCTGAGAGAGACAGCTTATTATTCAATTCAATGATTCAATGATACTTTGACTGCATTCAATGAGCCTTTGACGGCATCGGGCCTCTACTCGCTGGAGTTCAGAAGGCCGAGACCTCATTGAAACTGACCGAATAGTGAAAGGACTGGATAGCGTGGATATGGAGAAGATGTTTCCACTAGTGGGAGAGTCTAGGACCAGAGGTCATAGCCTCAGAATTAAAGGATGTACTTTTAGGAAGGAGATGAGGAGAGAATTCTTTCGTCAAACGGTGGTGAATCTGTGGAATTCATTGCCACAGAAGACTGTGAGGGCCGTCAAAGGATAATTTGAAGACAGAGATAGATAGATTATTGCTTAGTAAGGGTGTCAGGGTTATAGGGGAAAGGAATGATTGAATGGTGGAGTAGACTTGATGGGCCGAATGGCCTAGTTCTGCTCCTATCACTTATGAACTTTATTGCCACCCGTACGTACCTAGGTACAGCGAAATGCTTTGTTTTGAATACAACCCAGTAAAATATTACAGCAGACCTCACCTCGGCAGTACACGAGTGTCGCCACATTTTGGCGCCAACAAAGTTACAAAAGTTCATCACACAGCCAGTCACGTCCTGCCACTAATGGGGGGTGCGGTGACCGAGATGAGACTCCACCTGCCCGAGATTTTGTGGCCTTCCTAGGTGGTGAGTCTATACCGGCCATAGTTGATAGGCCAGTAGACCCTGGTCTCAATTGTTCACCTGTCCGCGGTCTCGCGGCTTGTTCTGGTGAAAAGTCGGCCCCACCAGGGCTGGTCGACTGAAGTGTAGCTCTTCCCCTAGCTCGTCCTCGAGTGACTTGAGTGGCTGGGGAGAAAGACTGTGCCGTGGAACGGGTAACACGTTTGCTCACGTCTGCTAGACTCTCCCTAACAGGGGGAGATAGTGGTAAAGAGTCAGGGTTTTGTCTAACCTGCTCTTGCGCGATGTTCCAACTTTGCTGCTCTGAAATCAGCTGTGTTGGAGGGTCGGGTCCTGTAGTCGTAGGGCTCCCCGACTTTTGCGCCTTTTTCCCGGCCCGACTAGCGGGTGTTGCCGTTGTAGCGTGCAGCTCCGGGAAAAGTGGCCGCTGACTTCTTTCAGAAGTTCTGCGACCTGTATTTTTGCTCCTAACCATGGATTCCTGTGAA
This sequence comes from Raja brachyura, assembly GCA_963514005.1. Next base: position 15,746,438 of record OY740797.1, read on the forward strand.
CAAACAGTTTTCACACAGAAATCAACCAGCTCAAGGTTAGTTGTACCTACCTGAGTGACTCTTATGAAGGGCTGGTGGTGAGGCGCTCCTTCTCCAGCCGTCGACTGCAACTGCGAGCGATGATATGTCGCGCATTCGGCTTGCGGGGTCTTCACGAAGTCACTCACGTGACTCCGAAATGAAATATTACAGCAGACCTCACCTCGGCAGTACACGAGTGTCGCCACATTTTGCCGCCAATGAAGTTACAAAAGTTCATCAAACAGCCTGCCTAATGTTTGCGACCGCACATGGCAGCTGTCCCACACCCCTCCCCTCCTCCCCCTGCCGGGTCCTCTTCGATCTTGACGGCCACCTGCTGAGCCCCCCCCCCATTTTTATTGATGCCTTGCCCCCCCCCCCTGCAAGGCCCCCCCACCCCCCCCCCCCCCCCCTTGTTCTCGACAGCTCACCTCGCTCTCGGGTCCCTGCTCTCTCTAGATGGCACGGGTCCCATCAATGCTGGTGGCTCGGGGTTGTGTCCAGAGTCCACGGTCCGTGAGCCGTGCATACCAAGTCAAGTCAAATCAAGTTTATACGTCACATACATGTACGAAATGTGCAGTGAAATGAAAAGTACCGGTGGGTCATCCGCCGTCGGCCCGCAACGGGTGATCCTCGATCCTCGTTCTGTGGCGAGCGGGTCCTCCGTTGTCCGTCACTGTACACCTTTCAATTGAAATGAGAAAATGTTCATCTAATTCATATTCATGAGACTTCCACAATTTTAATGTGCTGGATCTTTAGGTCAGTCATTTTCTGTACTTTTTATTAATCTGATTTGGATCACGCAACCTGTGTTAACAATCTGTAATTAATCCCGAGCATGTCCATGAAGGCTTGTAAAGGAATAAGCAGACTGAAATGACTCGCAGAACATACTTCACAAGCATGTTAGAGATTAGAAATGCCAAAAACAACAGAACTGCTAGCAAATGTTGTATACTTTATGTGGGGTTCAAGAGGGCTCGAACCAGCCGGTGGGATGGGCAGACCTGACGGATGACGCTCAGATGACAGTCAGGTATGAGTTATTACATTCTGTTAGAAAATACAATATGTGTAAACCTATGCTGCTGGATTAATTAATTGTGGTAAATTATTCTTTAGTGTATGTAAATGGCAGCAAGAAACAAAGTGGAGGTGATGAGAGAGTAAGAAAGTAAGTGTGCAGCTCAGTGGCTCAGTGGAAGAGTTTCTGCCTCACAGCGCTAGAGTCCCGGTTTTGATCCTGACTCCAGGTGCTGTCTGCACGGCGTTAATACTTTCTCTCTGTGACTGCATGGGTTTTCTCCAGGTTCTACCTTTCCTCCCACACGCCAAAGACGAACACGTTTATAGGTTAATTGGCTCCGGTAAGATGTAAAATTGTCCATCATGTGTGCAGATTAGTCTATGGGGTGATCGCTGGTGGACCACAGGACCTGTTTCCGCACTGCACCTCTAAAGTCTAAAGTCTAACCTCTAAAGTGGTAGAGCTATAAGGTTTTGATTTTACTTCGGAGTCATGTGAGTGATTCCGTGAAGAACCCCGCCAGTGTGCATGCGCGTCAGTACGTCATCCCCATTGGCGCAAGCACCAGACTGGCAGGACAGAGCTCCTGCCGGCGGTAAGTTAAACCTAGAAGGTAAGTTTGTTTTTACTTACCAGGATTTTTTCAAGCAGGAGCCTCTTTTCACAGAGGTTTTCCTGCCAGTTTGACAGCCTGACGAGCGAACTGGATTTGGACCATGGGGAAACCCTGGTCCGACCGCGGAAGCCGATACTGGCAAAAGATCGGGTTGTGAGATATGCAGCCGCTGACAAGGCAGTCAACGGCTTCCAGCCTGCAGGGATGCCGTGGAGTAGCATGTAAGTAACGCCAGAGTCGCTGACAGTGCGGTCAGCGGTCCCCAGGCAGAGAATAAAATTGGTGGAGAAAGGACTCGTTCAGCCCTATTGGACTCGGGTGAGATGGGCTACAAGGGTTTTTTCTCTAATAATAAAGTTCATGTAACTTTATAGTGTAACTTTATGTTTATAGTGTTTTTCTTAAAATGTTAAAAGTTAAAGGCAAAGTTAAAAGTCAAAAAGGTTATTGCCATGTGTCCCTGACAATGAAATTCTTGTTGTTTAGCACAAGTTGCTGTGAAGGGTTAAAAATTGCTTTAGCCCTTCACAGGTAAAACTGTACACTAAAAATTTGATTTAGTGAGCCTACACTGTAATAGCGCGGGCCTATGGGACAGGCCGTGCCAGCAACGCCTGACAGGGCTGCTTCATGTATGAAAGCGCCAGCAGCGCCTGGGACAGGGCTGTTTCATTTGTGACATTGCCGGCCTACAGGAGAGCAGCGCCAGCAGCGCCTGGAACAGGGCTGTTTCATGTCAAAAAGTGCCGGCCTCTACGAGAGGCGGCGTCGGCAACGCCTGGGTCAGGGTTGCTCAAAGTAACAGATAAGCATGCTAGGCCCACAGAATTGGGGGAAGATTCCCCGCCGGGGCTGGATAGCAAAATAGTAGGTCCACGGAGTCGGGGGATGATTCCTCACCGGGGTGGATAGTGCATTTAAAACGACTATCCCAAATGCAGCAACTATTGCATACAGTGCTACAGGAGGGCACACGCCAGCAGGAGGAGTGTCAGCGCCACGCTGAACAAAAAGGCGCCAGCAGCATCTAGTAGAGAACTGTTTGATAGCACCTTCATAGATGAGGAGGCGCGAGCCATGAGTCATTTTAGTCTGACCCCGACTCTGATGGAAAGTTTGAGCCAGATGTTCCACCTCTGCAGGCCGCACCAGCAGCGCCAGTTGACAGAGCTGCTACAGGTCTCCCTCTTGGAGGCAGAGACCAAGACGGGTCAGTATCCTGCTGACACTGAGTCTCAGGGTATGGCCGTGGGGCATACCCCAAGGGAAGAAGGGCACGTGTTAGAGGTACCTTTTCCTGACAACAAAGTCGCCATCCCAGCTGAATGTCCTATTCGGGTATAGGTCCAATGGGTTCATATCAGTATAGGTATCCTGCGGCCTGCGGCAGCGCCTGTTAGCGCTGCCTACGAATCGCCCTCTCTGAGGAGGGGAGAGCGAAAGGTCAAGATATAACTGACGCAACTCCTCATAAAATCAAGATCAAACTTCAAACTGTTAAGTTCTCGTTTAATCTTACTATTAATAGGACATTGGTTGAGCTTCGCCCGGGGTGCTGATACCCTGTGGACTGTGGTGGTTAACCTTTCACTGGGCTTCACTTGACTGACCATTGAGACTGTGCTGTCATGCAATGGCTGATCCGCTCTACGCCATTTTTCTGCCACTAATCCCATTCAATGGATTTTAAAAAATATCCATAAATCAATTTGTATCAATTTTGAACACTATCAATGGTTACCCCTCCATTTCCCTTCAAGGTAGAGAATTCTAAAGATTCATGCCTTTGGATTGAAGACATTTCTTGTCATCTCTGTCCAAAATGGGCAGCACAGTGGCGCAGCAGTAGTTGTGCCATTGCGTTGCTTTTAGTTGTAGGAAAATATTGTAGAAAATGCAGCAGTTTGCAACTTAGTGAACTGTTCTCTGTTAGAGATAGTATGGATGCAATTAATTGAATAGGTTCTTACTTTTTTTAGACACATCACATATGTAATGGACTGAATGGCCTCCTTCACCATTAGTTTATTCAATGAATCTTGATTTTACTTCTCTGATGGAACAGCTTGAGACATGACATTTGCAAATATAAATCTGACAGCCAATCTTCCGCATTTTCCTTTGCATCAGCAGGACCGAGGGAACAGGCATAGAGAATTATTTGAACATCCAATATTTGTTTAAAAAAGGCCATTTCCAGAATAATTCAAACAGATCAAAGATGCTGAGAGAATGGACCAGCTTTGCTGAGTCACCTTTAATGAAAGCAGCATTGAACAGAGGGGACTTTGAATGTCAGAGAATAAAGAAATACTCACCAGAAATAGCTGATGTGTACAAACTGGAAAACATGCCAGTTCAAAGTGATATTTAATCTAAGGAGAGCAAGACAAAGACATGTTTTACACTGGCAGAAAGAACTTGGTTTTATGCATAACGTGTATTGAGAGGTAAATTTTACATGCATTATAACTTGAATTTAGATTTTTAGTTCATTTGGAGCCATGTATCAGTTTGATTTTGTGTTTCACATACATCAGGTAGTTTGTATAGAACTGTAGAGTCATAGAGTCATATAGCATGGAAACGGCCCATCTGGCCAAGATGTCCCATCTACACTAGTCCATTTGCCCACGTTCGGTCTATATTCTTCTCACATATTCTTTGCACCTGTTAAAGTGTCTTTTAAATGCAGTTGAAGTACCTGCCTCGACTACCTTCTCTGGCAGCTTGTTCCATACACCCACCACCCTTTCAGCACAGAGTTTGTACATTCTGCTTGCAACTGCATGGGTTTCCCCGGGTGCTCCTGTTTCCTCCCACACTTCAAAGTCATACAGGTTAGTAGGTTATAGAAACATAGAAAATAGGTGCAGGAGGAGGCCATTCGGCCCTTCGAGCCAGCATCGCCATTCATTGCGATCATGGCTGATCGTCCCCTATCAATAACCCGTGCCTGCCTGCTCCCCATACCCCTTGATGCCACTAGCCCCTAGAGCTCTATCCAACTCTCTCTTAAATCCATCCAGTGACTTGGCCTCCACTGCCCTCTGTGGCAGGGAATTCCATAAATTCACAACTCTCTGGGTGAAAAAGTATTTTCTTACCTCAGTCTTCAATGACCTCCCCTTTATTCTAAGACTGTGGCCCCTGGTTCTAGACTCGCTCAACATTGGGAACATTTTTCCTGCATCTAGCTTGTCCAGTCCTTTTATAATTTTATATATTTCTAAAAGTCCCCCCCCCCCTCAAAAATGTAAAATTGTCCCTAGTGTGTAGGATAGGCAGCAACTCTACCACTGCACCAATGTGCCGCAGAAGAGGATAGAAGAGAACAACGGTACAGATGAGATGATTGACACAGGTGGCGAGAGGGAGGGGGCCACGGGTTGTTGATTTTCTAGTCTGCAGTCACTTGTGCCTTGCCGGGTAATACTATCACCATGACTATCAGCTGGGGATTTAGGTTTCACTTCAAAGAATGAACATGAATATGGAAGCTGCCTCACCCTGCAGGAATGAGAACGTCCCACAGGGCTGTAGTTGCCAATTTCCAATAGGACATGACACCAATGACTGCGTATGAAGGTAAAAATATAACATGCCGCTATTTTGGAGAGCAGGAGGTTTATTCCCTGGTGTACCTGCCAATATTTATTGTCCACTCAGCAATATTAAAAAGGAATGATGTGATTATTATCACACGCCTGTTCGGGGTTTTTTTTCCCTGCAGATATTGTCCACGCTGGGCTCTATCACTCTTCCTCGGTTGGTTTCCACCGACCTGCCCACAGTTCAATGGTATCTTGGCTCTTGGAATCTCTGGCATAGCAACAACTGGCACAATATCACAGGCACTGATATTCAAGGGACGCAACTGTCACTAGGTTAATGTAGGAAGGCAGGCGCATGACAGATAATCACATGTAACGTGATCAGATATCCAGCATCAAAACATCTCATCATCAAACATGGAAGATCTCCAACTAGGAAACTAGAAAAACCCTGCTCCTTCTCAAATGACCACCTTATATCTCACTCGTCCTTCTGAAAGGGCGAAGGAGATCTCAGTTTAACGACTTATGTGAAGGAGAACACGTCTAATGCTATCAGCCGAGAGCGTGTGATTAAAGCTCGGAGCAGGAGCTTAAATCCACTTTGTTCAGACTGAGTGAGACATTGGGCTAAGTACACACAGTACAGCCCGCATTCACCAGGTGCATGGAATAGATCACATGCAAGGGTTTATTGTCAAGTGTAACGAGGTACAGTGAAAAGCTCGGTTTTGCATGCTAACAGGTATTTATACCTAAATACTATCAAGTCAACCACAAGTACAACAGGTAAAGCAAAGGGGAGGATACAGAGTGCAGAATATACTTCCAGCATTGCAGCACATCAGTTCCAGAGACAAAGTCCAATGTCTACAAAGGGATAGAAGTGAATCCCAGCTGATGGAAGGACTGTTCAGAAGCCTGTTAGAGTGGAAGAAGCTGTCGCTAAGGCTGGTGGTGGGCATCTTCAAGCTTATTTACCTTCTGCCCGACTGAAGCAGGGAGAAGAAGGAATGACCAGGGTAGAACAAGCCATTGATTATGCTGGCTGCTTTTCCGAAGCAGCTTGCAATGTAGATGGAGCCAATTTTTTCTTGCGGGCAGAGCTGTCCCTAATCAAGTTATGATACCAAACAACAGTCTGCTTTCTATGTGTAAGAAGGAACAGCACATGCTGGATTATACTGAAGATAGACACAAAATGTTGGAGAAACTCCATGGGTCAGGCAGCATCTCTGGAGAAAAGGAATAGGTGACGTTTCGAATCGGAACCCTTCTTCAGACTGCATAAAAGTCCCCAGATGGAAGCAGGATTCTGACCCGAAATGTCACCTATTCCTTTTCTCCATAGGTGCTGCCTGACCCGCTGAGTTACTCCAGCATTTTGTGTCTATCTTCAGTATGCTTTCCATGATGACCTGGTTGGTACATTGTGGGGAATTAGGCACTATTTGTCGTTAAGTATTATGTCAAGATATTGAACAGAGTTACTGATCGAGTTAGAAACATTCAGCAGGACAGGTTGTATCTGTGGTAAGATAAACAGAGAAAGACACAAATGCTGGAGCAACTCAGCGGGTTAGGCAGAAGAGCATGGGTAGATGACGTTTCTGGTCTGTTTCCTGTTCTTGGTTCCGATTTCTAGCATCTACAAGTTCTGCTTTTCATTTATTGACAGACTCATTACTGGCTTTATCACATTAGATATTGGGGCCATAACACAGGCCAAACTTTCAATTGTTTTGGGACTGTTTGCAAATGCAGACTCTGAGCCGTTTTGTAAAGACACAGGCCTCAGGTTGGATATTTGCCTTGGGTAGTAGAATAGAGAAATTAAGGCAATGTTCATATTTTGCACATTTTTATTACATCCAGTCAGAGAAGACATTTCTACCAAAGTGCATGAAACTTCAAGACCGTAATTGTTCACATTCTTTTAGTAAATCAGAGTCATTTACAAATCAGACTGGCATTCTCTCTCTTTTTTTTAATATTAAAGGCAATGTATCTATTTGTTAAACATCAAACAAGGGTGATTCAAAGTTCACTTGCACTGCTAACTAACTGCAGTAGTGTATTTTCCGTAACAACTAGATAAAAGGAACAGAGAAGATGTTTTTGTATATTACTAAAATAATATGGGTGACTGCCGCTGAATGTTAAACTACAATGAAACTGAAGTGAAACTTCAATAACACCACACCACGGCTCATCTGGCTCCCTCCCCTTTTAAACTCCCTGAAGTTCTGTCTCCCGCAGTACCTTTAAACCCACCAGGGTCACTGGAAAATGTATTATACGACAATGTATTCAATGGTACTTTATTTTCGACAAGTTTCGCCGCGTTTCTGGTACCATTTTGTATGATTCAAGTTCAAAGTTGTTAAAAAGGTAACTTGTGAGAAACAGAATCTGCTTTTCCAGCAACAAGGTCCTCATGGGGCCAGGTTATTGCCGTTTTTCTGTAGCTGGAGCATCAATAGGCAAAGAGTATGGGCAGATATTTGGGGCAGCACGGTGATGTAACGGTTGCTGTCTTACTGCGCCAGGGACCCGGGTTCGATCCTGACCTCAGGTGCTGTCTGTGTGGAGTTTGCACGTTCTCTCTGTGACCATGTGGGTTTCCTCTGGGTGCTTTGGTTTCCTCCCACATCCCAAAGGCATGCGGTTTTGTAGGTTATTTGGCCTCTATAAATTGCCCTTAATGTTTAGGGAGTGGATGAGTACGTGGGATAAGACAGAACTAATGTGAATGGATAATCGATGTGGACTTGGTGGGCTTAAAGGGCCTGTCCCACCAGCATGCGTTTGCATGCGTCTAGCATGACCAAACGTGATGGCTTGAGGCGTACGGTCTCGCTGGGCCGGTCCCAATTCGAACCGCAGAGGCGTATGGAGTTGTGCGGGGCTGGTCCCGACATCATACTCACCAATCAGCTGGGCAGGAGGTGGGCCGACCAAATTTGGACGTCGCACGGCGTCGGGCGGTGACATCATCACACAACGGCACGCCGGGCGGTGATGTCATCGCGCAACACCACGGGCTAGGCATACGATGTCAAGATGCTGCATACGACGTCAAGACGCTGCGTACGATGTCGAGACGCTGCATACGTCCTGAATGCGGCTGCGGGCCGACAGGCCGTTGGCGCGCGGAATTTTTGGACAGTGTCAGTTTTCCACGCTGTATCACTAAACTAAACTAAACTCCAGGCCCAAATGTTTTCCCATTGAATGCCCACGACTTTAGTTTTATGTGGATTTTTTGATACCACACTCGTAAGGTCATAAATCATAAGTGATAGGAGTAGAATTAGGCCACTCGGACCTACTCCACCGTTCAATCATGGCTGATCTGTCTCTTTATCCTAACCCCATTCTCCTGCCTTCTCCCCATAACCTCTGACACCTGTACTAATCAAGAATCTATCAATCTCTGCCTTAAAAATATCCACTGACTTGGCCTCTACAGCCTTCCGTGGCAAAGAATTGCACATATTCGCCACCCTCTGAATGCTGCCTTGACATCAAGACCATTGCTTCACTGCTGGAATTCAGCCCATTCATCCATGTTTCAACCAGTGCTGTGAGTTGAGTGGACCTGGTGGTGCCTAAACCGTGCACTGGTGAGCGGGGTGTTGGGGATCAGAGGTCGCTTCTCAGCTCTTTGTTGACTCCAATTTCCACAAAGTCACTGAAGACTGAGAACGAGATATGTTGGCAATTATTAGTTGGATAGGATTTGCCCTGCTTTTTGTGAACAGGGCATAGCTGGGCAATTTGCCATGTAGCCAGGTACATGCCAGTGCTGTAATTGTATTGGAACAGCTCGCTGTTCAAACAAGGACAATCACCATTGATCGCAGTGCCAGAACTATGTGATGAGGCAGCTACATTATGTGATCAATGATAATATTCACAATGTATCCTGCTCCCCTTACTGTTCATATTCATTCACTCGGGTGAATTATTGGATCAAACAGTATTCAGGCACTCCTCGTTCCATGAAACCTTGCGTAAGCTAGATTTAACATAAGTTGAAATCATCATCCTCATCCCCTGCCCAAAATATCCAACTGAGAGCATTAATTCTCAGTGGTGTCTGGCTGCGACTGGGGCACTTTCTGCGGAGCGCTGCCTTCTGGGTAAGCACTGCAGCCATTACTGACGTATTTCCGATGTAAACCTGAGTGATCATTCGTTGTAGTGGAAATTATAAACTGCCGTTATTGTACTAGAGAGTGTGTACAGAGCTTTTTACGTTAAGTGTGAGTTTACGCAAGTCGTCTATTGTGTAGGTCGGGGAGTTCTGTATATGAAATTAACTGTTTGGTTCAGTTTAGTTTCGAGATATAACCCGGAACCAGGCCCTTCGGCCCACTGAGTCCGCGCCGACCAGCGATCCCCGTAAACTAGCACAGACCTACACGCTAGGGACAATTTACAATCTTACCGAAGCCAATTAACCTACAGACCTGTACGCCTTTGGAGTGTGGGAGGAAACCGGAGCTCCCGGGGAAAACCCACACAGCCACGGGGAGAATGAACAAACTCTGTACAGACAGCATCCGTAGTCAGGATCGAACCTGGGTCTCTGGGGCTGCAATGCAGCAACCCCATCACTGTGCCACAGTGCCGCCCTGTTGGTTGGTCATTGCAAGTTCAGACAATATTTTCATGTCACATGTTTGGTCTCCTATGCTGCACGTGTTTGTCAGTAAAGTGCTGGGTTAAAACCTGAGCTCTTTTACTAATTCTGTCCACCAGCTTCAAAAGGGAGATTGTCCCTTTACTCTGCCAATATTCCTGGTCTTCGTACAAGGAACGTAGGAGCATTTCGGACAGGCACTGTGACGAGATGATCTTCAGAGTTCTGGGAGGTAACCTGTAGCCGGCCAGAGAACAATATATCCTTTTTAAAATATAGAACATCGGGGGGGAAAAAATCCATTCAAATGACACAACATTGAAAAATATATACTTTGGCAGATTTAGGAAGCATGAACAGATAAACACTGACACCCAGTCTAGGATGGATACTATAAGGTTTTCCGTTTGGGCAGCACGGTGGCGCAGCGGTGGAGTTGCTGCCTTTTAGCGCCAGAGATCCGGGTTCAATCCTGACTATGGGTGCTGTCTGTCCAGAGTTTGTACGTTCTCTGCATGACCGACTGCATGGGTTTTCTCCAGGTGCTCAGGTTTCCTCCCCACTCCAAAGACGTGCAGGTTTGTTGGTTAATTGGCTTAGGCAAAATTGTAAATTGTCCCGAGTGTGCAGGATAGTGATGGTGCGCGAGGAGATAGCTGGATGGCGTGTACTCGATGGGCCGAAGGGCCTGTTTCCGCGCTGTATCTCTAACTCTGATACTCTGAATGCTTAAGGAAGGGAAATTATCACTGGAGCACAGCCACTGAGCTCCTGGACCTGTTGACTAAAGGCAGAGTTATCACTGCCGAGGGACAGATGCCCATCAGACCAGGTTAGAGGAGTGTGGAGTTCTTGAAGAGTTGTAGAACTTCACAAGGTGAAAGAGGGGATCTTAAAAGGATCCGGGGAAAAAATTGGAACTGGAATTTGAAAATTAAGGCTAGTCATTAAAGCTATCATTGGAAACAAATGCAGCTAGTTTCAAAATTCAAATTAGCCTTCTAACTTTCATGTCTTCGCAGAGCACCTGATATGTTAACTAAACCGCTGTAGATATGGAAATCTGAGTTTTACAAGGAGCAGCTCGTAATATTCAATTCCCTCTAATAGTTCTGGAGCTCACAATATTAAATAGTCTTTGAAGCATAAAACTGCAGAAGCCGGACATCTAAAATAAAAGGAGTCGAATATAGGAGCAAAGAGGTCCTTCTGCAGTTGTACAGAGCCCTAGTGAGACCACGCCTGGAGTATTGTGTGCAGTTTTGGTCCCCTAATTTGAGGAAGGACATTCTTGCTAATGAGGGAGTGCAGCGTAGGTTTACAAGGTTAATATCCGGGATGGCGGGACTGTCATATACTGAGAAAATGGAGCAGCTGGGCTTGTACACTCTGGAGTTTAGAAGAATGAGAGGGGATCTCGTTGAAACATATAAGATTGTTAAGGTTTTGGACATGCTAGAGGCAGGAAACATATTCCCGATGTTGGGGGAGTCCAGAACCAGGGGCCACAGTTTAAGAAAAAGGAGTAAGCCATTTAGAACGGAGACGAGGAAACACTTTTTCTCACAGAGAGTTGTGAGTCTGTGGCATTCTCTGCCTCAGAGGGCGGTGGAGGCAGGTTCTCTGGATGCTTTCAAGAGAGAGCTAGATAGACCTCTTAAAAATAGCAGCGTCAGGGGATATGGGGAGAAGGCAGGAACGGGGTACTGATTGGGGGTGATCAGCCATGATCACATTAAATGGTGGTGCTGGCTCGAAGGGCCGAATGGCCTACTCCTGCATCTATTGTCTATTGTCTAAAAACAGAAAAAGTTGGAAATACTCAGCAGGTCAGGCAGCATCTGTCGAGAGTGTAAAATGGATGTATTATTTTAGGTCACCATCAGTTCTTTTAAAAGTTCATTGACCTGAAGCATTAACACTGTTTCTCTCTCCACAGGTGCTGCCTGATCTGTATAGTAGCAGCGGCATTTTTGTATTTTAACTGAATATTATCCCAGATATCAGGATTCATATTTCTATTTTGATGAGCGTTCCAAATGATTGGGGATTTCTAAAAATCATAATAACTTCCAATAGTTTACTTTTGCTTAAATATTTTGTTTTCTGCATTAAATGTTATATGTATTATAGTTTCCAATTTAATTTGTCTTCATCCATGCTGATCTTTGGACAGCAGTCATTCAGTAAAGACATCACAAACTATCACCACAACCAGCTACATTTCTGGAGTTACTTCTTCAGGGCAATGGTCTTCTAGTAATGTTCCATGAAAGATTACCACTGACTTTCTCCCTCTCTCTCAGTCCCATCCCTACCCCAGTTCTCCGTATAGTTTCACTGCACTTCTGATTAATTTTACTGGTTGTATGCCTCCTTGTCACCTTCCCCTCAGCTATCAAGGAATCATTCTACATTTCCTTACCATCATCTGTTTTTGATCTGTCATATTCACACCTTACCCTTCAATATTTCAAGACTCCCTCTCCCCTTACTCTCAGTCTGAAGAAGGGTCTTGACCCAAAACATCACCTTTTCTTTTACTCCGGAGATTCTGTCTGACCTGCTGAGTTACTCCAGCTTTTTAATTCATAAGGTCATAAAGAATAGGAGTAGACTTGGGCTATTTGGCCCATCAAATCTACTCCGCCATTCAATCATGTCAGATCTACTCTCCTTCCTAACCCCATTCTCCTACCTTCTCCCCATAACCTCTGACCCGTTTGTGTGTATTTTCTGTTCATTCTAGGCAGCTCAGCTTGTAGAGCCACTACTACCTCTCAACTCTGGCAACCCACCTTCACTGCTGCTGTCCATGTGGAGTTTGCGTGTTCTCTCCGTCACCCTTTGGGTTTCCTCCAGATTCACCCACCTCCCAAAGACACGTGGGTTGGTAGGCTAACTGACCACGAAAAATGTCCCCCTGGGTGTTGACGGGTATGTGAAGAAGAAATACAATGGAGTCCCAGCCTGCTCAACCTCTCCCTATAGCTCAAGCCTTCCAGTCCCGGATACAGCCTCGTAGATTTCTGCACCCTTTCCAGCTTTTAAAACCAATTCATTTCAAAGTATCACCAGATGGAACAGATAGGCAAACTGTTCTTGGAACCTCAAGAAAGGTGCTGTCTCTCAGTAAATCTTTGTCCGTAGGGGTGTGAGCCCATTTTACATCATTCCCCAGTGACTTAAGATCATGTGCTAAACTGCTATCAGCTTTCCTATACAATCACAACACCACCACACTGTGTAGTGGCATAAGAATGGCCACATCAGGATTCTTCTCAGACAGTTCCCTCCATCACTAACCTGTGATGGATGCACTTCTGAATTCTGGAATTCTAAAACACAATCATCTTGCCATTAATGACCCTATTGAACAAAGGTGCTAGGATGGACTGACTGGGCTGAATGGCCTGCTTTGTTGTTTCAACCGGCGTGCATTACTTGTAATTTAACATTTTTTTTCTAGGTACTGCATAAACACTTACCAATCCAAATCTCCGAAAGTAACTGTCTGCTTATCCTTCCCTTTGTTGAAGCTGGCCAGAATGATCTCCACATCCTGAAATAAACAAAATATTTGTGGAAGAAATGAACAGAATTCCTGTCAACAGCATGCAAAGTACATTCTCTGCGTGTGATTGAGGCCAAGTTGTACATGGGAATGAGGACAGGAGGGCTTGGCTGGGAAGGCTGTATTTGTGGAGAAGCAGGAGCTAATGTTGCAGGTCACTGAACAATATACACATGACCACAGGAATACAACAGCAAAGAGTGATTTCCTGCTGTAAAGTTATTTTAGTTATTGATACGAGTTGCCAAATCCATTTGTCGGGGAATGGGGATGTTATCTGTTTCAGGACAGATTATTGTCCCTAGATTTGTAGTGGCAATACTGATAGCACGACAGTCACCAAATGACAATCCCTGTGCTGCTCCATTGAGCTCCTGATTTCCAGGAAACAGATGGAGCCTTACGACCATATTCTCTGCTAAACTGATCTGTGGGATGCATTGCTGGTAATCTGGCCGGTCACCGCATTGCTGAGACCAGTCCAGTTCCCAGAGTGCGGTTGTAATGAGGAACTGTCGTCTTCTTTCTCGGCTCATTGCATCGAAGAGCGTGCTGTAAATCTGCTGCTGCCCCGGGGATTGCTGTGGCCCAGGACCACGCTGTTTCTACAGGAGCAGTTTTCCACCACAAGCCAGTCACTCAGCTCAGCAGCAAAAGCCAGGGTGACATAAGACCTCCCCCGGCACAAGCAGTTGGCAGCATTAACGGAGTGGCTCTGGAGGGGAAAGGTTCCACCTCAGGGATTCACTGAGTCTCCTTTCCACTAATTACATTAAACGTTTATGAACGTTTCTTATATTCACATTCAATTGTGCTGCTTTAAGTGGGGGGGGGGGGGGGGGGGGGGGCGCAGTGGTAGAGTTCCAGTGCCAGAGACCCAGGTTTGAGTGGCTGTGGTCCCGACTGTAATACCTATTAAAGACTACAAGGTGCTTGTCTGTACAGAGTTTGTACGTTCTCCCTGTGACCACGTGGGTTTTCTCCAGGTGCTCCGGTTTCCTCCCACATTCCAAAGACATGCAGGTTTGCAGGTTAATTGGCGTCTGTAAAATTGACCCTAGTGTGTCGGATAAAACGAATGTACGGGTGATTATTGGTTGGCGCGGATTCGGTGGGCCGAAGGGCCTGTTTCAACGCTGTATCTCTACACTATACTGAAATGCAAGGAGGAATTTCAATAAAACACTCCTGATTCTTGAAAATCATTCAAGACTTGCTATTGAGAAACATAACATTAAAAATATGAAGTAAATTAAAAACAGGTAAACTGATTTAATTAAATCAAATGAAAGCTTTACTTATCATCTCTCTACCACCTGATTTGTCCTATTCATTTGAATGTCTGTTCTCTTGACGTGGTAGAAAACTCACACGGGATGATGAATAAAAACACTAAACATAACCAAGTAAACTTGACTCAAAACACTGACAATTCCTTCCTCCCTCCCCATCCTCCCCCCACAGATGCTGCTCCACCCACTAAGTTCCTCCAGCATCTTGTTTTTTTTTCTGAACTACAGTAAAACTATGATATTCCGCAGGCTTGGGACTTTGGTGGGACTGGTTTAGCAGATTTCCAGGACTATGACCTCAACGTTTCTTTACCTCACATTTTGTAGACGTTAAATAGAATGGTATTAAGTTTCCCAATGAACCCTTAGGTTTCAAGGGAATGTAGAAAAAATGGGATCCTGGTCAGTTTAAAGGGATTGCAGGAGCCGGGGTCCTGGTGAGTTGGGAGGGAGTGTAGGAATTATAGCTTTATTAGCGTAGGGAACTGTCTTCCTGTGGAAGAGGGGAACGGTGCACTCTTCACGTGAGTGGAAGGGAGCAAGAGAGACATTATCTAGGGAGCCACATGCCGCATCATCGAGATTACTGAATGATCAGAAAGCAGATATTTGGAGTTTTTCTGTTCTCATCTACTTTGGAATGCAGACGGTTATAATAAATGTGCTCTTGATAGACTGAAAGGATGTAACTTGTGGAGTACCCTCAGGGATCAGTTCTTGCCCCTCACCTGTGCACAGTTTACATTAACGACCTGGAGGAAGGAACAAAACGTGAGGTTTCCAAGGTTGCCGATGATATGAAGGAAGAGCATATTATGATGAGGACATTGTGATTCTTCAAAAAGATGTAGATTGAATGGGCGGTTAGGTGAAATTTGGCAAATGGAATACAATTTGAGGAAGTATGAGGTCATACATTTTGTTAAGAGGTATCAAAAGACAGATTAATATCTACAGTAAATGGAGAGAGACTGAAGTGAGTGCTCAGAGGGATCTAATGTGGGTGTTGTGGAACATGAATCAGGTTAGCAGGCAGGTCGAACAATACTCAAAAAAGCAAATGGCATGTTGGGCTGTTATAAGTTGTAAGTTATAGAGTGGCTGTTCTACCAATGTTCGGGATGTTAGTGTCACCAGAGCTGGAATATTGTGCACAGTTTTGGTCCCCTTATCTAAATACGTATGTTATAGTTCATATTCATGAGTATGTTCGTTTAGCAGACTTGGATAGAGAGGATGTGGAGAAGATGTCTCCACTAGTGGGAAAGTCTAGGACTAAAGGTCATAACCTCAGAATCAAAAGACGTTCATTTAGGAAGGGGATGAGGAGGAATTTCTTTAGTCAGAGAGTGGTGAATCTGGAATTCTTTGCCACAGACCACTGTGGAGGCCAAGTCAGTGGATATATTTAAGGCAGAGATGGATAGATTCTTGATTAGTGCAGATGTCAGAGGTTATGGGGTGAAGGCAGGAGAATTGAGTTAGGAGTGAGAGATAGATCGGCCATGAATGAATGGCAGAGTAGACTTGCTGGGCTGAATGGCTTAATTCTGCTCCTATCACTTATGATCTTATGAATTCTTGGGTCGAGAGGGTTGTCCTATAAATTAAGCCAGACAGTTTGGTCTGTATTCCTTGGAGTTCCAACAAATGAGGAGTGGTTTTGTTCAAGCACATAAATTCCTAAGGAATTTTGACAGGAAAGATGATGAGACGTTTTCAATCGTGGGAAAGTCTCGAACAAGGGGACATAGATAAAAAATAAGGGGCCAATCACTTTAAAACAGAGGTGAGTAGAAATTTCTTCTCTGACAGGTAGTGAATCTCTGGAATTGCCTTTCCCTGCCCCTGAGGGTAGTGAAGGCCAGATCATTAGATGAGTTTCAGGTGGAGACAAATAAACACAGAAACATAGAAAATAGGCGCAGGAGTAGGCCATTCGGCCCTTCACCGCCATTCAATATGATCATGCCTGATCACCCAACTCAGTATCCTGTACCTGCCTTCTCTCCATACCCCCTGATCCCTTTAGCCACAAGGGCCACATCTAACTCCCTCTTAAATATAGCCAATGAACTGGCCTCAACTACCTTCTGTGGCAGCTAATTCCAGAGACTCACCACTCTCTGTGTGAAAAATGTTTTCCTCATCTCGGTCCTAAAGGAATTCCCCCTTATCCTTAGACTGTGACCCCTTGTTCTGGACCTCCCCAACATCGGGAACAATTTTCCTGCATCTAGCCTATCCAACCCCTTAAGAATTTTGTAAGTTTCTATAAGATCCCCCCTCAGTCTTCTAAATTCTAGCGAGTACAAGCCAAGTCTATCCAGTCATTCCTCATATGAAAGTCCTGACATCCCAGGAATCAGTCTGGTGAACCTTTTCTGTACCCCCTCTATGGCAATAATGTTTTTCTCAGATTTGAAGACCAAATCTGTACGCAATACTCCAGGTGTGATCTCACCAAAACCCTGTACAACTGCAGTAGAACCTCCCTGCTCCTATACTCAAATCCTTTCGCTATGAATGCTAACATACCATTTGCTTTCTTCACTGCCTGCTGCACCTGCATGCCTACTTTCAATGATTGGTGTACCATGACACCCAGGTCTCGTTGCATCTCCCCTTTTCCTAATTTGCCACCATTATGATAATAGTCTACCCTCCTGTTTTTGCCACCAAAGTGGATAACCTCCCATTTATCCACATTATACTGCATCTGTCATGCATTTGCCCACTCACCCAGCCTATCCAAGTCACCTTGCAGCCTCCTAGCATCCTCCTCACACCTAACACTACCCCCCAGCTTAGTGTAATTCGCAAACGTGGAGATGTTGCATTCAATTCCCTCGTCCAAATCATTAATATATATTGTAAATAGCTGGGGTCCCAGCACTGAGCCTTGCGGTACCCCACTAGTCACTGCCTGCCATTCTGAAAAGGACCCGTTTACTCCTACCCTTTGCTTCCTGTCTGCCAGCCAGTTCTCTATCCACATCAATACTGAACCCCCAATACCGTGTGCTTTAAGTTTGTATAGTAATCTCTTATGTGTGACCTTGTCGAAATCCTTCTGAAAGTCTAGATATAACACATCCACTGGTTCTCCCATATCAATTCTGCTAGTTACATCCTCGAAAAATTCTATAAGATTTGTAGTACATGATTTACCATTCATAAATTCATACTGACTTTGTCTAATGATTTCACCACTTTCCAAATGTACTGCTATCCCATCTTTAATAACTGACTCTAGCAGTTTCCCCACTACAGATGTTAGACTAACTGGTCTGTAATTCCCCGTTTTCTCTCTCCCTCCTTTTTTAAAAAGTAGGATTACATTAGCTACCCTCCAATCCTCAGGAACTACTCCAGAATCTAAAGAGTTTTGAAAAATTATCACTAATGCATCCACTATTTCTGTGGCTACTTCCTTGAGTACTCTGGGATGCAGACTATCTGGCCCTGGGATTTATCGGCCTTTAATCCATTCAATTTACCCAACACCACTTCTCGGCTAACCTGGATTTCACTCAGTTCTTCCACCTTATTTCACCGCCGGTCCCCTGCTATTTCTGGCAGATTATTTATGTCTTCCTTAGTGAAGACAGAACCAAAGTAGTTATTCAGTTGGTCTGCCATGTCCTTGTTCCCCATGATCAATTCACCTGTTTCTAACTGCAAGGGACCTACATTTGTTTTAACTAATCTCTTTCTCTTCACATTTCTATAAAAACCTTTGCAGTCAGTTTTTATGTTCCCTGCCAGTTTTCTTTCATAATCTATTTCCCATTTCCTAATTAAGCCCTTTTTCCTCCTCTGCTGAACTCTGAATTTCTCCCAGTCCTCTGGTAGGCTGCTTTTTCTGGCTAAATATTTGGGAAATCGAAGAATTGTGGGTTATCAGAAACTGGCACAGAAGAGTAATTGAGGCCAGCGTTGATGAGTGGTGACAATATTGAATGACAGGGCAAACTAGGGGGACCTGTCTTGAGGGAAGTGGTGGTTATTCCTGCCTAGATTGAAGGGTGTCCCGGTGGGGGCCACCTGATGCCACGTGCGGCGGCGGGCAGATGATAGTACAGTTCGGTGAACTTTTGTAACTTTACTGGCGTCAGAAACGTGGCGACACTTGTGCACTGCCTAGGTGAGGTCTGCTATATGATTTAACTGGATTGTATGTAAAACAAAGCATTTCACTGTACCTAGGTACATGAGACCCACATGCATCACACATATAAAGTATAATTTAAAATATCATTGAATCCTGCTTCTTGTGTTCTTGGTTTATAGATTGTTAAGGGCTTGGACACACTAGAGGCAGGAAACAGGTTCCCGATGTTGGGGGAGTCCAGAACCAGGGGCCACAGTTTGAGAATAAGGAGTAGGCCATTTAGAACGGAGACCAGGAAACACTTTTTCTCACAGAGAGTGGAACTCACTGTCTCAGAGGGCGGTGGATGCAGGTTCTCTGTATGCTTTCAAGAGAGAGCTAGATAGGGCTCTTAAAGATAGCGGAGTCAGGGGATATGGGGAGAATGCAGGAACGGGATACTGATTGGGGATGATCAGCCATGATCACATTGAATGGCGGTGCTGGCTCGAAGGGCTGAATGGCCTACTCCTGTACTTATTGTCTATTGTTAATCTGGAGCTGGGTATTCTGCAGGGATCTGTACAACCTTCGTAGACAGGACAAGGAGTTATGTGGGGCAGTGTGGGTGTCCAAGGTCCAGTGTCCGTCCGGTTGTGTGAAGGGCCACCTTCCAGCCTCTGTCAGGGAATGGCCACGTCTCAGTAATCTCCACCGTGTGGGTCTCAGCAGGAGATATTCCCCAGTGTACCAAAGGGGAACACATGGATTACAGCCACTACTTATACAGGCAACCCCTGCATTAAAGGTAGACACAAAGTGCTGGAGTAACTCAGTGGGACAGACAGCATCTCTGGAAGGAAGGAATGGGTGTCGTTTCGGGTCGAGACCCTTCTTCAGTCTGAACCATTTAAACCAGCAATAAACCAGAGATTTAAACCAGCATTTGCAGTTCTTTCCTACACAGCCCCTGCATTAATCTGTTCAGGTTAACGGAACGCACCCTTCCAGAATTCATAAATCACTACCCAAAAAAATTGTGAAATGGTAAAAAATCACACAAAATTTACTTGCAAAAAAAGTTAATCAATATAATTGTTTTCAATATAATCAATAAAACGCTTCAACTCGCTATACGGAGAATCCTGTTAACGATCGTTTTCTTGGAACAAACCCCCCCTGCCCCCTGTAAATATTTTATAAAGTGCTATATCTTTAAAAATTGTTCACTGATGTGGACACTGTTGACTGGAATGGAAATTCAAAGACTATACAACTTAATAATAGACTCTGGGTTTTGTTTTGGTGAATTTAAGTATCAAATGCTCTGTGCGTAACTCCAATCTCAAATTCATCTCTCCCAACCTCCGCACTGCCTGCCTGCGGCTGGGAAGTGTGGGCTCTTGGCCTTTGCAAGCATTATCAGTGCTACATGGTATCGGCTAACAGATCTGTCTGCTGCTGATTGACAATCCAAGTTTCCACTGTTTGAGCATGATTAATGTCTGCAGCAGCCTGAACAAGGCAGAGGTTATCCATTCAATGTATTGAACTGAAACTGGAGGTCTCCTGCTTGGTGAATCAAAGGTGGTATTGCGAAAACACGTTTAACTGATTCAGTGCTTCGGATCATGGAAGATATCTCGTGAGAAACAAAATGAATTACCTGTGTGACTGCTTCTTGCATTGGCCGTGCAAGCTCAATTTTGCATGCCCTAAATATGCAGCAGGGGGATTGAAATAAAAATAGAGAATACTCAGCAGGCCAGGCAGCATCGGTGGAGAGAGAATGTTTCAGGTTGATGCAGCTTTGCAATGCAGAGAGAGGTTGAGGGGTGGAGGACAAAGCGAAGGATTTTTGATAGTGTGTTGAAGGTTGGTGGAGGTTGGTTAAAGACATTTAGAGATAGACACTAAAAGCTGGCGAAACTCAGCAGGTCAGACAGCATCTCCGGAGAAAAGGAATAGGTGACATTTCGGGTCGAGACCCTTCTTCAGACTCTAATCGCCTATTCATTTTCTCCAGAGATGCTGTCCTGACCCGCTGAGTTACTGAAGCTTTTAGTGTCTATCTTCGGTTTAAACCAGCATCTGCAATTCCTTCCAGCACAAAGTGAATCACATTAGTTGTACTGGTGGGGTTTTAAATGTAAGAAGATAATTAATTAATGTGAAATTACTAGCAGAAAAGGGAACAACATGGAAAAAAAGGGAAAGACTGCGCATGTGAGCAGCAAAGGTTTGATGTGCTGAACCGCTGAAACCACCCCACACCACTGCCTGCCCCTCTTCCAGACCTTGGTGTCCCTGCACACGGTATCCATGGGCACCTTGGCCCCTTTCACGGCCTGAGTGCATCTTGGAGAAGAATGATAAAGTTTTGCTTTGATATGTGCTTATATGTGTACTCTTTTTATTTTATGTTCATAAATTCTCGGAGCAAAATTTCCTCCTAACCCCATTCTCCTGCCTTAGAAATATCAGTTGACTTTGCATCCACCGCTGTCTGTGGCATGAATTCCGCCTTCTCAGCACTCTCTGACTAAAGAAATTCCTCCTCATCTAATAGGAGTAGAATTAGGCCATTCGGCCCATCAAGTCCACTCCGCCATTCAATCATGGCTGATCTATCTCTCCCTCCTGACCCCATTCTCCTGCCTTCTCCCCATAACCTCTGACACCTGTACTAATCAAGAGGTAAGAGGTATATCCTTTTATTCTGAGGCTAAAGGGCCTGTCCCACTGCGGCGACCTAATCTGCGAGTTTAGAAGAGTTTGCCCTTGATCCAAACTCGCAGCATGGTCGACACGAGGTCCTAGGAGGTCGTATGAGGTGGCTAGAACTCTCCTTAATGCTTGAAGGAGGTTCCCGCCTACTCCTGGCCTCAGCTAGGTCGTGGAAATTTTTTCAGGATATTTTCCGCAAGTACAATTTGGCTGGCATAGGTCTTTTTCACTCATAGTGCAGTGGAGTGGGGTCGTTATTTACTTACAGGCAGTCGAGGGCAGCCGTAGGCCATCACCTTTGTTGACCGGGCATTTTGATTGGCTCATTGGAGTTTCAGGACCTAGGAAGACCTACCGGTAGATAAAATGCCCGCTAAACTTTATTAAAGTTCTTAAAAGTGTCTCCACTCTTCCTCCCCCCCCCCCTCCTCCCCTTCCCTTCTCACTCCCTTTTTCTCTCCCTCTTTCCCCCCCCCCCCCCCCCCCCCGCCCCGCGCTCTCTAAAGGGCTTACAGTACTCTGTGGCAGCCGTTTACCTTTCTCTTCATCGCGCAGACAGCGCTCCTCCACTTTCCGTGGGCCCCACCTTCGCGATATGTGTGTGTGTGTCTCTGTGTGTGTGTGTGTTTGTGTGGTCGGTAGATGTAGCTCGCGGTTCGGTCGATGCAGCTCGCAGTTTCAACGCGGCCGGCCGATCCAGCTCGAGGCTTTCCAGGAGAGTGCCCACAAGCTTGAAGGTCGCAGGGCTTCTGGACTCTTCTGGACTCGTGGATTAGGTCGCCCAAGCGGGACAGGCACTTAAAGGGGCTGTGCCACTTGGGCGATCTAATTGGCGAGTTTAGAAGAGTTTGAAAAAATTACATGTTGAAGACCTCCTTCGACTATAGAGAAGACTTTCTTCAATCCCCTTCGACTATGTTGAAGACCAGCTTCGACTAGCTACGACTAGCTACAACTAACTTCGGGAAAATGGACACCGAATAGTGGAGAGTGAAGACGACCTCCTTCGGCCTCCCTTCGATTATGATCAAGACTATCTACAACTACCTTTGACTATCCTCGATCACCTATGACTAACATGCCGACCTATTACGACCTACTATGACCTACTATGACTAAACCTACGAGTTAAAATAGAATCGATTTTTTCCAGGGCAACCTTTTTTTACTCGCAGGCATTTTTTAACATATTGAAAAAAACGCCGCGACCTAGCTGAGGCCTCGACTACGCGGAGATCACTCTTGAGCATGAAGGAGAGTTATGAAGACCTCCTACGACCTCGTGTCGACCATGCAGCGAGTATGATTCGAGGGCAAACTCGCCAGAACTCGTGGATTAGGTCACCCAAGTGGGACAGGCCATTTAGGCCTCTGGTCCTAAGACTGTCCCACTAGTGGAAACATCCTCTCTACAAACACTCTATCCAGGCCTTTCACTATTCGGTAAGTTTCAATGAGGTACCTCCTCAACCTTCTAAACTCCAGCGACTACAGGCCCAATGCCTTCAAGAGCTCATCATACGCGAACCCATTTTGATTGGCATGTCCTTGGAATAGTGCATTACTTGTCCATTGAGCTTGTAATAAACTTACTGTTGTGAAAAAAAGTGTTGATTTGGCGTGACTGTAATGGACTAGTCAGACTTTGGAAGCTGCTCCTCTAGCCTGCATTATGTTTTGTTGGAAAATGTGGAAGGTCAAAGTGAGGTCAGGGTGGGAGTGATCTGATAAAGTGACGGACAACTGGGAACCTGGGGGCGAATGGACTGATGAGAGGGATTCTGCAAGGTGCTCACCAACACTGCGTTCCATTTCCCTGGTGTAAATGAGATCGTATTGTGGGCGCCAAACTCAATTACTGAATTGGGAAACCAGGAAAGTTAGTATTTTTTGATTTAGTTCAGATTCCCAGCATCTACAGAATTCTGCTTTTGCACGTAACTTTTAAAGGAATGTAAGCAGCATGCCAACCTCCTGCTGCTGTCTATTTGCATGTCTCCTGGGTTCAGCTAGGGCTAACCATGTTACTTATTCACTGATGCATCAGCAGGCAGCCAGTACTATGGGTGGCTAGTTCTGAATAAGGCAACTCTGCACTTGCTGAAGCTAGACTGGAGCTCTTAAAGCTTAATGGCATGCGTGAGGTCATTGAATATAAAGCAGCGCAGAATGAAGGTCCCGGCAACGCCCCCCGAGTTACTGGTTCCCTTGGCTTTCAGTGCAGGTGGCTGGACAAGCTTTGTTATTGGTGCAGGTAATGGCTTTCTACAAGTGACACTGTGCAGGAAAACAGGGAAGAATAAGGCAAAACAGGTCAGGGTTGTCTTAATGTGTTGGTGGTATTGGAAGAGATGGACAGTGGCCGGGGTGTCCTGCATCGGAGGAGGACCAGGGGATCCGACAAGCACTTACTTGCTCAAAAACCCAAGAGAGCCAATAGCTCAGAAGGTCAATGTTAGGACCTGTGATCAGTGCTGCACTCACGCATGCCATCAAAGTCAGCAAACTCATTCTCAATGCAATATCCCACAACCTACATCTCTAAGCTCACCGACTGGTCAATTTGCTGCTCGGATAATGGTGAATAGAATTCACCAATCTATAATAGCAGCTGTGGCAAAAGGCTCTCCAAAAAAAAATCAAATTTAGGGGCAGAGGCAGTTACATATATTTCCCCCTTTCTCATTCTCTGTCCCGCTACTAGCTCCAATGATCCGCATCAGAGCCTGTCCGTGGTCCAGGACATTTGCGCTGCTTGTTCCATTCAGAGAATCCTGAGAGGAAAAGCAGCCAGTCGAGAACCCAAGTTCGTCAAAAAAAGCAAAGATATTCCCCTCTTATAGAGCTGAGGGCAGGTGGCATGGTGATCAGCAGGGAAACAGAACCAACTCTATCCCCCTGCCCTAGAACATCAAGCAGTTTAAAGATGTGGAATGTAAAGAACTAGGTTTAATGTGTGCGCTTGAGCTGTGTATGCAACTGTTATTATGTGCATTACGTATGTTGGGCAGTGTGTGCGTTTGTCTGTGTACGTGTGTCAGTGATAACGTGGGTTATGTGTGTTTGAGTGAGTGTGTATGTTGGTGCTGTGTGTACTTTTGACCTGTGTGTCTGTGCGTGTTTCAGCGATTATGTGCATTATGTGTGTTTGAGCAGTTTGTGTGTGAGTTTGTGTGTGCTGACAGTATGTTTGTGCAGATGTGTGGGTATGTGCCTACTATCCATATGTTTGAGTAGTGCGTGTGTTCATGAGTAGTATGTATGTATACATGTGTCCTTTGCTTATGTGTGTGTACGTGTATATGCATGCATGTATCCATGTATGTGCTTTATTTATGTGAATGTGTTCACCAAAGGTGGTAAAATTGAAATTCTTCTTCACAGCTCTCTTCTAGCTATTATCCTCCATTCTTACATACACCTCCAATTAAATTAACAGTATTTAGGAGAAAGATTGCCATCGAAAAAAAGGACTGATGGTTTTTAAACGACTTTCTAATTATGTCTGAGAACTACTCTCTCTGATCATTATATTATGAGTCGAGTATTTCCTACATAGATCTTTATATAAGTTTTGTTGAAATGTTAACACTCTGCAAATCCTGCTCGGGATTTACAGCATTTTCTGTTTATATGTTAGACTTTCAGCATCAGGCAGTATCTTGCTTTCATTGTGTGAATTATTATCCAATTCCTTTCACTGCATTGCAAAGTACTGTAAGAAAACGGAGCCAAACTATAGTTACACTGAGATTTGAGGGCAAGTTTTTCCACTTGCCTAGGGATTAATTTGTGATGCAGACCAGAACAAAATATTTGAGCGGCAGAAACAAAGTTCCTGTGGGGATGTGCGGCCCCTACTGTTCAACTGCGGTACAGCATAGAGACTCGTCTTTTATTTTACAAAAACCTTTTGTTACCATGAACACTGGCAAAATGAAGTTGCAGGGCAAAATTGACAGCAGAATCTTTGATAATTTAAAGTCACATCATCTTGAACCACAGAGTCAACATTTTAATTTGTTGGCATATCTCAAGGAAAGGCCCAATGTGTCCTCATAAACAAGGGCAGAGCCCATTGCTTCTCATAGAGTCAACACCACAGGACCAGGCCCTTGACCAGGGCTGCCAACTGTCACGCATTGAGCGTGAGAATCACGCATTTGGTCAAATTCCCACGCTCTCACACTGATCACAAATTTCTCACGAAATTCTGTGATCAACGAGAATTTCAAAACTTATATCAATGGCATGTGCAGCGGGTGTTGGAGAGCCGGGGCTGAGGGAAGGATGGAAGCAGAAGCAACGGCGGGGGCAGTTGCGGACGTGGAGGCGGGGCTGACGAGTATTTGCCGGGCTGGCGAGTCGCTCGCTGCAGCTCCGGCCATGGAGCAGCCTCAGTGCAAGAGTCCCGGGCCGTCGGAGGCGTCGGAAGTGTTGCGCCGCTGCCGTTAAAGTGTCTGCCGAATTCGCCCAGGTGACCATCATGGATTAGGCTGCAGTTCGGTGCATCCTGGAGGAATGGGCAGTGAATGAGTGTCACCCAGCGCAGCAAGTAAGACCATGTCCTGCTCCCGGTAGCAGTCTGAATTTAAGGATTTGCAAGAAGCGGCTGACATGAGCGAGGTGAGCAGGCGGTAGGAGAGAGGTACATGGGCCGCGGATCCCGGGAGGCCCCTTTTTTGGCTAGACATGTTCCAATATCTCCTGCTTTGGACGTGGCAGTGCTGTGCTTTGAGCAACCTGGTCGTGGGTGTTGGAGAGCCGGGACGGAGGGAGGGATGGGAGCAGAGGCGGGGGCAGATGCAGACGGGGAGCTGGGGCTGGGGCTGGTGAATGCTTGCCGGGCTGGCGAGTGTTTGCCGGGCTGGCGAGTCGCTTGCTGCAGCTCCGGTCATAGAGCAGATTCAGTGCCGTCGGAGGCGTCGGACGCATTGCGCCGCTACTGTGAGAGTCTCTGTGCCGAATTCGCTCTGGTGACCGGCATGGATCAGTGCATCCTGGAGGACAACCAGTGGCTGCTGGAAGTAGGTACCAGGCACTGGGTAGAAGCGGTGGAAGATAGTGGCCTTCAAATGGGGGTGGTTGGAGAAAGCATCCTGCTTGCCTGCTACATTTTACTTCGAGGTCATGTGAATGACTTCGTGAAGACCCCGCCAGCACGCATGCGCGACATATCGTTGCTCGCATTTCAACCGACAGGCTGGGAGGAGCACAGCTCCTCTATCAGCCTATTTAAAAAGACAACCCTCAGGTAAGTTTAGCTAACCTTGAGTTGGTTTAGGCGCTCTGTTTTTATTTTTTGTTACAGAACACCTACGACTCGAGCATGGAGAAAGCTCGAGGTAAGAAAAGGGCTGCTTCCAGGGACATCGGAGAAACATCAGCAGCCAAATACTCCGGAGCTGGCCGTTGAACATACGGCAGCCCCCGACTTCATACCGCTACAGTCCGGAGGACCACCGCGGACTGGCAGTAAAGCTGCGCAGAAGCTGGGCAGCCCCATTCAATCGGCAGGCCCCGACTCTCCACCGCTACAGTCCGGAAGACCACCGCGGACTGGCGGTAAAGCCGTGCGGAAGTCGGGCAGCTACGTACACTCAGCCGAGTCCGGGCATGACGACCTGCCATTTGCATATTGCGACAGCGATTGTATTTCCCGCATGGAGCGGCTGCCCAATGTCTCTCCCTCCTCAGAGGGGAGCGTCAGGAGGCAGGGCTGGGCTGACTTCGAAGAGGGATTGGCTGAAGAACCAAAATCGCTGGGGGTGCAAGAAGAGGAACTTCTGGGTATGGTATCCAAGTTTGCAAAACCATCCCAGAAAGGACAGGCAGCTAGCAGCGAGTATTAACTACGCACCAGCTGCAGGAGCAGGTAATGACCGATACTACAGGCAGATACCTTGCTCCGGAGAACTGCGTGTCTCTGAACGTGCCGACTGTCAACACCCCCATCTGGGGGAACATAAACCTCAGCATCAGGGCACAAGAAATAAAGATGCAGAAAATTCTGAAACTGCTAACCGCAGTAATCACTGCATTTGCCAGGTCTATCGTTGGCACGGATATGACGGAGGAACAACAGGACGCGTTAGCCCTGCTTTGCAACGTGCAATTTGAAATTAATTGTTTCAGGAAGAGCACGATCCGTCCAACGCTCAACTCCAAATTTGCGGGGTTGTGCAAAACCAGCAGTACACCACTGCCGAATTTGCTGTTTGGAGCCAACCTGCCTAAACAGGTCAAGGACCTGGATGAGGAAGCTAAAGCAGTGGGCATGATAAAGCCACCTTCCACCAACAGGTCGACAGCATACCGGCGGCAGTATCCCTATGCAACATCCAACAGGCCCCGCTTCCACACAGACAGGATGGCGGGTGAAACTCCGAAGGTCGCACCATTTACACAGACGCCTTTTTTAGGCCATGCCCCAGAGCAACCTTCATGGAAGATGCGCCAACCCCACACCACAGCGCCTCCACCTCCCAAGAGCCAAGGACGGAAGAACCCAACCAAACACCACCGGTAACCATGGAGGTAGGTGGGTCTGGTTCCCTTGGGAGTACCGCATGTATAACTTCACAAATAGGGGTTAGGTTATACCTGTTTAGGGATGCATGGAGTTCCATAACTTCGGACCTCTTTATATTGCACAGTATTCAGGGATATAAAATTGAATTCATTAACAAACTCCTCCCACCAGTTCAACATGTACCTAGCCGGAAATTTGTGCTTTCTAAAAAAGAGAAAGTGGAAGGACATGCGGAAATATTTAGATTATATGCCAGGGGAGTAATAGAGAAAACTAAACATGAACCTCTTGAGTTTGTATCAAACATCTTCACCAAAACCAAAAAAGATGGTGGATGCCGCATTATCATTGACTTAACCCAGCTGAATACTTTTGTGCAATATACCCACTTCAAAATGGAAACATTTGTAACTGCCAAACAACTAGTTTCCAGAGGGTACTTAATGGCCTGCATCGACCTAAAAGATGCATACTATTCAGTACCCATACATAAAGATAACTGCAGATATTTAAAGTTTATCTGGATGGGGCAGCTATGGCAATATAAAGCGCTGCCTAATGGACTAACAACAGCTCCCAGGTTATTTACCAAAATATTGAAACTGGCATTGGCGTCTTTACGAAAACAAAACCACATTGTCATGGCTTATCTTGATGACATCTTAATTGTGGGAAAAACCTTGGAATTGGCTAAATTAGCTGTGACAGCCACCAAGTTGCTATTTCAAAAGCTGGGTTTTATCATCCATCCAGATAAATCCAAGTTAATGCCCTCTGTCATAATGGACTATCTGGGGTTCACGATTGACACAATTCACATGACTGTCACCTTGCCAAAAAACAAGGCGACAGACTTAATAGAGGCATGCAATAGCCTTGTTTGCACCAGCAAACTGACCATTCGGCACGCTGCCAGGGTAATCAGGAAACTTGTGGCTACATTTCCAGCTACACATTATGGACCGTTACATTATCAAAATTTACAAAGAGCCAAAATCTCAGCACTCAAATCTCATGCTGGTCATTTGACAGGCCTATGCAGCTACCGGCCAAAGCAAAAATCAAACTGCGATGGTGGATTAGCAATATTCGACATTGCTTTAATCCCATCACAGTTACAAATCCTTCAGCCGTGTTCCAAACTGACACCAGCGCTCACGGTTGGGGAGCTACCGATACCACCTCCAGTTGTGGCGGTAGATGGAATTTGCATGAATCTACATTACTTCAGTCACAAGGTATAAACTATTTAGAAATGTTGGGAGCATTTCACGGGCTACGGGCCTACTGTGCAGACATGCATCATCTGCATGTTCGTCTACAAATAGACAACACCACAGTGGTGGCATATTTAAATCATATGGGTGGTGTCAAGTCGATATCTTGTGATGAATTGGCAAATACAATTTGGCAATGGTGCATAGAAAGAAACATTTGGATTTCAGCTACTTACCTTCCGGGTAAGCTAAATACAGTGGCGGACACCAGGTCACGCATATTCAATGACAACACCAAATGGATGTTGAACCACCAGGTATTTACTGACATTGTAGCTTAGTATGGAACGCCAGATATCGATCTTTTTGTGTCCAGACTGAACCATCAGATACCAACATATGTCACATGGGAACCAGGCACTGGGGCAGTAGCAATGGACGCTTTCTCGCTACATTGGGGGAATTTGTTTTTCTATGCAATCCCCCCTTTCTGCCTCATCATTTGGGTATTGCGGAAAATCCAATTAGACTCCGCATCAGGGATACTGATAGTACCCGACTGGCCTACACAGCCATGGTTCCCGGTGGTCCTCGACATGGTAAAGGAACCGTGTCTTCCAGTTCCCAAACGCCCGCACCTCCTGATTCATCCTGTAACGGGGAAAATAATCCGTGCCATGGTTACATGAACCTGTTGGCTTGCAGGTTCGGAAAAGGCCACTTGTGGAGTTCTGGCTGTCGAACAGGACCATGGATATCATCACGGCATCGTGCAGAGAGTCCACAAGGAGACAATACCTTACCCATGTTAAGAAATGGGAGGTATTTTGTTCCAGGACTGGTACCACTTACAACTCTGCTACCATCACGGACGTACTGGAATTCCTGGCGGGTCTTCACTACGATGAGGGCCTCAGTTACAGTGCCATCAACAGCGCGAGGAGTGCTTTGTCATCTTACCTCAGGCTTGGAGTGGGATCCCATTTTTTGGTGTCCAAACTAATGAGGGGTATCTTTAATTCTAACCCTCCCAGGCCATGATACACGCTAAGCTGGGATATCGGACTGGTCTTGTCTCTACTCAGGGGCTGGGCACCAGTCTCGACACTCTCATTGGCTAAGCTCACCTAAAAAGTGGTGATGCTGATGGCACTCGTCACTGCACAACGGGTCCAGGCCCTTCACAAATTAAAATTGGATAAAATGGTATCCTACCAAGGTAACCTTCTTTGTCAATGAGTTACTAAAACATCACAGCCAGGGTCATCCGGTCTAAAATTGGAGTTCTTGGCCTATCCTGTAGATAGACGCCTTTGTATAGCCACCCACCTTCGGCATTATTTAGATGTCACCAAAGGTATCAGGGGTACAGAAGTGGGTTTTTTAATCAGTTTTAAATGGCCTCACCATAGGGTAACTGTTCAGACTATTTCCAGGTGGCTCAGGGTGGTGTTGGGTGCAGCAGGGGTAGACACTGACGTTTTTAAATCTCATTCTACCAGGGCTTCGTCCACATCAGCAGCGAGGATCATGGAAGTTCCCATGGACCACATCCTCGCAACATCGGGTTGGTCCAATGAGGTTACCTTTCAACGGTTTTATAATAAATCTGTGGCCACACCCGCAACTTTTGCAGGCACTATTTTAAGTTCTGTTTCCTAACTCCCCGAAGTTAGGGGTTTATTGTTTGTTTGTTAATAAATACATTATTGTTTTTCAGCTCTGTTTCAAGTCTGAAATACGTTAACATACTTCCTCCATTATTCATTATGACAGTGTGTGAGCATGGACTCGTTTCCAGGGCATGAAATCACAGAGCTTTGAAATGTCACAAAGTCACTCACATGACTCCGAAGTAAAATAGTAAGATTAAATGAGAACTTACCAGTTTGAAGTTTGATCCTTATTTTATGAAGAGTTACGATGAGGGATTTTGTGCCCTCCGCTCCCAACCCTCTATAATAAGATCAACTGGTATGTTAGTTCTCTTAATCTTACTATCTTCAATCAATACTTCTGTGATTTCACACCACTGCTTTGAAGAATGTCGAGAATGTGTGCTGGCGGGGTCTTCACAAAATCCCTCATCGTAACTCCTCATAAAATAAGGATCAAATTTCAAACTGGTAAGTTCTCGTTTAATCTTACTATTTTCACTTACTGTAACTGCAGGAAAAATGTTCCCGATGTTGGGGGTCCAGAACCAGGGGCCACACACAGTTTAAGAATAAGGGGTCAGCCATTTAGGACTGAAATGAGGATAATATTTCTTCCCCCAGAGTTGTGAATGTGTCGAATTCTCTGCCACAGAAGTCAGTGGAGGCCAATTCGCTGGATATTTTCAAGGGAGTTACATTTTGCTCTTGGGGCTAGCTAAATCAAGGGCTATGGGAAAAAACAGGAAAGAGGTACTGATTTTAGGAGAACAGCCACGATTATATTGAATGGCAGTGTTGGCTCGAAGGGCCAAATGGCCTATTCCTGTACCTATGTTCTGTGTTTCTATGCTTGAGTATATGGCAATGAAACTCGACCACTTGATTTTGAAGCATTCATGCATGGTGGAGGTATAATGTAGTCATAGAGTGATTACATCCTCAACTACCTCCTCTAGCAGCTTGTTCCATACATCCACAATCCTTTGTGTGGAAAAAATAACCCCTTAAAAAGTTACCTCTTAAAAATACTTTAAACAAAAAACATTGAAATCATACTTCTACAATGCACTAAAACATGATTTTAATACATCAATTTTCAAAAAGCACCCCCCTCCCACACCTTCCCCCTACGTGGTCACTCCACCGTCTCACCGGGTACCCCCAAGGCCATTGATCATTGATCAGTGATCGCTCAGCCCCCCCACTTTCAAAAATGCTTTGGGGCCCCTGGTTCAGATGGAGAACACTGCCAGATGTGAGCGGGGAACTGAGGCCAGTTGTCCGTGATGTCTGGATCCCAATCCTCAGCGCTTCGTGTTTCGCAGTTGGCTAATGTTATTGATTTGTAATTAGTCTGATTTGTAATTAGTTGACAAAAACTTAATTTATTAATCCGGACTATCCAGGGGGATGGGAATCCCAGACTGATTCCTGGGATGTCAGGACTGTCTTATGAACAAAGACTGCATAGACTCAGTTTATACTCTCTAGAATTTAGGAGATTGAGAGGGGATCTTATAGAATTCTTAAGGGGTTGGACAGGCTAGATGCAGGAAGATTGTTCCCGATGTTGGGGAGGTCCAGGACAAGGGGTCACAGCTTAAAGATAAGGGGGAAATCTTTTAGGACCGAGATGAGAAGGCCTTTTTTCACACAGAGAGTGGTGGGTCTCTGGAACTCTCTGCCACAGAGGGTAGTTGAGGCCAGTTCATTGGCTGTATTTAAGAGGGAGTTAGATGTGGCCCTTGTGGCTAAGGGGATCAGAGGGTATGGAGAGAAGGCAGGTACGGGATACTGAGTTGGATGATCAGCCATGATCACATTGAATGGCGGTGCAGGCTCGGAGGGCCGAATGGCCTACTCCTGCACCTAATTTCTATGTTTCTATGTTTCTAAGTGTAATATCAAAATGATATGCAAGGTGTCAGGCTGTTTGTCACAACATACAGCCCCGATAACCTATTATTTCCTTCAGATAAATATTGGGAAGGTAGCACTTTATCATTTGACACTCAACTATTATGTTTGTTTACCTCACTGACTATTTCTTAACCCCCCCCCCCTAAAGTTCATTTGACAGGTTGAATAGAAATGTCCCAAATCTTGTTGTTTTGTTAATTGTACATGTAGATGAACATCCTCAAGGAGTGTAATCAGATGGAAACTGATTCAGATGTGATGTTTAAGAGCTTGTTCAAAGAAGGGGCATATTTTAAAGGAGTGACAGAGATACTTGCACAGGAATGTGTGAGGAGGTTATTATTTGTCTTTAGTTTTAGCTTGAACCAGGACATCTGAAAATTCAAAGTTTAATAGTAAGATTAAATGAGAACTTACCAGTTTGAAGTTTGATCTTTATTTTATGAGGAGTTACGATGAGGGATTACGTGAAGACCCCGCCAGCACGCATGTGCGACATTCTTCATAGCAGCTGTGTGAAATCACAGATACCAGAGTTGACTAACATAGTAAGATAAGAGAGAACTATATATACCAGTTGACCTTTATAATAGAGGGTTAGGGAGCGGAGGGCACGTAATCCCTCATCGTAACTCCTCATAAAATAAAGATCAAACTTCAAACTGGTTAGTTCTCATTTAATCTTACTACTTTACTTCGGAGTCACATTAGTGACTATGTGAAGATTTCAAAGCTCTGCGATTTCATGCCCTGGAAACGAGTCCATGCTCACACACTGCCATGCTAGGAACGGAGGATGAACGTATTTCAGACATGACGCTGTGCTGAAAAACAAAAAGGTATTTATTCATACCTAAATAATAATGCCCCACATTGGGTAAATCATGTAACAACTTAAAAATGTTCCTGCAAACATCTCAGGAGTGGCCACGGGTTTATTATAGAAGCGCTGAAAAGTCCGTTCATTGCTCCAACCCGCTGTAGCAAGGATGTGGTCCATAGGAACTTCCATCATTCCAGCTGCCGATGTGGATGCAGCCCTGGTGGAGTAGGGAGGTTTAAAAATAATAGTGTCTACCCCCGCTGCACCCAATACCACCCATTACCATCTGTAAATGGTTTGAACTGTGACCTTATGGTGAGGGTGTTTGTGGCTAATGAGTAAAGCCCTCTCCATGCCCCTTAGACTCTTGGTGACCTCTATACATCGTAATATATATATCACAATGCAGAGCCGACTATCTGCAGGATAGGCCAGAAATTCTAATTTTTGGCCAGAGGAACCGGGTCGATCTTGTTTGAGTAACCCATGTATCAGGAAGGTTATCTTGCCATTAGTTATATACATGGTGTCCATACGTCTTCTGGTGGACTCCCTGCATGACGCTGTGATGACATTGATCGTCCTGTCGGATAGTCCGTAGTCCAGAAATGGCCTGTTCAGAATTTGCAAATCAATAGGTTCATTCGGTCATGGCACGGATGACTTTCTCCTGTCACAGGGTGTACCAACAGGCTCGGCCGTTTGATGATCCGAATGCAGGGTTCTGAGGCCATCTTTAGTACTGCTGGGAACCATGTTTGGGTAGGCCAGTCGGGAACAACCAAAATACCCGTTGCGGAGTCTTGTTTAATTTTTTGTAAGACCCGACTGATGAGGCAGAAGGGGGGAAATGCATAGCAAAACAAATCCCCCCAATGCAGCGAGAAAACATCCCTCGCTGCTGCCCCCGGGGCTGGTTCCCAAGCAACATATGTAGGTAGTTGGTGATTTAGTCTGGATGCAAAAAGGTCGATATCTGGTGTCCCATACCGTTCTATAATATCTGCAAACATTTCCCGATCCAACGTCCATTCAATGTTGTCGTTGAATTTATGCAACCTGGTGTCTGCCACTGTATTTAATTTACCTGGAAGGTAAGTGGCTGTGATCCAAATCTCCCTATCCAGACACGAGTGCCAGATATTATTAGCCAATTCATCACATGATATGGACTTTATTCC
The DNA here is from genome assembly GCA_963514005.1 of Raja brachyura. Next base: position 15,781,327 of record OY740797.1, read on the forward strand.
ACCCATATGATTAATATAGGCCACCACAGTGGTATTATCAATTTGTAATTGTACATGCAAATGGTGCATGTCTGAGCAGTAGGTCCAGAGTCCATGAAATTCTCCCAGCATTTCTAGATAATTAATCCCTAATGCTTTGAACAGGGTTAATCCTTGAGCACTCCAACTGCCACCACAACTTTAGGTGGTATTAGTTGCTCCCCAACCTTTTGCACTGGCATCAGTCTGTAATGTAACCGAGGGATTCATGATAGTGATGGGGTTAGAACAATGCTGAGTATTTTCTATCCGCCAATTTAATTCTAATTTAGCTTTCCCTGGTAGTTCCATAGGCCTATCGAAATGGCCCGCATGAGTTTTAAGAGCTAAAGTTTTTGCTCTTTGGAGATTTTGGTAATGGAGTGGTCCAAATTGTGCTGCTGGAAATGCAGCCACTAGTTTCCCAATCACTCTGGCTACTTGCCGAATGGATGGTTTTCTGATGCCAGTGAGGCTTTTACATGCTTCCGTCAAGTCTGTTACTTTGTTTGGTGGCAAGGTGATAGACATTTGAACAGAATCGATGGTGAACCCCAAATAATCCATGGTGGTGGAGGGTCTCAATTTTGATTTATCTGGATGTATGATAAATCCCAGCTTTTGATAAAGATGTTTTGTGACTGATACTGCCAATGTAGCCAACTCTAAATTCTCACCTACAATGAGAATATCATCAAGGTAAGCCATATCAATATGGTTATGTTTCCTTAAATATGCTAAAGATGGTTTTAACAATTTTGTAAACAGCCTGGGTGCCGATGATAACCCATTGGGTAAGGCCTTCCCCCTTTGCGTTTAGTCTTAACAGTTCAACATGGCCTGCTGTTCTCTCTTTTTGTGAAAGTATGAACTTCCGGCTAGGCGTATGCTGAACGGGGATGGGGAGTTCGTATACAAATTCAATTTTGTAACCCTGAATACTTCCGAGTATGTAAGGATCAGAGGTAAAAGTGCTCCACACATGATGAAACAAGTGCAACCGTCCACCAACCCTTGATGAATCTAGGCATGCAATGTTTTTGAAGCAACCAGACCCACCTACCTCCAAGGTTACCGGCGGTGCTGTGTTGGTTGCCTCTGTCCTTGTTTCTTGATGTGTTGTGTTGCTGCGGTGTGGGGTTGGCGCATTTTCCAAGAAGGCCGGGCTGGGCCATGGTCTAAAAAAGACCGTTGTGCAGGTGGGCCCGCCTTCGAGCTTTCACCACCAGATGGTCTCTCGTTGTAACGATGTCTGCTGGATGTGTAGGGGTGCTTCCGCTGCTGATAAGGGGTTTTGGAGGTGGTTGGCACCTTAATCAGGCCAATAGCCTTGGCCTCCTCATCCAGGTCTTTTACCTGCTTCGGGAGGTTGTCCCCAAACAGCAATGTTGGCAGCTGTGCACTGCTAGTCCTGCATAATCCCGCAAATTTGGGATTGAGTGCAGGCTTGATGATGCTCTTCCTGTAGCTGTTTATCTCGAATTGAGTATTGCACAGGAGTGCTCGAGCATCTTGCAGCTCTTCAGGCATCTCAACCCCATCGACTGTTCTGGATACTGATGTGATACCAGCAGCCAGCAGTTTGTGGATTCTTTGGAGTTTCACCTCCTGGCTCCTTATGGTTGGGCTCATGTTGCCCCAGATGGGGTTGTTGACTGCAGGCACATTTAGAGAAATGCAATTCTCTGAAGCAAGGTATTTCTCTGCCGTGTTGTTGATAGCTTGTTCCTGCAGCTGGTTGGTAGCCATGTAATTAATACTGGCTGCCAGCTTAGGATGTAACGGCAGTCCTTTCTGGGTTGGCACAGCGTGTTTGTTAACCATACCCAACAACTCCGGCACCCCTAACACAGGTAAGTCTTCAGCCATTGCCCCTTCTTCAGGGTCAGCCCAGCTCTGACCCCTAATGCTCCCCTGCGAAGAGGGTGAGACATTTGGCAGTCCTTGATAGGATGCTGCCGTGGGTCTGCGAAGAGACCCACTGTGACTCTGCCCCTGCATAAGCAGCTCCATGGCGGAAAGACGCCCACCGTCGCTATCCACGAACGGGGTGTCCTCAGATCCGGACTCAGCCGAGTCAACGGACCTGTCCGACTTCCGGGTGGTTTTGCCGCCGCACCTGCGGTCTGTTGCGGCAAGAAGTCGGGGGCTGCTGGATGCACCTGCAGCTCTGGAGAGTCGGCATGCTGCTGGCTTCTTTCCACAGCAGCGATTCTAGTCGCTGCTCTCCTAGATTTCCTCGACTCCATGGTGTTTTGTTCACGCTGGAAATACAAAAACACAGAGTCGCCACGCTCACCAGAATGGTAAGACTTACCTTCGGTAGGTTTTTAAACTTACGCTGGAGGAGCGATGCTCCTCCCGACTGTCGCTTCCACAATGCGTTCGACGATATATCGCGCATGCGTGCTGGCGGGGTCTTCACGTAGTCACTCATGTGACTCCGAAGTAAAATATAGTAATTATGCTGTTACTGACTCCAACCAACCTCTTAATGAATATCATCCATTCTGTAGGTTTTATTTTTCTGGCGCTGTTTAAACTTCACTTGGATTTCAATCACTTCAATGTAAAAGTAATTGGGAATGGGGTGCATTGGAACATAAATTTGCCTACGGTACATATTAACTTCAATATAACAATGTATGCACGTTGGTAGGTGCAATCAAAACAAAGATAATTTTATCATTCTTGTGTTATGAATACCACAGAAAATATTATGTACTGTCAAGATCACATTAAATAGAATATTATTGCATAAATATATATTGTTATTCGACTTTGCATTTCGGAAAAGTCCCAGCTGATTGGAAAACGGCAAAATACTGAAAATATTGGGGGTGAAAATGACTTCAGGACAGTTTGTTAAGAAAATGAAGGAAATTGTAACAGAATACATACAAGCTGAGTGAGTATAATTTTATGGATGAGAAATTGTGTTCAACCAATTGATGACTTCTTTGACAAAATAACTAGCATGTTAGATAACAAGGAAGCCAATGGATGTAGCAAATTTTGTTATACAAAATTTTGTTATACAGAATTTGGTCCGTGAAGTGCCCCATAAAAGATTACCGCATTAGATAAGCACCTGTGGACTTGAACGTAATAGGTTAAGTCCAGGGGGTCAGATATGGGGCTTTATGTGTGGGCCAGATATATTGTCAGTGCAGAGGGGCTGGGAGCAAGGCCAAGTGTGCATCCAGTCAAGGTCTGGAATAGCTATTAGGTGTGCAGTCAAAGCTGGGACAATGGGAGTGTTCAGCACTGGGAACCTAAGCAGGTAAGCAGCTATAATCAGGGTAGAATAGGGGGCCAGGTGTAAGGCTGGACTCAGGGTCACGAATGAGAGAAGGTATGTAACTGGAGTCAGAGTCAGTAGTAGTACCAGGTGTGCAGTGAGACCCAGGTTGGTCAACATGGGCCAAGTGCTTGATTATGATCTGATTTCCATATATGAATACACTAAGATCATTCATGTGCTGCACCTGATGATCCGAGCCTGGGCTCTACCGTGGAATGTAATTAGGAATGTAATTTAGCCTAACCTTATTCATAGCTAATCCAATTTAATGCATAAATATTGCATTCAAGTGCAGGTTAAAAGACTAGCTACAGTATGCACCAGATTGCACAATTTCAAGCTGAAAAATGCAAAAGCTCCGTACCAATGGGAGGGGGGGCACCCCCCGTCCCACACTCCCCCCCCCCCATCCCACACTCTCCCCCCCCCCCCCCCCCCCGGTCGCAACACTCCCTCGGGCTTGGTCTCTCGCATTTTCTCACTCCCAACTATCACCCAATGTTGCCAGCCCCGCCTTGACCCAACTCATCCATGTGACCAAGATGCCCCATCTAAGTAAGGAAAGCATGCTTTGAAATTCATCACTGGTCAGTAGTCACATTAGAAACCTATACTTTGCCCCCCCAAACTATTTCATTCACATCAATGTACATCAGATCCATATGCCCTCAGGTTCTACCCCATCAACCCTTTTCAAAACATCTCAACCAGAGTAACCCATTAATTTTCTCTACGCAAGGCAATACAAGCAAATCTGCCTTTGTAATTTAACCCTCTAAGGCCCGATCTGATCCTGGTGAATCTGCACAGTCTCCTGCTCCAAACCTCCACCAAGGTAAACAAGCAGGGTCCAGAGTCCACCCATTGTCAGGTGTAGCATGTCCAAACATATTAGTATCAAGATTACCTGGAAAAAATAATTCAACAGTTTCATCTTCTGCAGGTCTGGGCTGTTGTCCCGGACACACACATCACTTCCCCCCTCTCGGCACTTCCTGAAGACACTGGGGAACTGGGCCATGAGGAAGGCATCCTGCTGTGGGATGTTACCTTGAAGTATTGGCGTCCATGGATCCCACAACACCATGGGCTTCGCTGAACCATCTACATATTGGCGCGGCAGCAGGCGGGACCTCAGCCGCCGTGCCACCACCGGTTGGCTGATGTTGAGGCCCAGGATCCGGTCCAGGTGAAAAGCAGAGACTTCCCACAGGTCACTCAGCTCCTTCACTAATCCGCAGGCTCCCGCTCGGCACTGCTCTCTGCTGCCCTCTACAGGGAGGGAATTATTAATACTCAGCAGCACACGGACTGTCTCCTCTCCCCTAGTGTGGTACCCAGCCCTTAGGACAATTCCTCCAGCCAGGAGCTTCACCAGCTCTAGGTCCCTTTGGCTGAACCAGGTGAGGGGTTTGCTTGAATCAGCTCCATGCAGGAAATCAGTGGAATGGAATCCATCAAACCAGAGGCAGTCCTCGCCAGTTTTTGCTGGTTTCTTTCTCTTCTTCCCATTGAGATTTATCTGTGATGCTGCACCATTGTTTCTCGCTGGTTTCTGACCAGTCCGCTTATCCAGACCATGTTTTGCATCCTCTATGATTTCATTGTCGTCTCCCAACCATTTCACGCTGCCAACGCCGTTAGGCTTTCTAACAGGTCGTATATTCTTAATCTTGTGATGTAGGTTTGATTCAATGATCTGCACAGATTCCGCAAAGTGCCCTGCCTTGTAGAGTCTCCAGTGCTGGAAACTGCTGTGACGGGCACTCCTGCCCCTCAGCCTGCTTGCTCTTGTATGAAGCTGCTCATCAGCCTGAATGTGTGTCTCGTTGTCCATGGCCACTGCGTTCATATCCTGCGCTTGCATTGTACAAAGCAAAAGAGACACAGATCCAAGAAAGCAGGCACATAAAAACGCAATTTTCCTGTGTCGTCTCACACCTCTCATTGTCAGGGAAAATACAATCACGTGAAAAAGTGTGCAACTCTTGATTTTTGTGATTATGCAAGTCCGGGAGGCGTTAATGTGACATTAAGAATCTTTTCATTCAGTTTGTCGTTTCACTTTGGGCGTCTACTTGGTTCAAAAGAGCAGCCGGTGCTGAATCCAGAGTAAAGAATATTTGGGAGTTCTTAAAATGCAATGAATGCCCTCATTAAGTAGCTTAGATGTGCTTTATATATAGATAATGAATGGTTGGGAGTTGGTGCACAGTTGAGATCTCACTCAGGGGTTCAGATGTTGTCCCAAACTACAAAAATAAAATGCACACATTTTAAAATTTCTGTTCAAGTTACAGATGATGGTTGAAAATACATTCCGAGTCTGTAGCTTCAGTCAGCATAAGCATTTCAGTTTTAAATAGTCTTTCCTCCAGCAGCTCCGATCTGCATGATGTACGCACTGTTTGATGGTACTTTGTTATGTGATGTACCTATTCATCTGCGGGACTTTAGATTATGAAAAAGGGTTTATACTTTACACAACAAAGTGCCATAAAATATACACAATTTATGATATTTTATATCTGTGTACCTTACACTGTTTTTATGATACTTTACATAAGTTTGAAGAATACATTGTTTTTGTGGAAGCTTATATCTGAGTGATATATAGGTTGTTTCTTAGTAAAGAGATGCAGTGTGGAAACAGGCCCTTCAGTCATCGCCGACCAGCGATCCAGTCACTATCCTGCAATGACACTATCCTACACACAATTTTACTAAGCCAATTAACCTATAAATCTGTACGTCTTTGGAGTGTGGGAGGAAACTGGTCCTCCCAGAGAAAACGATTGCAGTTCATGGGGAGAATGTACAAACTCCATACAGTCAGCACCTCCAGTCAAGGAATGAAACCAGGTCTCTGACCCTGTAAGGCAGCAACTCTACTGCTGCACAACTGTGTCGTCCCAAGGTGTATGTTTTTATGGTGTGTTTGCTACAAAGAAACAGGAACTAAAAGGATGTTACACTCAATGTAAAAATGAGCCACAGTGAGTTGTAAGCTCACTCCAATGGTAATTAAAGGAGTGCGGTGCCATTAGGTTGAAACCACAATTGTCCTGAATCCACTTCTAACAAAGGCTGGCAACAGCAGCAACAATTAATTATCCTTTTTGAGGACGAAAGTGGGCTTCTTTATACATATTGAAAATAAACATAATTACCACGTGAAGTGACAAATGGAATTTGTGACAAATGTCACTGCTTGTCCACATGATGGGTGATTACATTCTCTGCACGTCAAACGCATCACTAACACTCAATACAAAACTGAGCTGGGAAGAAGTGAAAAAGGACTCACTTTCTATACAAGCACAGACAGCTCAGCTTACCTGTAAAAGAGTTCAATCTTCTGTCTTGTGAATTGAGCTGTGTATTCTCATCACCACAGTCTGAAAGTTTGGAATTCAAGCTGACATCTTTTAAGAGATGGGCTTGAGGAGTTCAGGAATCTCCACTGATCGTGTCCCGACCTTTTACCATTCCATTAGTTTGTGCTGCTGAACATTTCGGAAAAATTTGAAAGGCTCAGGCAAAATAAGTCGACTTTAATGATGATGGAGGAGGAGTGGTTTACTTTCTTTTGATGCAATTGAATCCTGTCCAAGTCCACACATCATTAGAAACAGCATGGCACGTTTCAACATGAGGCCACAAGGAGACTTCTAGACAGTTATTTAATCTACAGGGGCATTCAGATAATGAACTGAAAACATTACCCTGGAGAAATTATTGATACAAAACATTTTTATGTTTAGTAACAAATTTCATTTCAAACTTTTGTTCACATCAGTTACCAAGGGAGTACAGGTCTAGAACGCACCTCTGTATAAATTCCTTTCATATCACTGGAAGTGAAACTCAGGTACTTCCGACTGTGTGATTGTCAGCTGTATAGCACGTTGAAACCTGGTTCACATCCTGTTATGGGCTTGTCCACTTAGACGACTGCCAGGGACTAGTTTTAATGGAATTCACCTATGACACCTGGCGACAACCTATGACAACACCTACATCAAGCTACGACAGCAAAAATTGTTGCCACTGTCGCCAAACATTTTTCAACAAGTTGAACATTTTGCGGCAGTTGCCTGTAGTCGCCCAAAAAAAACACCTGCGTGGGACAGGTCGACTAGAATATTGTTTTCTGGTTGTGGACGAAACTGTGAATGGGGGAAACTTTGGCTGCTTTCTCTTCCTTAGTTCTAGCAAATGTCCATGCTCTTGAGGTCCATTTATCGAAGGATTATCTGCAGTTGAAAACAGATGTACCAGTGGGCTCTACTTCAAAAGAACTGATTATTTTTCCAGATTAGTACAGCCATGTTAGTTCATTTTCTGGGTGACATACAAGGAGGAGGTTAACGGTTCATAAAACAAAACAGAATAGACTATTTTGAACCCTCTAACACCATGGATCCATGACCCATGCAGTCCCACAGGGGCACAGAACAATGCAAGCCAGAATCACTTGTGTCAAATTCCACTTCATACCATGCTACCTTGTGACTTGGCAAGTGTTATCCACCCACTAATTGAAGGCATGTTTACACTTGCAAACTTTTGGCATTCATTCCGAACTAATTCATCCAAATCAATTTTTTGTACAATTACATAAATATACACGTACAAACAGGTAACAAATTTATTAGCCAAAAAATGATCATCGGGATTCACGTCTCGGCTAATGATACTGTGCCATCATTCTGTTGATACTTATTCTAACATTAACCACCACTGCCTTTGCCAGAGTAAGTATCAGTTGGATAAGAATTATAATCATTTGAACAGTAACAGAACCCTTTCTTTTATAAACCTTGCTTTTTCTGGTGCCTCACGGTAGACGTCGAACTAACTGTGGCACTAATTAACTTAGAACTTGTTACATTCACTTACTATTACGGAAGCATAGCTTTGAGGCACAGCAAAGATGACAACATAGAGATCAACAGCTAACAGAGCACCTCACTCTGATTCACTTCCACGATAGAAACCCTTCAAATTCCCAGTTTTCCATCTGATTTCTGGGTCAACATCGGCTATGTAGAGCGGAGGCAAGTAACCTTACTTGTAGCACCAGATGTCAAAAGGGATTGTTGAATTTTTCATAAGGCAGCCCTCATGAAGACAGTAAATTATGTAAGTAAGTAATTTTTATTTATATAGCACTTTTTAAATCAAATCACGTTGAAGCCAAAGTGCTTTACAGAGAAGAAATTAGATTTCCATACACATCCATATAATATAAAAAAGAAAAAAAGACACAACACTCTGTAGGATTGAACATGAAACGCCCTCCCACAGCAGAATCCGCTGTGAGGGAAGGCACCAAAATGTCCAGTCCTCCTCCTCCTCCTTATAGTCCACCCGAGGTCGGGGCCTATTTGTGGCCTCCTCAGCCAGTCCGATGTTTTCAGGCCATCTTTGCCGGGAAGCTGGAACTCCGGCGTTGGGTGAACACTCCTATGTGTCTTTACTTTTTTCCCAGTTTAAAATTAATAACCCAGAAGAACAGAAGTGCTAGCATTTCCCTCCTAAACTGTTAGGAAGTTTGTTATCCTTGTACTTCCATAGTGTATTTATATAAAATGACATACTCTGATTCACTTAGACAGGATGTATTATATCTTGCTTGCAATGCTAACAATAACTAGAATGGTCAGGGTAGAGTGGCAACCTGCAGGAATGACATGCATGTGATTCAGGTGTGAAATGTTCAAAAGTTAAGGGAGCCGAATTAGGTTATTCGGCCCATCAGGCTATGCAATCATGGTTGATCTATCTTTCCCTCACAACCTCATTCTCCTGCCTTCTCCCCATCTTTCTCTCTCAACCCCATTCTTCAGCCTTCTCCCCAACTTTCCCTCTCAACCCCATTCTTCCCATAACCCGACACCCGTACTAATCAGGAGACTTGTGTAAAAAGGAACTACAGATGCTGGTTTAATCCGAAGATGGAGACAAAAAGCTGGAGTAATTTAGCAGGACAGGCAGCATATCTGGAGAGAAGGAATATCTGGAGGTGACGTTTCGGGTCTAGACCCTTCTGCAGAAGCCTCGAGAGATGCTGCCTGTCCCGCTGAGTTACTCCAGCTTTTTGCGTTTATCTTCTAATGAAGAATTTGGCAAATTCCATCTTAACTTGGCCTCGGCCATGATGTTCCGCTTCTTAATAAACCATTATTATAAATTGATAATTTGTATCAGATATTACAAATTGGCAATGAGGCCAGGATAAAACACATGGGACAAAGCAAAGGTATTTTTCAGGTTCTTACCTGTGTGTTAAGCAGAAGGCTTAGGACCAGTTGTAGTGACGCATTCCTACAGCCTCAGTTTTTTATACACAGTAAGGATAGGTGTCATATCCTTGTGTTCAGTGAAACAGTGGCAAAGGTCGTGTGATGAGCACAGATTGTTGGCAGCCACATACATAGACCACATACTACCATCATTGCCACATGGAAGTGGAGGGGAAGGAACTATAGTCCAAAACAGTAAAGCAGTTAACAGGGCTCCTGGCAGTTCTTGCAGGAATTACATACAAAAGAGACAGGGTTGGCAGTTCAGAGGGTCATTGAATAACAGTTCCTTGAAACAGCAGGAAACACTTGCATGCCATGTCATCACTTTTCGTGTCGATGAGATCGGAATAAGAAAACAAAATAGCTACTTTGTTTTTTAATAATGAAAGGAAAGGTACTTACAACGAGCGTTTAGAGTTCTTTCTTCATCTATAGAGCGCATGGAGATGTTTTAATGGTTTTCTCAATTTGGATGGAAGCACAGGAAAGGCTTAAGTACTCGACAAAGTAATTCAAGCAAAGAAGAAAGTGATCTACTTAATTGAAATTGGACCTGTGGTATACAAAATGCTAACCAGTCTAATCGCACTTCAAAAAGTAATGGATTTTTTCATTTGCAGAATGGTGAAGAAAGTACAGGAGCATTCAACCCCACAAACCTACAGAAAATTTAAGTTCAGAACAAAATCATTCCAATAGTGAGTTAATCATTAACTCTATTGTAATTTTGAAGAATCATACATGATATGGCCACCACCGACATGATCCCAACACATCTGCCCTATTCCCTCTCTGCATTTCACAGGGTCTGCTCACTAGTGACTCCCTGTCCACTCTCGTGTTCCCACTCCACAAACCACGGCACCTTCCCATAAAACTGGAGGGGATGCAGCACCTGTCCGTTCTCCTCTTCCAATCCCACCATCCTGGGATCAAAACAATCATTCCAGATGAAACAGCAATGCACTTGCACTTCTTCTAATCTAGTTCATTACATTTGGTGCTCACGATGTGATCTTCCCAACAATTGAGAAATCAAGTGTAGATGATCGCTTTGCAGAGCACCTGTTCGTGGTCTGTAGGGGTAATCCCGAGCTTCCTGCTTGCATGCAATTTAATTCTCGATCCCACTCCTATCTGCCACAGCGAGACCCAACATAGACGAGAGGAACAAAATCTTATCTTCCGTCTTGGCTCGTTGCAGCTGTCTGGAATGAACAACGAATTGTCCAATTTAAGGCAAACTGCTCTCCCATTATAATTTTATGTCCTTTACCCAATCTGTTCCTTGACAATGACCAGCACTCATGGTCTGTGCCATGTTATCCATTTGTCTCCATGCAATCTTTGTTTGTCTTACACTTCAGTCCTCCTCCAACATTGCTTTGAAAGTGTCAACTGTCCACTCTTCCCCATTAATTGACCCAAATGTGGCACAGCTGGTAGAGGTTAATGACATTCTTTCAAAAGCATGGTCAGGCAAGGGCAGCACGGTGGCTGGAGCCGATGTCTCACAACGCCAGACACCCAGATTCGATCCTGACGACGGGTGCAGCCTGTGTGGAGTTTGCACGTTCTCCCTGTGGGTTTCCGTTGAGTTCCTCCCACATCCCAAAGACGTGCAGGTTTGTGGGTTAGTCGGGCTCTGTAAATTGCCCCCCAGTATGTAGTAAGTGGATGTGAAAGTGCGATAACATTGAAATAGTGTGAACGAGTGATGGATGGTCAGCGTGGACTTAGTGGACAGTTGGGCCTATTTCCATGTTGTGGAACTAACATTAAAATTCCTCTTTCCACAGGTGTTGCTTGACAAGCTGAGTCCTTCCACCATTCCTGCTTTTGGTTCAGATTAGATTGCAATTTTATTGGTTTTCCCTGTACTACATTACATCTTTAATGAGTTTCCCCTCCCCTTCCCAGCTCTCCCACAGCCTACTGTATCCACCTCTCCCTTTCTTCTCCCCCCCCCCCCACTTCCACATCAGTCTGAAGAAGGGTATCGACCTGAAACGTCACCCATTCCTTCACTCCATAGATGCTGCCTTACCCGCTGAGTTTCTCCAGCATTTTTGTCTACCTTAGTGTTTAAGACCCGATGGTTATAGCAGGGCTGTCAACATTGGGTGAGAGTTGAGAGTGAGAAATTGGAAAGGAGCGTAGCAACCGAGGTGAGGAAGGTGTGGAAGGTAGGGAGGGAGCTTGTGCATTTTTCAGCTTGAAATTGTGCAATCTGGTGCATACTGTAGCGAGTCTTTTAACCTACACTCGAATGCAACATTTATGCTTTAAATTGGATTAGGTATGAATAAGGTTAGGCTAATTTACATTCCCAATTACATTCCACAGTCGAGCCAGGCTCTGATCAACAGGTGCAGCACATGAATGAGCTTAGTATATTCATGTATGGAAATCAGATTATAATTCACGCAGTTATGCATATATAGAGAAAAACAGAGAAACAAGGGAAGAGTCGGACTTCCATCACTGTTCTGCACAAATAAATCAATTAACCTTACCCTTTGTCTACAGAAACAAGATGAAAATAATGTAACATATTCAATTGTATATGGTTCAATGAAATTAAGATACATATGTAAAAGATGTATATGGAAACAGGCCCTTCAGCCCACCAAGTCCACACCGATCAGCCATCTACGATACACCAGTTCCATCCTACATGCCAGGCCTGATTAAGTTTAAGAAAAACCATGATAGTATTCAAGGCTATAAGCCGCATATCTGCATTAAACCAGGTGTGAAACCTATTTATTACAAGCCATAAAACAAATTTGAAAAGTATGAACAAAGTATGAACTAAGTTTTCTATGTCTCATCGTAAGCAGAACTAAATGTTGCTCAGAGCAGCCAAAACACTTAACACTCAATATGTACAAGGGATTTTATACTTATACACCAAGCACCCATTTAATGTTAATCACACCTAAAACTCTTCCAAGCCACGATGAACAAAAATTTAACATGACATGAATCACTCCTTATGTAATGGGAATGATGTTTTCATTGCAATGCACGCTCTAGAAAAGAAAAATCACAAATTCTAGCAGCAATTATACAGGCGTAACATGAAATTAAAAAGTGGACTTTTATTCCATGTGAAGTGGTTTACCTTGGCTCACTTGGTTTGCAACCTATAAAAGGAACAGTATAAGTAAAATTAAAGGTTCTGAAACCTGAACATGTTCTTGAACTGAGGTAATTCTTGAGAATTGTACAGTATTACACTTGTGTAATCAGATTGAAATGTATTAATTGGTGGAGAGTTTGTGGACTTGGTGAAAACATGTAGAGCATATGTACAATATGTTTAATGTACTGTTGAATAATAAAGCTCTTATTATCCATTACAACATCAGCAGTCAATTAATATTTGCGTGTGAAATGTTTACAATGGTATCAGACTACTAAACAGTGCTAACAAGTTTGAATTACAAATTAGCTATTCTACCTATAACAGTATTATTTTCTCAAAAGTAAACTTGGACACATGGAAGAACTTTAGTTGGATCCTTTCATGGTCAACCCACAAAATGGCCTACATCGCAAAGCTCCATTGGGAAAAATTCACCATTGTTTCAACTCAATGGATAATTCATCAAAGCCATCATATAAGTACTGATGGGTGCACTATACTTATCATTTTGTATCTGAACTTGTAATTTTAAGTTACTTGTGAAGGTGTGGCATTGAAGTTCACCATTCATTTCTTCAAAAGAGAAATCTATTACTTAACAGCATTGGTGTACATAGGGTCCAAGTCCATAACTCGCTGAAAGTGGCAACTGAAGTAGATACAGTGGTATAGAAGGCATATGGTATGCTTGCCTTCATTTGTCAGAACATTGGGTATAAGAGCCAGGAAGTTATGATACAGTTATATAGGACTTTGGTTAGGCGGTATTTGTAAAGGTATACCTTTAGTCCAATTTCAATTGGGCGTATCATTTTTTGCAACCCTTCATTTTCTTGTTGATTATGACAATCTGGAATACTGAGACTGGAATCTGGAATCCCCTCTCTCTCCGTCCCTCCCCCACCCTAGTCATCATACTAGTTTCACTGTCTTCCTGAATTTCATTGTCTGTATAACTCATTATCACTGAGTGCACAGCCAACAATGGACTTCCTTGATCATCAGAAACTTAGAAAAATCCAGTTATGTGTTATGCATACGAATGTACTCTTCAATACAATTCTTTGCTGGAATGCTGCACAGATGAAGAACTGAGACCACAAAAGTTCCACAAGGTTAATTATCTGGCAATCAAGGGAGCGTTTGCAATACCGAGATGTCTAGATTTCCTGTGGATGGTCACTATCTTTTTCCACAGAGTAGGTGGAAGTAAATCTAGAGGGTATAATGTTTAAGATAATAGTAGAAAGATTTAAAAGGGACCTGAAGGACAGGTTTTTCACACAGATGGTGGGTATATCAAATGAGCTGAAGTGGGTACAATTATAATGTGTAAAAGACATTTGGAGAGGTAAATAGACAAGAATGGTTGAGAGGAATGGGCTAAACTTAGGCAAGTGGGAAACGATCAGATAGACACCATGGACGATTTGGGCCAAAGGGCCTATTTCCATGCTGTGTAACTCTATGATCAAAGATATTGACCAAGTTACAAATGGAACATGCTGGCACACAAACAGTGAAAGTAATTGCTCACAGTTTGGTAAACAGATCCAGTTCGTATTCTGATCCAGAAAAGCTGATGCGTCAAAGTACTTACTGTCAAAAAAATGCATATCGACATGCCTGAACAGCTTGCAAGGGTAATTAAGGCTGAGAAAATCTGAGACTGCGAAAACCGGTTCTAGAAATGCATACAAAGTTTAGTGTTTATTGGTAGTCATTACACGTGGTTGTAAATTAAACCTAAGGGACCTACCTTACATGGAACTACTTCTCTGTGACTGCCCTCTTTGACAACAGTCAAAGCTTTACTTTAGGTAGAGCAATAATGTGGTGAGGTGGAATGGTTTCAAGCATACCTTCGTACCTTTTATGCCCAGCTTCCAATAGGTGCCCAAGACCCCTTAACGAAGCAGGTACTTTAATGATTGTTTAAATGAAACCCCTGTTGGCATATTGAACTACTTCACACACGGCACTGTAGGGTGCACCCCAGCAGAATTTCCATTGAAAGAATATTTGTGATGGAGAATACATTTGACTGATGTGCAGGAACAGAAAGAAGAATGGACCAGATTGTTCCAATACTAACCAGTTGTGTAGGGGGTAGAAAAACAGTAACAGTTTAAGATGGTGGCTCTCCTCCTCCTTCTCAAAGAGGAATTAGAAAAAGGGCTTAAATGTGGTCTCACTAACAATGCACAGATTCTCAATGGGTTACACAAAAAGCTGGAGAAACTCAGCGGGTGCAGCAGCATCTAAGGAGCGAAGGAGATAGGCGACGTTTCGGGTCGAGACCCTTCTTCAGACTGGTCATCCCTGATCTCTGACCAGTCTGAAGAAGGGTCTCGACCCGAAACTTCGCCTATCTCCTTCGCTCCTTAGATGCTGCTGCACCCGCTGAGTTTCTCCAGCTTTTTGTGTAACCCTCGATTCTCCAGCATCTGCAGTTCCTTCTTTAACACAGATTCTCAATGATTAAAAAAGGTGACAAGATTGATTGGATGCCTCCACCAACTATAGCCATGATGGGCTGAATTACTCCCTACACTGTTGCAACATTCAATGATGCTGACATACGAATCGAAGGGCAAGATTACTTCCTGATGCAGCCAAATTGTGGTTTAACACAACCAGGCATTAATAAAAGCCACACTTTAATTTCAGTGAAGAGAGTCTCATGGAGGGACAGAATTAGGCAGCCAAGCATGAAGCACAACAGCAAGGAAAGGGATAAAAACAGAAAATACGCCAACTCTCAGCAGGTCAAGGAGATTAGCGGAAAGAGAAACATTGTTTGCATTTCAGGTAAAAAGAATATTCGACTGAGTTAGTCCAACACAATCTACCTATCGGAACATTGCCAGGATTTGGGCTGGCACGCTGTCAGCGGTAGAGTTGCTGTCTTACAGCGCCAGACACTGGGTTCGATCCTGACTATGGGAACTGTCTGTGGGGAGTTCGGACGTTCTCCCCGTGACCTGCGTATTTTCTCCAGGTGCTCCGGTTTCCTCCCACTCTCCAAAGATGTACAAATTTGTAGGTTAATTGGCTTGGTATAAATGTAAATTGTCCCTAGTTTGTGTAGGATAGTGTTAATGTTTGGGGATCGCTGGTCAGTGCGGACTCAGTGGGCCGAAGGGCCTGTTTCTGCTCTGTATCTCGAAACTAAATTAAACTGAGATAGTCCTTGACCTTCTGTTCAAGTTTCACTGACTTCATCCCATGTTTTGGATTCTGGAAGTTTGGTCACGGCTAAGACTAATGGCCCTGAACTATCCTGAATGGTCCATTTCTGCCTTCTAAAACCATTTACTATACTCATTGGATTTAACTCAATCCAATTATTTGTTATGGGCATCGCCTCACTTATTCTTTTCACTCCCATCTCTTCCCGAGGTGCAGTTCAAGTATCTCCTCTCCAACCTAGGACAATATTCCAGGATAAATTCCTCTGAACTAAGAAATGTTCTACTTTTAGATACCTTGTTTGTTTTCATCAGAATTGTCTTTCTTCCCTGAAGTGCAGTCTACCACATCTTCCACAGACTTCAAACCAAATTGATGTGCAGGACAGCAAGGACAATAGAAATGCAGACTTTTTAAAAAAGAACTGACGGTGATGCACAGGAGCTTGCTGCTCTTCGAAGAAGAAGTGAGCATCACTGTGTAAGTCTTATCGAGCGAAAGCTCAGCAATGACTCGAGGGACTAGTGAAGTAATTATCACTCAGATTAATGACAGAAAAATTCTCATTTCAAATTCTAGTTGTTATAACCATTATGCATATCGACTCATTTAGACTGCAAGCATGTACTTGTTAGAGTGAATAAGTACCAATACAAATTAATTAACTCTCGTACAATAGTGGCGGGTGCCATTGTAATTAAAGAAGAATTTCAGATCTAATGCTTTGAGCCTGTATGAAAGATTGCCTCTAATATTAATATTCATTTTAAACCTTTCCATTGCCTTTTCTGTCCCTCTGGTCTTCCTGTGCTATCGAACGAGTATCTTGTATCCATTAGGGTGGATGTGAAGATTGGTCCCTGGTCTCTGCAATGCTGCTCAGTGATTAATGCTGCCGAACATGTGTAAACCACACTAGATCGCATTATTCTGTACTTGCCATTCAAAAGCAAACATGGTATGTCCAAAGATAGGCGCAGAAAGTTGGAGTAACTCAGTGGGTCAGGCAGCATCTCTGGAGAAAAGGAATAAGTGACGTTTTAGGGCGAGACCCTTCTTCAGACTGAGAGTCAGGGGAATGGGAAAGGAGAGATATCGACGGCTCATAGAACCAATACGCCTAGAAAGATATGCAAAAAGCACCGATGATCAAGAAAAGGTAAAGACTGCAATGGCCCATTGTTGGCTATGGGCTAGGGTGATAAAACACACATGGCAATGGTAGTGAGTCTGGGTTAAAACATGGGCGTAGAGCTGGAGAGCAGGAGGAATCATAGAGGGGGTGAACGAGAGTGGGTGTTGCAGAACTCTCGTCAGAGAGAGGAGAACGTCTTCAAAGTAGGCATACCTTGAGCAGATTTTGAAGTGTAGCAGACAAAATGTGTGGGAAGGAACTGTACATGCTGGTTTAAACCAAAGATAGACCCAAAAAGCTTGAGTAACTCAGTGGGTCACCCTTTGATCTATTTACGTGTCCATTCCAGCAGGAGAAACTGTATGCCAATCAGAAGGGAGTAATCCCAAGCATCAATTATTGTGCCAATATGTGTTAGATTAGCCATCTCATCGCACTTTAAGGTCAGAGCTGGGAAGTGCTCTACTAAATTGTTCATTTACATTATGAACTATCCGGAAAATTAAAAAAATGCACACAAAGTACTGGAGTAACTCAGTAGGTCAGGCAGCATCTCTGGAGAACATGGATAGGTGACGTTTTGGGTCGGGACTAGAAATGTCATTATCCATGTTAGAGATGCTGTCTGACTCACTGAGTTACTCAAGCACTTTTGTTGTAAACTAGCATCTGCAGTTCCTTGCATCTCCTATCAGGGTAATTAGTTCCACATCGGATAGTTACATAAGAAGGTTGACCAGAAAATGTAAGCAGCACATAATATAGGGTGGACATGGAATCTTGAAAATGTATGCTGATTAAAAAACAGCTGGAAATGCCACCAAACTATGTTACCTATCAGCCTGCCTTTGTCCAGTGCATCTCTAAATATGTGATCAATGGACTGTGAGAAACCTCGCAACAAAATAAATAACCCAACTGCTTCCTGGACACCGTGTCTTTCACCATGCACCACCATGGGAAGGGCTGTCTGGGGCCATGATGGACCAGGTTGGGTCCCCACCCAAAATGTTGTCTATTCATTCCCTCCACAGATATGCCTTACCCACTGGGTTCCTCCAGCAGTTTTGTATTTAGCTCAAGATGCCAGCAACTGCAGTTCCTTGTGTCTAGAATGGGTTGGGAGATTACAATCAATTTGGGGTCACAAATCAATGGCAGAACATTGGGGCTATGATTTGGATCAGGTCTCAGCCGTGGGACCGCGACAGTCCTTTCAGGCGAGGCAGAGGTTCACTTGCACCTCCTCCAACCTCATCTACTGTATCTGGTGTTCTAGGTGTGGACACCTATATATCGGTGAGACAAAGTGCAGACTGGGCGATTGTTTCACTGAACACCTTTGATCAATCTGTCTTGGCCCACACGATCCCCTGGTTGCCAAACACTTTAACTCCCCTTCTCACTCCCACACTGACCTTTCTGACCTGGACTGCCTCCGCTGTCAGAGTAAGGCCCAACGCAAATTGGAGGAGCGGCACCTCGTATTTCACTTGGGCAGCTTACAACCCAGCGGTATGAATACTGAAGGCAACTCAGCAGGACAGGCACCATCTCTGGAGAGAAGGAATGGGTGACATTTCGGTCAGTCCCTTCTTCAGACTGATGAATATTGATATATCAGTATAGTATAATCAGTATGAACATTGATTTCTCTAACTTCAAGTAACCCTTGCATCCCCTCTCTCTCTGTTCCTCCCCCACTCTAGTTGTCATACTCCTGCTACGTTTCACTGTTTGTATCCACTTGTTATCACCTTCCCCACAGCCAACAATGGACCATGATGTAGGTATGTTACAAAACTTACCTTCAGCTGCGCTGTCGTTCTGTCACTGGCCGTGTGCGCGACTTTGGTGCCTTTGAGGGGAGGGGGGTTAAAATGCGGTGTTTCTCCTACCTGTCCTAAATTTATTTTCTCGGATTGCAAGCTTTTGCTGAAGAATTGTTCCGACTGCCGTTATGTGACATTTGTTTTTTTTTTATAAATCGCCCGACAAGTTCAGCGCTGGAGTAATTTAAAAATCAGTTCTAAAGTCGTCACCGCCGACAACGGGGACGGATTTCACGTACGGGACAGGTAAAGGAAAGCCGTTTATTTTATGTATAAAAGTGCCTTTAATCCACATCTAACGTTGTGAAATGGTGATTTATTCCCCATACGAACCAGCAGTATTTTTCCTGCCATTATGGGGTTCAAATTCACCGCAATCGCAATGTTCCAATTGATCGCGTTCCATAAAATCCCCTCGCAAGTTGATTTAAATGCCCATTAATTTACGGGAATTAAACATTAAATTCCTTCCATTTGGCCTATAAATGCATGACAATGAGATTTAAAAATCATGTTCTATTGTGAATTCTTGCGTGCATGTTATTTGAACGCTTTGGCTATTTAAAAATGTTATTTTTTTCTTAAGAAATAGATAGATGTTTAGATCTAGTAATTGAATTTTGTAATTAGCTACAATTGGGTAACTAACTAATTATATGCTTTAATTTCAGGTCATCCAAGCAAGATTCTTTCATATTTGTTTCAGAATGCTTCAATCTATAATAACTTAAAATGTATTTTAGTTCTCTTTAATTTTTAATAAAGTTATGGGCTTTTGACTGTCCTCAATCACAGCTTTTGTGTAAAGTCAATGGAAAAGCAATAGGGAACAGGATGCTAATTTCCGAGTATGAAAATGGCCATAACCTTTTTAATACTGAAGATATGAAAGTGAATTAGTTGTCAAATTAAACTTCTTTTTATGCTTTATCTGATGGGATAAATTGTAGACTTGATTTTTTTAATTCAAAATGTTGTAACATTGCTACATGATGTTGGCTTTGATGTGTCCTTTTGCATACCTTGTACCTTTTCATATCTCTAGTTTCCTTCCCCTGACTCTCAGTGTGAAGAAGGGTCTCGACCCGAAACGTCTCCTATTTCATTTTTTCTCCAGAGATGCTGCTTGACCCGCTGTGTAAGTTACTGCCAGTGTCTACCCGGGGTAGACGTGTTCGCTGGGAGGGAGCCCCGCGGGTGCACGTGGCTGCGGTGCAGGCGGGAGGCGCCAGGGGCGCGAGAGGCCACGAACTGTATCCAGCGGGCGGTGTATCCAGTGGAGAGTGTATCGAGCTAGAGTGTATCCGTCTTGTATCGGCGTCTGCTCCATGGCCCTGCTGCACTCGCCGCTCCGCGCCTTCCCGGCTCTCAAACGTGTCGCAGGCTGGAGAAACCACCGGCTTCAGCCCAAGGTACAGGCAGCGGCGGCGGCGGAGGAGGAGGAGGAGGAGGAGGAGGTGGTGCTAAACCTCAGCATCACTGGAGTCTGTGGCGGCGGCGCCCGGCCTCTGACTGCAGCCCCTCGCCGTTTCTGGGTGCAGCTCGCTCGCTCGCTCACTCACTCACTCACTCACTCGCTCACTCACTCACTCGCTCACTCACTCGCTCACTCACTCGCTCGCTCACTCACTCACTCACTCACTCACTCACTCGCGGGGGGGATGAACCAAACTGTCCCGCGTCCAGACGCAGTATGGAACCGCAACCCCAGGCTTGGCCCCGCTGTTTTCCCCAATCCCTTTATTTATACATATATCGAAACTACTCCACAGAGGTCAATTCAAGTTCAGTCAATTCACTTCACTTTTAAATCCAAGGTTTGGTCGTGCATTTATATTAAATTAATAGTTTTTACTGTTACACTAGTTGGGTAAAAGGTTGAAAGTACAATATTGGCAAATTAACCATTCAACAGGCGACAAACTACAAGCACCGACTTTGCTAAAGAAAAAAAAAACACATTAGGCGTGTATCAGTGGGGAAGAATGTTTTGACATTGACTGATGCTACTTAACAGATGTAACATAACTACAGCACTGAATTAGCTCCCAACTGCCGAGCCAACATCGGTTAGTTCAGGCGCAAACTCCCAATTAAAGCGAGTGTTGGTTTAACATTAATGGAACAAATAATGGTCAAATACTCTGGTCTTTACATCAGCACCAGTTGTGGAATTAACACTGGATCTAATCTTCCAGAACTCAAGTTTCTTATTTTATTGCAGCACAGAAGGCTATTCAGCCCATCTGGTTTACACTGGCTCTCTGGAGAGCAAGAACATCCCCCTTATTTACCTGTCTTTACCTCTTCTTTCTCTACCCTTCTCTCTACCTCTACCATGTTATCAACTCCTCTTCAATACATTTAATACTCACCTACCCTTGTATATGTATAATAATCAATAATGTCATAATAAGTAAAAATGAGATGCAATCTTAACAAATTCTTAAGGCATTTGACCAATTATATAATGGGAGGGTATTTCACTTTTCCTGGAGAATGGAATAAGGGTTTTGTGACTGAGAACTGAAGTGAGCAACTGCTGGTATTAAACCTTTATGAGTCAACCTCAGAGGAACGGAAATTGTCAACTTCTGAGGACACAAGAAGGAGAGTAATAGATTTGTAGATTCTCAGGGAATCAAGGATTGTAAAGGTGTTTGCAGGAAGATGGGATTGTGCTAAAGGATCTTCTCTGACCTTACCGAATGATGGATGGCATAGGCTCAAAGGACTAAATGACCAGCTCCCTTTCCTGTGAAGTTGAAACCATTCTGCGTCAAATCACAGCTTGGGAGTCAGTTATTTTTAGTTAGGGTCAAAAATAAATGCAGTTCACTATGATTTTGTAATTTGGCCTCAACGATAACTCACAAATATAATCCCTCTCCCTTGTCGCTCTGTGATGTGGTTGCATTATAGCCACTGACAGCAACTGAACCACCATTGTCAGCAAGGTTAACAGTTTGTGGTCGCTGGAACTTCTTGTGTAGTTCATCTTCCCATTATCTAATGCAAACAAGCTGCCTACCATAGAAATAATTTCAAAATAATTAAGCTGGAAAATGTTTTGAGTCTAGGACTTGTGCAACAAAATAATAGTTTCATAAAGATAAACCCAAATATTTTTTTTTAAATTAACATGTAAGTGCTTAAAATATCCCAGCTGTTGCTATTTAATAAAATTAAATGTTTGTAAACACATAAGAAAGTCACAGCTGGAACTCGTACACTGAATGGCTGAAACACCCAGGCAACGCTTAAGAATTGTCATGATTTTTATTTACAAGCAGTATTGTACCAAACTTTGCATACAAAAAGGATTCAACAATTTAAGTTGTCGGGGTATATCCAGTGTTACATACGGCATGGGAATTTCCAGGTTTGGTCCACATTGTGATTTAGTCTCCAGCCAGATTGATTCTGGTTTGAGCTCCCAGGAACGGGGAGAGGGGTTATTTTCACTAGAACGGGGTGGATGCAATCTGATCTTTCTTGTGATGCATTCTCTGAATGAACAGACAGGTCACGCTAATCTTCAGGATTCATATGTAAGGAATTATGTCTGGTTAAGGGACCAGTGAATCTGTACCTTCAGCTAGCAGTCAGCGCTTTTTGATGAGGATAGGAAAGGGGAATTATGGTACATGACAATGTGAAGTACATAACTTAATTTTAGTTTTGTGTCCTTGCTAAATTTAATGTGTATACTCTCATTTCCTTTACCACATTTTTTTGTGGCTTGGAGTTAGTTTGCTTTTTGTGGCTCGAGTTAATTTGCATGTAAAAATTATAATGAAACTCACAAAAACTTATTAATAGAGATTACATGCAAATTAATTCAGCCATATTAAAATGCATGAACCAATTTGTCATATTTATAATATCAACATTGGACATGGACATTGAATTAATATTCCTCTACATTATATTATTAAAAAAATTAAAGTTTAACATAATACACCTGCTTTAATATATATTTGCCTTCATCATCTTTGCTTTTCTCGCTTAAAACTTACAACTGCTTTGAAATATATTTGTCACTGTTTCTCTTCCAGTTTTTGCATAAACGTTTTGAATTCTAACCTCAACTTCTTGCTGATTTAGTTTCTGCCACTTTCTAATATTCTCCCTGTATTATTAGTTTGTCCCTTAATGTTTTCTTCTCTACTATGTCTGTGTACATGTACTGTTTTCTCAAAGCAGTACTCTCAACACGAGATGGAAGGAAAATGCTGGGCTTGAATCAGAATCCTCTCAACAGCAGACCTCCCATGGTCCAAATACTCATTAGTTTGTAACCACCGGGCATTTAGTCCCATTGTTCCAAAGGCATGTATCAGTTAATTTAATCAATTACAATGAACAAAAGTAATCCTTGTGCAGAAATGTAACTCCCTCATTCTTGGCTGCAGCCTGGTGAATCTGCATCCCCAGCCTAATTTACAAGTTTAACATTTTCTTCCTGGTTTTGGCTGTTATACCTCAATACATAAGTCAACTTGAATTACTTTCATATGCACAAGTACGGTGAGATGCAGGTACATATGAAAATTCTTGCTTCTGGCAGCATCAAAGGCACAAAAATTCAGACAAACACACATAAATTATACATAAATTGCACAACACTTCTTAAAGAAAAATGACTGCAACAAACAAGATATTAGTGCAAACCCCAATTAAAAAAACAAGTCTGTGCTAGTGCAAGAGGGACATTAAATATTTTGTAACTATTGGCACCCTCTTCGTGGTAACTGCATACCTTGTGTGTGGTCTGCAAAACAAAGAATTTCACTGTGACATGTCGTGATAATAAAGTATGTTCCAGAGATGCTGCCCGACTGCAACTGCTGAGTTACTGCAACCTTTTGTATTTTGGCAGCTGGCATCAACACACTGAACATGGTTTGTATATTATTTAGTTGCACATTGGGCAATGTAACCTCTATTTAGAGAAAGAGCTCAAAAACAGGCCCTTTGACCCACTGAGTCCACACTGACCAGAGGTCCCCACTCATTAACACTATCCTACACACAATAGGGTCAATTTACAATGATACCAAGCCAATTAACCTACAAGACTGTACGTCTTTGGAGTGTCGGAGAAAACTGAAGATCCTGGAGAAAACCAATGCATGTCACGGAGAACGTACAAACTCCATACAGACAGCACCAATAGTCAAGATTGAAGGTAGACAAAAGTGCTGGAGAAACTCAGCAGCATCTATGGAGCGAAGGAAATGGGCAACGTTTCGGGCCTATTGACCGGGATTGAACCCGGGTCTCTGGCGCTGTAAGCCAGCAACTCTACTGCTGCGCCACCGTGCCACCATAGGAGAGAAGAAAATTCTACCCACATATTGCCGACCCAATGAAAGAGTGAAGTGTGGGTAAAGAATTTTTTTTTTTCAAAGGGCAAACATAGGGGCCAATTAATTTTGCAAGGTTTTGTCTGAATGCTTTATTTACTCTTTCCCTTCAGAGATGTTTGAATAGGGACGTTACAGATGCTCTGTGCTCTGTAGCAGGAGCTGACAACATTTCCACATCAACAGCCGTGCGGGAGCAGCATGGAAAAGATGAATCATACCACGGGTAGGAGTTTGAGCTTTCATTTTGGAAAAATGTTGTGGTTTTAGAGCTCCTCTTAAATCAGTTTACTGGAATTTGTAAATTGAAAGGTTTATGGTTGCTGGGAAGTTAGATGCTTTGTGTGATTCTTGGCTAATGTTGATACAGCCCCTTTAGCATTGGAAATACCCCAAGGAGCCTCATAGGAGAGACATGGAGCAGCATTTGGCAGAGGGTGGTTACCCAAGCCCACATTGTGTATCAGTTTCAGGTCTGCTCAGGTCCATCCCCTGACACAACACTGGGGTTGGGTTGGTTCAGCACTTTATGTAAGTTCAGTTGAGGTGTTCAATTTTAACTCGCGTCTTCTCAGTTCTGTCAAATGTGCAGCACAGCAGGTCTTTTTGATCCCATTTTTCTGCAAATGATTTTGGGTTGGGTGGGGCACAGACAAAATTAGAAGCGACCCTGCCACTGATCTCATCTTCATGTCCCCACCCCTTTCTGCCTTCTGCAGAGACCTCTCTCACCGCAACCACCACACCACCACCGATCTCCCGTGCACTAGTTCTATGTTATCCCACTTTCACATCCTACACACTCGGGGCAATTTACAGAATCCAATTAACCTACAAACCTGTACGTCTTCAGAATGTTGGAGGAAACTGGAGCACCTGGAGAAAACACACACATTCGCAGGGAGAACGTACAAAGAATGAGGAAGAGCGTACAATAATCAGGATTTAACCCGGGTCTCCGGCGCTGTGAGGCAGCAACTCTCATGCTGCACCACTGTGCCACCATTAATTTGTCCCCCTTGATTTGCTCCTCCAACCCTTTGCCCTTCCCAGGCACTGACCCTGCAACCACAGGATATGCAACACTTGTCCTTACACCTCCTCCCTCAGGGTCCCCGACAGACCTTCCACGTGAGACATAGGTTTACTTGCACCTCTACCAATCTCCTCTAATACATTTGGTCCCCTCAATGTCGCCACCCCCTACATCAGTGGAATCAAGCGTAGACTGCTATATTGAGTCTGTGCTCAGTCCACCAGGGCATGTTGGAGCTCCTGGTTGCAAGCCATTTTAATTCCTTTCCCCCTTTCCGTATCTACCTGTATGTCTTTGGCCTCCTCCACGGCCACAGTGAGGCCACACACAAACTGGAAGAACAGCACCTCATATCCTGCTTGGTTAGCCTACACCTCAAGGACAACAAAACGTTCAGTTCTCCAATTTCAGGTAACCTCCCACCCTCCCTTCGTCATCTTTCTCAGTTCCTCCCCCCCCCCACACACACGGTCCTTTCCACTCCACCACCATGTCACCCAGTTCTTTTGTCCTCCTCCATCTGTTCATCTCCTACCCTTCCCTAGCCCAGGTACCTCCCTCCTCCTCTGCCTGGTTTCACCTTTCACTGCTCATCATCCCGCTTTATTAGATTCCACCCTCTGTAAACCCTTTTGTCTTCACTTCATCTCCAGCCTTCTTACTATCTCCAACCCATCTCTCTCCCACTCATTTGCCAACCAACCCCACCTCACCTGAATCCACCTTTCACTTCCTAGTTTTTGCTCCACCCTTTCTCCTCGCCTCTCATCCACATTCTCCCTGTTTCTTCATCAGTTTAAAGAAGGGTCTAGACCTGAAATGCCACCTGTCCATTTCCCTCCACAGATGCTGCCTGACCTGCTGCGTTCCTCTAGCAGTTTGTTTTTCGCGTATGATTCCAGCATCTGCAGTCCCTTCTGTCGCCAGATTTGGAAACTTTCTAGTTTCATGTCAGCTTTTAATATTGCCCTGGTTTACACAGAGGCACTGACGGAGTTTTTAAAGACCGCTGACCACAGTCTTAGTAAGTTCTCAGGAGTACCCTCTAAGAGGGGAGAGAGAGAGTTAGTGCAGACAATAGAATGTTTTTAATTATGCAATAAATTAATTTCTAAGATATATACTGCATTAGATTGCAACAAATCAAATTGTTTGTGAAGGTTGTTTATTTGATTCCTTCTTTTTCAGTGGTGTTTTGAGAATAGAGAGTATATTATTTGTTTCATTCAATAAATTGTTGTGGTCTGGAATTTACCACCAGGAAGGACAGTTGAAGCATATTAAATAATAAATTCCAAAGGGAATTCGGCAGATACTTGAAAGGAGAAACTGGAAGGGTTTTGGGTTTTAGAAATGGATGTGATCGAACTGCTCCAACCAGGAATTGACCAGGGCACAGTTGAGTGAATGCCTCCTGACTGCCGCATCATTCTATGATTCATGTAGGAAGGAACTGCCTACATTAAACCGAAGATAGACACAAAATGCTGGAGTAACTCTGCGGACAGGCAGCAGCTCAGGAGAGAGGGAATGGGTGACGTTTCGGGTCGAGACCCTTCCTCTGACTGAACTTCAGTCTCAACCCAAAACGTCACCCATTTCTTCTCTCCAGAGATGCTGCCTGTCCCGCTGAGTGACACCAGCATGTTGTGTCTATCTTCATTCTATATTACGATGAATCAAGTGAGAGATGCGACATTCCCCTTTACTTTTACTTATGATCATATATGTCAGGACAGTACCTATGATTCTGATTTTGCCACACACTGTGACTTAGAGGTTGTTTTCCCTGAACATCGACCAGTGACAAGCAGTGTTGTTTACATTGGCCATTAAGTGATCCTGGCGAAACCTGACTTGGGAAGTCATTCATTTAAGCCACTTGCTTCTAAAGTATCAGGGACACCCATTTGTCTTCTCACATCCAGTTCACTGTCCAAATGAAAACTGTTTTTATCTTCAATGGCAATCTAAACTAAACTTGGTGAAATTCATTCAGCTTAGTGACCATGGAAGACCCCAAGATAGTACTTTCCCTCAACCATACATTTCACTCAACCAAAGTGACTGAAATACTTTGAATTAACCATTTCTCTTTCTGGGACACGGCAATGCAAAAGCTGGTGACTTGACTACAAACATTACAACACTATTGACAACTCGGTGATGTTGCATTAGCTCTGAGGTGCTTTGTGTGACCCACGATAATGAACGACATTGAATAATTCCAAGTCCTTCGTCTCTTCCACTTGCTTTTCCAAACCCCCCAGTAAACCTATGATGTAGCTGGATCCAGTTGTTGGTCGAATGGGTTTTGGGAATGGGGTGTTGGTCTATGCTGCGTTTATTTTATGTCTCTGCCAAATGACCACAACGTGACCCCAATTCCAGGTCTAGATCTTCAAGATAGTCTTCTTATGGACTAAAGGACATTGTAGCATCAATTCTATTTGTTCAACACTTATAATGTGAAGCCACACAAAAATTAAAGCTGAGCAAAAGATGGGAAATATTAGAATAATTAAGAAGGTTGGTAGATGTTAAGGTTTGGTCGGCTGATACAATAATCAGTATTGGGTCTAAATAAAGATCGATGGATTGTTGTTCGTATTTCACAAAGAAAAAACTAACCCCCTTTTAAATTAAATGGTCATCAATATATTTCTCCAAATAAATTATATTTTTCTATAATTGTCTCTGGAACATTGGAGGCGGAGGGGAAAGAAGTTATAAAATGATATAAATGAGGCATAGATAGGGTAGACAGTCAGACCCTTTTTCCCAGGGTAGAAATGTCAAAGACCAGAGGGCACAGCTTCAAGGTAAGAGGGGCAAGGTTTAAAGGAGAACAGTGTAGAGCTTTTTGACACAGAGAGTGACGTGTGCTTGAAACCAGGGGCAGTGGTTGATGCAGATACGATAGTGGTATTCAGAGGCTTTTGGATAGGCACCTGGATATGCATGGAATTGAGAAATATGGGTGGGGCAGAGGAGATTAGTTTAATTTGGCATCATGTTCAGTGGCACAGACATTGTGGTCTGAAGGACCTGTGCCAGTGCTGTACCAATCTATGTTCAATGTTAGTATGTCTTGTATTTGGATGTGCTGAATCCATGTGTGATCAACAATATTCCTTGGCACACAAAAATGTTGGAGAAACCCCAGCATTGGAAACTCAAATGCTTGAGTTTCTCCAGCATTTTTGTGTACCTTCGATTTTCCAGCATCTGCATTTCCTTCTTAAACAACAATATTCCTTTGTATGTGAAGGTGCAAACCTCCAGATATCGTGGTGTGGCCACAGAATGTGGAGCAGATCAGCAGACTGGCTGCAATATGTTGGGCGAACGACCTCCCCATCATCCCCTTTGGTACAAGCACAGGGCTGGAAGGAGGCATCGCGGCCCTGAGGGTAGGCACATTACGTTAACATGTGATGGGACTTCAGATTAAGACTGAAAATGATTTAGTCCAATTGACACTAGTGTCTTAATTCTCTGTGGAAGTGTCGAATTGTCAGTCGCGGAAGACAGTGGAGGCCAATTCACTGGATGTATTCAAGAGAGAGTTAGACATAGCTCTTGGGGCTAACGGAATCACGGGATATAGGGAGAAAGCAGGAACGGGGTACTGATTTTAGAGGATCAGCCATGATCGTATTGAATGGCGGTGCTGGCTCAAAGGGCCGAATGGCCTACTCCTGCACCTATTTTCTATGTTTCTATGTCTATGTTTCTATGTTAACCCTAAACAAAGAACTGCAGCAGGATTGTGCTGGCTCCAGTAGACTGGGAAAACCAAATTAAAAAATGTGATGGCTTACAGTTTACAAATGAAGGTAGACAAAAATGCTGGAGAAACTCAGCGGGTGAGGTAGCAGCTATGGAGCGAAGGAAATAGGAAACGTTTCGGGTCGAAACCCTTCTGTCTGAAGAACGGTTTCAACCCGAAATGTCGCCTATTTCCTTCGCTCCATAGATGCTGCCTCACCCGCTGAGTTTCTCCAGCATTTTTGTCTACCTACGATTTTCCAGCATCTGCAGTTCCTTCTTAAACCGTTTACAAATTAATATGTAGTTTACTGCAAATATATATCCCTTTAAGGCAATTGCAAAAGGGGAAATAGACTAGTGGCTAAGAAAGGAAGTTAAAGATACATTTATATAAAAGGAAAAGGCTTATAGTATTGTCAAAAAGAGCACGTCTGAGGATTGGGAGATTTTTAATTTCTGCAAAGGAAGACCAAAACATTGTTAAGGGAGAATGGCAAATATTCTATATATATGTAAAAAGTAAAAGATTAACACAAGGTTATGTGAACCCCTTATAGACAGAAAAAGAAGAAATTATATTGGAGAATAGGGAAGTGGCAAAGAACTGAAACAGCCACTTTTAGTTTATTTTCATGATAAAGGTTTGTGAATGTGATTGTTATAAAGTGATCTCAAGAGGTGTTTTCAGAGTTCTTTACCCAAGAAGGTTGTTGAGGTTCATTTGCTATGTCTATGCAACATCGATTGATTATGAAAGGGAACAAAGGGATACTATAATTCATGTGATGACACACGGTTTAAGAGGGGATGTGATCTCGCTGGCTCCAGACTCTGCACTGGACCACTTGGACGATAAGAACAATAAGCTGTTGTTCATCGAGTACATTCAACATCATCGTCGCCTCCAAACTGCTCGTTAAACTCAGAGTACTGTGACTCTGCTCCATGTATGTCGATCCTCAACTTCCTCATCAACAGACTGCAATCAGTGCGAATTGGCAACAACATTTCTTTCTTGATAATCATCGACACAGGGGCACCTCAAGACTATCTGCTCAGTCCTCTTGTCTACTCATACTATACCTATGACTGCCGAGCCAAACACATCCTCAACCCAATCTTTAAATTAGCTGCCGATGTCACCATTGTTGAATGACAGGTAGTGACGCCTCAAGAGTACAGGAGGGAGGTTGCAAAATCTGATTGAATGGTGGCAGATCACCAATCATTGCTCTAGATGTTAGCAAGACCAAGGAGCTGATGTTGACTTTAGAAGGGATTTGCCGGGAATGCAAGGACTGTTGGGCCTTGGCCGTACCCTAGCAGCAGGCTTGGCGCTCTTACCGGGACACCCGCCTGAAGAGGGAATCCTCCAAGCCTGGCCTCTGCCTGCCCCCAAGGACCAGAGACCCGGAGAGAGGGGTAGAGGGAGTCGGCAATGGCAAAGAGCCTTAGATTCATTATGATCGACCTCTTATAACCAATAGATCTGGTGCTGCCAGACAGTTCATGATATCACCTGCATAACAACCACACTGACCTAATCCTATTCCTTTTAAGTCACTCCTTTTCTTTATAAAAATACACGATTGCATTTGATGCAACATTTACCAAACCTTCCAAAAAGAAATGCCAATCATAGCTTTGAAATACTCGCTCATTATTCTGCTCAAAGTAACCGAAACAGTACTTTGACATTTCAAGGCGATAATTTAACACCATCCTGTAACAGACAATTGCACTGCAGCATTTCACGTGTTATCCCAGAAATATCTCTATCACTTACCACAGGTTGAAATGTGAGTGAAGCAGGTTAGTGTGCTGTTTGATGCTAACTTTCTGTGTGCCGGTGTGTTTTACACACTTGGCACTTTCTGCTTGCACTGCTGGTCAGAGGTATGCGAGTAAGTTTCTCTCTGTCAGTACGTTGTCTGTCTAGAGGCCAATCCTCTGCTGTGCGTCCTCAGGCACTGGAGCATTTCCAGCCCCAGACTAAAGCTTCAGTAGACCTCAGAGGAGATGTGTCCAGAGACAGGCAGCTCACTGGCCTACTGGCACACGGACACATCGTGGAGCTGGTGACCCAAATTCCCCACTTTGGACATATTCCCCCCCCCCCCCCCCCCAATTGTCTTGTTCCTGCAGTCCTTTGATCCCTGCCAGGGAGGTCAGAAAAAGGGTGGTGGTGGGGGGGTCTCCTGCCATTTGGACAGCTGCATATATTTCTGCTTGTACACAGAGCCGGGACAAATCATTCCACTCTCACTTTAGAAAATGAACACCACAAGGGCAGTAGCAGGACCAGCGTCACTCTATTTGGCTGTTTCCAGCTTCTATGAATTAATAGCATGTTCACAGTCTGGGTGGGGCACTGAGCTTCTAAAGGTGGGATCCTTCATGGATGTAAGTATAGTAATTCCTGCAGTTGTAATTACAACATACTTCAGTGCAAAGCTAAAACAACGAGAAAAGTATCATCTTAATATATGGATGAGGGGGCTTTCTGATGTAGATTTAGCAGGCCAAATATGCACCATAACTGGTCCTCAATCTTGGTTGCAGGCAGAAGACAAAGTTCCAACCTAGTCTTGGCATCAGAATCAGATCAACGGTACTGAGTGGTGAATTAAATAGATGAGTACAAATCAAATCTTTAGTAATGGTGATTGAGGAGTTGGCACTCTCACAGTTTGACAATCAGGATTGCGTGGTCCCCTTCGTCCCGAGTGATGTCCCAGATTACTGGTGATGCTCGCTTTAACTGTTGAGCAGCTCAAGGAAGTTCTGTTCTTCTTATTCCAAATATTGTTGCCTTTGAAAGAAAATGAACCAAGTCTCCACAAACAACATACCATTTCATGAACAGAGTTATTTACAGTGCATTCAGAAAGTATTCAGACCCCTTCACTTTTTCCACATTTTGTTACGTTACAGCCTTACTGTAAAATGGATTCAATTATTATTTTTTTAATCACAATACCCCATAATAAAAAAATGAAAACGGGGGTTTAGAAATTTTTGCACAGTAATTAAAAAGAAATAACTGAAATATCACATTTACTTAAGTGTTCAGACCCTTTACTCAGTACTTTGTTGAGGCACCTTTGGCGGCGATTACAGTCTCATGTCTTCTTGGGTATGACGCTACAAGCTTGGCACACCTCTATTTGGGTAATTTCTCCCATTCTTCTCTGCAGATCATCTCAAACTCTGGCAGGTTGGATGTGGAGCGTTGATGCACAGCTATTTTCAGGTCCCTCCAGAGATGTTGGATCAGGTTCAAGTCCAGGCTCTGGCTGGGCCACTCAAGGACATTCACATTCACAAAGCCACTCCTGCTTTGTTTTGGCTGTGTGCTTCGGGTCATTGTCCTGTTGGAAGGTGAACCTCCACACCAGTCTGAGGTCCAGGACGCTCTGGAGCAGGTTTTCTTCAAGGATCTCTCTGTACTTTATTCCGTTCATCTTTTCCTCGATCCTGACTATTCTCCCAGTTACTGCCGCTGAAAAATATCCCCACAGCATGATGCTGCCACCACCATGCTTCACCATAGGTATGGTTTTGGCCAGGTGATGTGCGGTGCCTGGTTTCCTCCAGACATGATCCTTTGCATTCAGGCCAAAGAGTTCAATCTTGGCTTCATTAGACCAGAGAATCGTGTGTCTCATGGTCTGAGAGTCCTTTAGGTGCCTTTTGGCAAACTCCAAGCGGGCTGTCATGTGCCTTTTACTGAGGAGTGGCTTCCATCTGGCCACTCTACCATAAAGGCCTGATTGGTGGATTGCTGCAGATATAGTTGTCCTTCTGGAAGGTTCTCCCATCTCCACTGAGGAACTCTGGTGCTCTGTCAAAGTGACCATCGGGTTCTTGGTCATCTCCCTGACCAAGGCCCTTCTCCCCTGATTGCTCAGTTTAGCCGGGCGGCCTGCTCTATGAAGAGTCCTGGTGGTTCCAAAGTTCTTCCATTTAAGAATGACAGAGGCCACTGTGCTCTTCGAGACCTGCAATGCTCCAGAAATTGTTTTATACCCTTCCCGAGATCTGTGTCTCGACACAATCCTGTCTTAGTGGTCTACAGACAATTCCTTCATCGTCATGGCTTGGTTTTTGCTTGGTCTCTGACATGCACTGTCCACTGTGGGACCTCATTATGGACAGGTGTGTGCCTTTCCAAATCATGGCCAATCAATTTAATTTACCCCTTGTGGACTCCAATCAAGTTGGAGAAACATCTCAAGGATAATCAATGGAAACAGGATGAACCTAAGCTCAATTTAGAGTGTCATAGCAAAGGGTCCGAATACTTATGTAAATGTAATATTTCAGTTATTTTTAATTACTTTGCAAACATTTCTAAACACCTGTTTTCGCTTCTTCATTCTGGGGTGTTGTGTGTAGATTGATGATTTAAAAAAAAATAATTTAATCCATTTTAAAATACGGCTGTAACATAACAAAATGTGGCAAAGGTGAAGGGGTCTGAATACTTCCTGAATGCACTGTAGATTGCAGGAGTAGATTTACTACAATGTTGAACTTGGTTTGGGCGGGGAGTGGGTAGGGGGGATAGTTTTAAAAATCCTTTTGAGATACTCCCTATTCCCATTGCCCTCTTATGTTTTTCATTCTATATACAATTTTTCCCCTATCTGGATCTTTGGATCTGAATGTGCCGCTTGAAATTTAGGTTCAGTAAATTATTGTCCTTTTAAGGTTGCCTCATATATTCCATGCAACTTGTTTAGTAATATAGTTTAGAAGTATTTCTGTGTACGAGCTAACAAAGAAGTAGACTATGGAACGCCTTCTGTTGTTGTTTAACTAGATTGTAGATCAATACCTCTGTTCAATTTGTACAGCTCTACCCATTTGTCAGGATATCATGCCTAACAAAACAAACATCCATCTCCTACTCAAAACCTTTAACTGACCCAGTAACCGTCCTTGTGGCTATTTGGGGAAAGGAGTCCAAATTTCCACATTTCTGTTCAGAATTTGTTCCTATTTACACTCTCGAATTTTGAGACTGTTCCCGTCCTTGCTCAGTTTGTGTGATGGCGTCTGTTGCAATCTGATCACTGCCCCTTTGTACTGTACACAAAGTAAAAGCAGTCAGGTTTATGCAACGTGCCCTTATAATTAACTCTTCCAGACCGTGTGGTGAAGCTCGTCTGTCTGCGATATGGAAGGAAACCAATGCAGTGAGAAGATAAAAACATAGTTGCAGGGAGAATGTGCAAACTCCATGCAAATAGGAAGAGAGGTCGGGATCAAACACAGGCCTCTGGTGTTGTGAGACTGCAGCTCTACTGGTTGCACCATGGTGCCATTTTACCAGATGAATGCTGTGTTTTTAAAGTTTTAATTGATTTCCCACTATTTACTATTGGAACAGACGCCATCACACAAACTGAATTATATCCAAGATAAATAAGTCTCTTGTTTACTTCAAAGCATCTCTATAAATTATTCAACAACATATATCCAGCCTTTCATCTGGGTTTCTCTACAGGTAGTCCCACTTCCCACCGTGGGGTTCCAAAATTCCCATTAAACCAGGCACTTTCTAATGATACCTTCCACCAATTTCTCTACCTGTTTCTTACTATTACAGAATATTACGGAAAAGAAGGACATCCAACTCAACCCTGACCTCAGTGCAGAACTCATCCCTAGAATAAACAGTTTTTATTTTAATTTGCGAGAAACTAAAATGAAATTTAAACATGCTACGCAAACAGAACATTTTTCAAAGACAGTAGCAGAATACAATATTGTGGCATAAATCTATTTTTACAAGTCTGGTCTTTATCACTATATTTTCTAATTAATTCATAGCAATGTGAGTGTCACTGATGTGTATAACCTTAACCCATCCCTAATTGCCTTCAAATCAATGACTTTCAGGACTTTTCAGAGGGCATTTAACTCATCCATGTTGCTTCCCGTCCTGCCTCACGTATGTACTGGACGGGTTTCAATGTCTGTCCAACAAGTGCTTTCTTAATGTTTGCTCTCACCACCTTGCCTCCTCTCTCCCAGCGACCAATGGAGTCTCTGACATCTGTGTTGCTCCTTTTCTCATCAGGGCGGTGCGTGCTTTGACCTCACAAAGATGGATAAAATCGTGGAGCTCAACACAGATGACTTTGATGTGACAGTGGAACCAGGAGTCACCAGAAAAAGCCTGAATAACTACCTGAAAGGCAGTGGCCTCTGGTTTCCAGTGGGTACGTTTGGCTTAATTGTTCCCATGAAACTGACCCGTAGCGCCTCAGGACACCTGATCTTACAGTGCGGCAGCTGGTAGACCAGAGAACCGGGTTCAATCCTGATCATGGGTGTTATTATGTGAAATTTGCATGTTCTCCCTGGGACTGCGTGGGTTTCCTCCAGGTGTTCCGGTTTCTTCCCAAGTAAGAAATCAATGTTCCATTTTGAGGACATATGACAATAAAACGTTCTTGACCTCCCAAAGATGTGCGGTTTTGAAGGTTAATTGGAATCTGTAAATTGGCTCTATTTTGTAGGGAAGGGATGAGAACGTGAGATAACATAGAACTAGTGTCAACGGATAATCGATGGTCGGTATTGATTCAATGGGCTGAAGGGCCTGTTTCCATGATGTATCTGTAAACCCAAGCTAAACATGATATTGCTTATCAGATTGACCTCCTCAGAAATGTACACATCCTCGAACCAGTATTTGATTTGCCAGCAAAACAAAGCTAGCAGCAACTGTGGATGCATCCTTCGTCTGTGGTTTCAATATTCTGGACCTTGCCGTGTGGGAAATTATTCTGATTTTACTTCATTGTCTCTCATGGTGCAATGAAAGAGATTTCACAGGTGAAGTTTTTCTCCAATGAAGATATCAACACTTACAGTGAGGTCCTGTTAGGTTTAGTTTAGCTTAGAGATATTGCGCGGAAACAGGCCCTTCGGCCCACCGAGTCTGCGCTGACCAGCGAACCCCGCACTATCATACACACACACACACACACACACACAAGGGACAATTTAGTGTGCAAGCCCCACACAGAAGGCAGCAAAGGACAGCCTTGTACAATTTTACCAAGCCAATTAGCCTACAAACCTGTACATCTTTGGATGTGTGGGCACCTGGAGAAAACCCACGCAGATCACAGGGAGAATGTACAAACTCCATATAAACAGCACTTGTAGTCAGGATCAAACCCGGGTCTTTGGCGCTGTGAGGCAGCAACTCTACCACTGCGCACCCAGGTTATTGAGGCCGTTACAAAGTGCAATTTAATGTCAGACACCAGCATTTTCTTTACAATAGCAGCAACCAGCCCTATCAGTTATGGAATAAGTTAACACATTATCTACAGTGGGAAGCATTTCCAACCTGCAGTTGAGAATAAATACTGAGAGTGTGCTTGGTATCTAAGAATTTTGATCAGATTTTATTTCTCATTATAGTCTGCAGAGACTGAGATAAATCATCTTATTTTTATAAATGAAAACAAAAATTGTATCTTCCTTCACAGTTTCTGCTTTTTACACCACTTGATCTCAAATTGCATTTGAAATCCTTTGAGAATAAAAAAAAAACAAGATTCTGTCAGTTGTAGTCTGAGATAGGTATATTATGTCTGAACATGCTGTCTATTGGAATGTCCACTGTTGTCAGGACTGGCACCATCCAGGGAAATGGTTGAACAGCCTGAATTCTCATTGTTGGAAGCAGGAAACGAGTTGCTATTTTGTGCCATGCTTTACTTCTTAAATAAATAAATATATTAAATGTATAAATCTTTATTAATTCACGAAGGAGCGATAACAGTTTGAATCATGGTAGAAACAAGGAACAAGGTAGATGCTTGTTTACAACAAACCCCACAAAGTTCTGGAGTTACTCAGCGGGCCAGGCAGCATTCATGGAGAACATGGATTAGTGATATTTTGGGTTGGGACCTTTCTTTAGGTCTGAAGGGCCCCGACCGGAAACATCACCTATCCTTGTTTTCCAGAGATACTACTTGGTTACTCCAGCACTTTGTATCTTAATTTGGATCACAGCCCTGGTTAACCAGGCACTCTGGTGTAATATGTTGCATTGATATGAACATGGATCAGACAACTTTCACATGGATCCATTTAATAATCAAGAGGTCTGAGGTAGTTTTAATGTCATAACAGCATCTTTCAGTCGGAATTCATTCTTACTCAAAATAGTAAGATTAAACAAGAACTTACCAGTTCGAAGTTTGATCCTTATTTTATGAGGAGTTACGATGAGGGATTTCGTGAAGACCCCGCCAGCACGCATGCGCGACATTCTTCAAAGCAGCGGTGTGAAATCACAGATAGTAGAGTTGACTGATAGTAAGATTAAGAGAAATAACATACCAGTTGACGTTATAATAGAGGGTTGGAAGCGGAGGGCACGAAATCCCTCATCGTAACTCCTCATAAAATAAGGATCAAACTTTGAACTGGTAAGTTCTCGTTTAATCTTACTATTTTACTTCGGAGTCACGTGAGTGACTTCGTGAAGATTTCAAAGCTCTGTGATTTCATGCCCTGGAAACGAGTCCATGCTCACACACTGCCATCATGACTAATGGAGGAAGTATGTTAACGTATTTCAGACTTGAAACGGAGCTGAAAAACAATAATGTATTTATTAACAACAAATAATAAACCCCTAACTTTGGGGAATTAAGAAACAGAACTTAAAATAGTGTCTGCAAAAGTTGCGGGTGTGGCCACAGGTTTGTTATAGAACCGTTGAAAGGTTGCCTCATTGGACCAACCCGCTGTTGCGAGGATGTGCTCCATGGGAACTTCCATCATCCTCGCCGCTGATGTAGACGCAGCCCTGGTAGAATGAGATTTGAAGACGTCAGTATCTACCCCTGCTGCACCTAACACCACCCTGAGCCACTTTGAAATGGTCTGAACAGTTACCCTATGGTGAGGGCGTTTAAAACTTAAAAAGACCCATTTCCGCACCCCTGAGATTTTTAGTAACCTCTAAGTAGTGTCTAAGGTGGGTGGTTATACAAATACGTCTGGTTATACAAAGGCGTCTATCTAATGGATAGGCCAGGAATTCCAATTTTAGACCGGATGACCCTGGTCTGTTATGTTTTAGTAACTCATTTACATAAAAGGTCACTTTGTTAGGAGTTGACACCATGTTATCCAATTTTAATTTATGCAGGGTCTGGACCCGCTGTGCAGTAACAAGTGCCATCAGCATCACTACCTTGTAGGTGAGCTTGGTCAATGAGAGTGTCGTGACTGGTGCCCAACCCCTGAGTAGGGACAAGACCAGTCCAATATCCCAGGTTTGCGAGTATCAAGGCCAGGGAGGGTTAGAATTAAAAATACCCCTCATGAGTTTAGACACCAGGGGATGGCATCCCACTCCAAGTCCAAGGTAGGATGACAAATCACTCCTAGCAGAGTTGATGGCACTGTAACTGAGGCCCTCATCGTAGTGAAGGTTCGCCAGGAATTCCAGTACGTCCGTGATGGTTGCAGAGTTGTATGTGGTACCAGTCCTGGAACAAAATACCTCCCATTTTTTAACATGGGTGAGGTATTGTCTCCTAGTGGACTCCCTGCATGACGCCGTGATGATGTTCATGGTCCTGTCCGTCAGCCCGAACTCCAGGAGCGGTCTTTTCAGAACCTGCAAGCCAACAGGTTCATATAATCATGGCACGGATGATTTGCCCCTGTCACGGGATGAACCAGGAGATTTGGGCGTTTAGGAATCGGAAGACATGGCTCTTTCACCATGTCGAGGACCACCGGGAACCATGGTTGCGTAGGCCAGTCGGGTACTATCAGTATCCCTGATGCGGAGTCTAATTGAATTTTCCGCAATACCCGACCGATGAGGCAGAAAGGGGGAAATGCATAGAAAAACAAACTCCCCCAATATAGCGAGAAAGCGTCCATCGCTACTGCCCCAGTGTCTGGTTCCCATGCGACATATGTTGGTATCTGATGGTTAAGTCTAGATGCAAAAAGGTCGATATCTGGCGTTCCATACTGGGCTATAATGTCAGCAAATACCTGGTGGTTCAACATCCATTCGGTGTTGTCATTGAATATGCGTGACCTGGTGTCCGCCACTGTATTTAGTTTACCCGGAAGGTAGGTAGCTGAAATACAAATGTTTCTTTCTGCACACCAGTGCCAGATTGTGTTTGCCAATTCATCACAAGATATCGACTTGATACCACCCATATGATTTAAATATGCCACCACTGTGGTGTTATCTATTTGTAGGTGAACATGCAGATGGTCCAGATCTGTACAGTAGGCCCGTAGCCCGTGAAACTCTCCCAACATTTCTAAATCGTTAATATCTTGTGTCTGAAGTAAGGTAGATTCGTGCATATTCCATCTCCAGCCACAACTGGAGGTGGTATCGGTAGCTCCCCAACCGTGAGTGCTGGCGTCAGTTTGTAACACAACTGAAGGGTTTGTAATTGTGATGGGATTAAAGCAATGTCGAATATTTCTAATCCACCATCGCAGTTCGATTTTTGCTTTGGCTGGTAGCTGCATAGGCTTGTCAAAATGACCAGCGTGAGATTTGAGTGCTGATGTTTTGGCTCCTTGTAAATTCTGGTAATGTAATGGTCCAGATAGTGTAGCTGGAAATGTAGCCGCAAGTTTCCCGATTACCCAGGCAGCGTGCCGGGTGGTAGGTTTACTGGCGCAAACAAGGCTATTGCATGCCTCTATTAAGTCTGTCGCCTTATTTTTTGGCAAGGTGACAGTCATGTGAACTGTGTCAATAGTGAACCCCAGATAATCCATGATTACAAAGGGCATTAACTTGGATTTGTCTGGATGGATGATAAATCCCAGTTTTTAAAATAGAAGCTTGGAGGCTGTCACGGCTAATTTAGCCAATTCCAAGGTTTTCCCCGCAATTAGGATGTCATCAAGATAAGCCATAACAATATGCTTTTGTTTCCGTAAAGACGTCAATGCTGGTTTCAACATTTTGGTAAATAGTCTGGGAGCTGTTGTTGGCCCATTAGGCAGCGCTTTATACTGCCATAGCTGCCCCATCCAGATAAATTTCAAATATCTGCGGTGGTCTTTGTGTATGGGTACTGAATAGTATGCATCTTTTAGATCAATGCAAGCCATGAAGTACCCTTTGGAAACTAGTTGTTTAGCAGTTACAAATGTTTCCATTTTGAAGTATTCAGCTGTGTTAAGTCAATGATAATGCGGCATTCACCATCCTTTTTGGTTTTGGTGAAGATGTTTGATACAAACTCAACAGGTTCATGTTTAGTGTGAATGGTGCGGCCTTCGGAGTTTCACCCGCTGTCCTGTCGGTATGGTAGAGGGGCCTGTTGGTGGTTGCATAGGGGTGCTGTCGCCGGT
Source organism: Raja brachyura (assembly GCA_963514005.1). Next base: position 15,821,840 of record OY740797.1, read on the forward strand.
TTGCTGTTGACCTGATGGTAGATGGTGGCTTAATCACGTCCACCGCTTTTGCTTAGTTTTCTCTATTAGTCCCTTAGAATATAATCTAAGTAGTTCCGCATGTCCTTCCACTTTCTCTTTTTGAGAAAGCACAAATTTCCGGCTAGGTACACGTTGAACTGGTAGTAGGAATTTGTTAATAAATTCAATTTTATGTCCCTGAATACTGTGCAATATAAAGAGGTCAGAAGTTATAGAACTCCATGCATCCCTAAACAGGTATAACCTACCCCCTATTTGTGAAATTATACATGCGGTACTCCCAAGGCAACCAGACCCACCTACCTCCATGGTTACCGGTGGCTTTTGGTTGGGTTCTTCCGTCCTTGGCTCATGGGAGGTGGAGGCACTGTGGTGTGGGGTTGACACATCTTTCACGAAGGCCGCTCTGGGTCATGGCCTAAAAAAGACCTTTGTGTGAATGGTGCGGCCTTCGGAGTTTCACCCGCTGTCCTGTCGGTATGGTAGAGGGGCCTGTTGGTGGTTGCATAGGGGTGCTGTCGCCGGTTTGCTGTTGACCTGATGGTAGATGGTGGCTTAATCACGTCCACCGCTTTTGCTTCCTCATCCAGGTCTTTAACCTGCTTCGGCAGGTTGTCTCCGAACAGCAAAGTAGGCGATGAGTTTTGGAAGGATCGCGCTTTTTCTGAAACAGTTGATTTCGAACTGCACGTTGCAAAGCAGTGCTAATGCGTCCTGTTGTTCATCTGTCATATCATTGCCATCCACAGACCTGGCAAATGCACTGATTCCTGCAGCTAGCAGTTTCAATATTTTCTGCATCTTAATTTCTTGAGCCCTGATGCTGGGGCTAATGTTCCCCCAGATGGGGTTGTTGACTGCCGGTACGTTTAGAGACACGCACTTCTCCGGAGCTAGGTATTTGCCTGTGGTATCCGTCATAACTTGCTCCTGCAGCTGGTGCGTTGTTAGGTAGTTGATACTCGCTGCCAGCTGCTGTTGTAATGGCTGTCCTTTCTGGGGTGGTATTGCAAACTTTGATACCATACCCAGGAGCTCCTCTCCTTGCACCCCCAGCAAGTTGGGTTCTTCAGCCAATCCCTCTTCGGAGTCAGCCCAGCCCTGACTCCTAATGCTCCCCTGTGAGGAGGGTGAGACATTGGGCAGCCCTGAATAGGGTACTGCCGTGGGTCTGCGAAGAGACCCACGGTGACCAGACTCCTGCTGGAGTAGGTCACGTTGGAGCAATTGCTCCACCATCCGCTCCATGCGGGATAACGACCGCCGTCGCTGTCTGCGAACGGCAGGTCGTCCGGCCCGGACTCAGCTGAGTCAACGGGACTGCCCGACTTCCGGGTGGCCTCACTGCCAGCCCGCGGTGGTTTTCCGGACTGTAGCGGTAGGGAGTCAGGGCCTGCCGATGCAACGGGGCTACTCGGCTTCCGCGCGGCCTTACCGCCAGTCCGCGGTGGTCTTCCTGACTGTAGCGGTGAAGTCGGGGGCTGCCGTATGTCAATGGCCAGCTCCGTAGTTTGCCGGGACGCGGCCCTTTTCTTCCCTCGAGGTTTGTCCATGCTCGGTAGTGGGTACTCTGAAACACAAATATGAGAGACAGAGTGCCCTAACCACTCTAGGTTAGTTGTACTTACCTGAGGGTTCCTTTTTTAAACTTGCCGGTAGAGGAGCTGTGCTCCTCCCAGCCTGTCGGTGTGCAATGCGTATGGCGATATGTCGCGCATGCGTGCTGGCGGGGTCTTCACGCAGACACTGACGTGACTCCGAAGTAAAATAGGGCAGCACAGTGCAGCCTTACCATGATTCCAGTCCAGTGACCATGATTCAAACCTGCTTTTTTTTGTCTTCTATGTGGAGTTTGCACGTTCTCCCTGTGACCACATGGGCTTCCTCTGGTGCACTGTTTGTTTTCCAATCCCAAAGATATGTGGGTTAGTAGGTAAGTTAATAGTAGGCCTCTGGAAACTTCTAGTCTGTAGGTATATGATTATATATGATATAATCTGGGGGATGTTGAGAAAGCGGAGAGAATAAAATGGAATGAGTGTAAATGGATGCTTGACGGTCAGCATGGAGTTGGTGGGCTGAAGGGCCTGGTTCTGTGCCGTATGACTATGAATGTATGAAGGTTTGCTTGTGTGGTGCCCATTATAGGAGTGGTGGGTGAATGGGGTTAGTGGTAACTCCTGTTGGGGGTTTGCGATGAAAATGGAAACCCATTCAGGTGAAGGTGCGGAGAGAAGTGAAGAGGAGATGAGGAGCCTTCTGGTGACACCTTATCAACACCCTTTACTTCCACAGATCCGGGAGCAGATGCTTCCCTGTGCGGAATGGCCGCCACCAGCGCCTCGGGTACGAATGCAGTGAGATACGGCACGATGAGGGAGAACGTGATAAACTTGGAAGTGGTGCTGGCAGATGGGAGGATCATGTACACAGCAGGAGCACAAAGAAGATCGAGGTACTGGAAGCAATTAAAGCATTAAATATCACTTCTTGTTAAATAGCATTTTATCTAATCTGGAGAAGGGTCTCAACCCGAAACGTCATCCATTCCTTCTCTCCAGAGATGCTACCTGTCCCACTGAGTTACTCCAGCATTTTGTATCTGCCTTCAGCATTTTATCTAACATGGCATTCTCTAGTTCCTGGAGGAGTTATCTCATTGAGGCAATAGACAATAGACAATAGGTGCAGGAGTAGGCCATTCGGCCCTTCGAGCCAGCACCGCCATTCAATGTAATCATGGCTGATCATCCCCAATCAGTACCCCGTTCCAGCCTTCTCCCCATATCCCGACCCCGCTATTTTTAAGAGCCCTATCTAGCTCTATTTAAAGCATCCAGAGAACCTGCCTCCACCGCCCTCTGAGGCAGAGAATTCAATACTCACCACTCTCTGTTTCCTCGTCTCCATTCTAAAGGTCATACTAAGTTCTGATATAGATAAGGGTAGATGATGTTTCCGCAGGATGAGAGGTCGATAACCTAGGGTTCATGCTCAAAATAAGGATCGCCCATTCACGACAAGGTGAGAAGACATTTCACCCAAAGGGCAAGGACTCCAGAATTCTTGACCGAAGAGATCTGTAGTATATTCAAGACATTGATTAAAGGGGTTTCTGAATATTAAGGGACCAATGAATATGGGGTTAATGGAGGAAAATGGCGTTGGTATAAAATATCAACTGTGTTCCTATTGAATGACGGAGCAGTTATGATGGGCTGAATGGCCTCTCCTACTTCTATTTCTTATGTTCTGAACAGATTTGGAATTTGATGGTCCTCAGTTACCCTTGGGGAGCTTTAGAATTTATCGGTGGGTGAAAACAGAGCTTCAGTTTCTTCAATGCATCTCGTTTCCATCATCCTCTCGTCAGGTGGAAAACAGAACATGATGTTGCTAATTAATGTGCAAGCGTCCATCCGGCTCCAAGTCAAATATCCGGAAGTCCTGCTCCCACCTATATTAGGCTGTGATCCCAACTGCGGTGAAAATACGTGTAGGAAAGAACTGCAGATGCTGGTTTAAATCAAACGAAGACACAAAATGCTGGAGTGACCCAGCGGGACAGCAGCTTCTCCGGAGAGATGGAATGGGTGACGTTTCGGGTCGACACCCTCCTTCAGACTGTGATGAAATGAAAAGGCGTTCGTTATAGGCTCATCTGCCCTCTGGGGAAATGTGATGAAACGCAGAGCAAATCTACAGTTAATGTACAGATATGTACTTTACATAAGTTTATGTTCTAGGAGCAGAATTAGGTCATTGGGTCCATCAAGTCTATTCCATCAATCAATCATGGCTGATCTATCTTTCCCTCTGAACCCCATTCTCTTGCCTTCTCCCCATAACCCCTGACGCCCGTACTAATCAAGAATCTGTCAATCTCCGCCTTAAAAATATCCTCCTCATCTCCTTTGTAAAGGAACGTCCCTTTATTCTCTTATATAGTCCTATATAAGGACTATATTCCTAGACTCTCCCGCTAGTGGGAACATCTGTTGACGGGCTGCGCAGGCTGGGAGAAACGTGGTGAGTGCACACTGTGATAAAATGTTTCTGCTGCAGGAAGACATCCGCCGGGTACAATCTGACAAATCTCTTTGTGGGCTCAGAGGGAACATTGGGAATAATCACCAAGACAACACTGCGTCTCCACGGGATACCGGAATCCATGGTGTCTGCAGTCTGCACCTTTCCAACAGTGCAGGCCGCTGTGGATTGTACGGTGCAAGTGCTGCAGTATGGCATTCCCATAGCAAGGATAGGTGAGGCACTCCTTTAACGTTATTCATAGGGTATATAAAAACATGTGTGGTAACCGATGAAGTATCACGTGTGAAAGAACAAATATTGCTCTGTACATAATAGATTTCAGGATGACCCTCAACCCACACGCATATGGAATGCACTCTGATGCAGCATTATAGCAACACATAGACCACAAGCTGTAGACTGCTGCAGTGTGATGCACTAAACACAGGGTGACACAGTAGTACAGCTGGTAGAGGTGCTGTCACACAGCACCAGTGACCTGGCGTCAGTCCTGATCATTGGTGCTGTCTGCGTAGTATTTACATGATTTTCTTCAGATTTTGAGTGCTTTTTTTCCAGGTGTTCAGGTTCCATGTCACATCCCAAAGATGTGTGGATCGGTAGATTCATTCACAATACACAATAGGTGCAAGAGTAGGCCATTTGGCCCTTCGAGCCAGCACCGCCATTCAATGTGGTCATGGCTAATCATCCACGATCAATACCCCGTTCCTGCCTTCTCCCCATATCCCCTGACTCCGCTATCTTTAAGAGCCCTATCTAGCTCTCTCTTGAAAGTATCCAGAGAACCGGCCTCCACTGCCCTCTGAGGGGGAGAATTCCACACACTCACAACTCTTTGTGTGAAAAAGTGTTTCCTCGTCTCCGTTCTAAATGGCCTACCCCTTATTCTTAAACTGTGGCCCCTGGTTCTGGACTCCCCCAACAGCGGGAACATGTTTCCTGCCTCTAGCGTGTCCAAACCCTTAATAATCTTATTTGTTTCAATAAGATCCCCTCTCCTACTAAACTCCAGAGTATACAAGCCCAGCCGCTCCATTCTCTCAGCATATGACAGTCTCACCATCCCGGAAGTAACTTTGTAAACCCATGCTTCCATCCCTCAATAGCAAGAATGTCCTTCAAATTAGGGGACCAAAACTGCATACAATACCCCAGGTGTGGTCTCACTAGGGCCCTATACAACTGCAGATGGACCTCTTTGCTCCTATACTCAACTCCTCTTGTAAAGAAGGCCAACATGCCATTCGCTTTCTTCACTGCCTGCTGTACCTGCATGCTTACTTTCATTGACTGGCAATCAATTCTAAAAGGGTTGACGGTGGATACGCAATGGAAGACATTTAAAGACTGCATGGATGAACTACAAAAATTGTTCATCCCAATTTGGCAAAAGAATAGATCAGGGAAGGTAGTGCATCCGTGGATAACAAGGGAAATCAGGGATAGTATCAAAGCAAAGGATGATGCGTACAAAGTAGCCAGAAAAAGCCGCATACCAGAGGACTGGGAGAAATTCAGAGACCAGCAGAGAAGGACAAAGGGCTTGATTAGGAAAGGAAAAATAGATTATGAAAGAAAACTGGCAGGGAACATAAAAACTGACTGCAAAAGTTTTTATAGATATGTGAAGAGAAAGAGATTAGTTAAAACAAATGTAGGTCCTTTGCAGTCAGAAACAGGTGAGTTGATCATGGGGAACAAGGATATGGCGGACCAATTGAATAACTACTTTGGTTCCGTCTTCACTAAGGAAGACATAAATAATCTGCCGGAAATAGCAGGGGACCGAAGGTCAAAGGAGTACTTGAGTGAAATTCAGGTTAGTCGGGAAGTGGTGTTGGGTAAATTAAATGGATTAAAGGCCGATAAATCCCCAGGGCCAGATAGGCTGCATCCCAGAGTACTTAAGGAAGTAGCTCCGGAAATAGTGGATGCATTAGTGATAATCTTTCAAAACTCTTTAGATTCTGGAGTAGTTCCTGAGGATTGGCGGGTAGCAAACGTAACCCCTCTTTTTAAGAAGGGGGGGAGAGAGAAAACGGGGAATTACAGACCAGTTAGTCTAACATCGGTAGTGGGGAAACTGCTAGAGTCAGTTATTAAAGATGGGATAGCAGCACATTTGGAAAGTGGTGAAATCATTGGACAAAGTCAGCATGGATTTACGAAAGGTAAATCATGTCTGACGAATCTTGTGGAATTTTTCGAGGATGTAACTAGTAGCGTGGATGGGGGAGAACCAGTGGATGTGCTGTATCTGGACTTCCAGAAGGCTTTCGACAAGGTCCCACATAAGCGATTAGTATATAAACTTAAAGCATATGGCATTGGGGGTTCAGTATTGATGTGGATAGAGAACTGGCTGGCAAACAGGAAGCAAAGAGTAGGAGTTAACGGGTCGTTTTCACAATGGCAGGTAGTGACTAGTGGGGTACCGCAAGGCTCAGTGCTGGGACCCCAGCTATTTACAATATACATAAATGATCTGGATGAGGGAATTGAAGGCAATATCTCCAAGTTTGCGGATGACACTAAGCTGGGGGGCAGTGTTAGCTGTGAGGAGGATGCTAGGAGAATGCAATGTGACTTGGATAGGCTGGGTGAGTGGGCAAATGTTTGGCAGATGCAGTATAATGTGGATAAATGTGAGGTTATCCACTTTGGTGGCAAAAATAGGAAAACCGACTACTATCTAAATGGTGGCCGATTAGGAAAAGGGGAGATGCAGCGCGACCTGGGTGTCATGGTACACCAGTCATTGAAAGTAGGCATGCAGGTACAGCAGGCAGTGAAGAAAGCCAATGGTATGTTAGCTTTCATAGCAAAAGGATTTGAGTATAGGAGCAGGGAGGTTCTACTTCAGTTGTATAGGGTCTTGGTGAGGCCACACCTGGAGTATTGCGTACAGTTCTGGTCTCCAAATCTGAGGAAGGACATTATTGCCATAGAGGGAGTGCAGCGAAGGTTCACCAGACTGATTCCTGGGATGTCAGGACTGTCTTATGAACAAAGACTGCATAGACTCGGTTTATACTCTCTAGAATTTAGGAGATTGAGAGGGGATCTTATAGAAACTTACAAGATTCTTAAGGGGTTGGACAGGCTAGATGCAGGAAGATTGTTCCCGATGTTGGGGAGGTCCAGGACAAGGGGTCACAGCTTAAGGATAAGGGGGAAATCCTTTAGGACCGAGATGAGAAGGAATTTTTTCACACAGAGAGTGGTGTGTCTCTGGAACTCTCTGCCACAGAGGGTAGTTGAGGCCAGTTCATTGGCTATATTTAAGAGGGAGTTAGATGTGGCCCTTGTGGCTAAGGGGATCAGAGGGTATGGAGAGAAGGCAGGTACGGGATACTGAGTTGGATGATCAGCCATGATCATATTGAATGGCGGTGCAGGCTCGAAGGGCCGAATGGCCTACTCCTGCACCTAATTTCTATGTTTCTATGACTGATGAACAAGCACCCCCAGATCCTTTTCCTAACTTGACACCATTTAGATAATAATCTGCCTTCCTGTTTTTGTTACCAAATTGGACAACCTCACATTTATCCACATTAAACTGCATCTGCCATGCATCTGTCAACTCACCCAACCTGCCCAAGTCACCCTACATTCTCATAGCATCCTCCTCACAGTTCACACTGCCTTTGGTATGTAAGTGAGCGGTAGAACTGGATGGGGGAGCATAAAATTGAATTAGTGTAAATGGATTCCTGATGGTCAGCCCAGAGGGTCAAAGACCCGAGTTACACGCTCTATGTTTCATGTTTCACATAGAAATCAGGTGCAGGAATAGGCCATTCGGCCCTTCGAGCCAGCAGCACCATTCAATATGATCATGGCTGATCATTCAAAATCAGTACCCCGTTCCTGCTTTCTCCCCATATCCCTTGATTCCATTAGCCATAAGAGTTATATCTAACTCTCTCTTGAAAACATCTAGTGAATTGGCCTCCACTGCCTGCTGTGGCAGAGAATTCCACAGATTGGGTGAAAAGATTTTTCCTCATCTCATTACTTTTTCTTAAACCGTGATCCTAGTTCTGGACTCCCCCAACATCAGAAACATTTTTCTTACATCTAGCCTGTCCAATCCCATAAGAATTTAATATATGTTTCTATAAGATCTCCTCTCATCCTTCTAAATTTCAGTGAATACATGCCCACATTCAACAGTGCTGCACAAAACACACGAAAATACAAACTGTAGCAATGCAAAGTGCCACTTTTATGCTCGACCTAATCAGTACAGTGAGTTGAGTGTGACTGCAATGAAGCAGAACATAATGAAACAGAAGATAGACACAAAAAACTGGAGTAACTCAGCGGGTCAGGCAGCATCTCTGGAGAAAAGGAATAGGCGACGTTTTGGGTTGTGACCCTTCTTCCTGAAGCATCACCTATTCCTTTTCTCCAGAGATGCCGCCTGAACCGCCGACACCAGCTTTTTGTGTCTGTCTTCTGTTTAAACCAGCATCTGCAATTCCTTCCTACATATAATAAAAAAATCCTGACCAATGACCTGTCCTTAACCGTCAAACCTGCTCTGATTCCAGTTGCAATCATGTGATGTGTAGTCAGGGGAGAATGTCTACCTTTAAGGGCCTGTCCCACTTGGGCGACTTAATCTGCGAGTTCTGGCGTTTGCCCTCGACTCATACTCGCAGCATGGTCGACACGAGGTCGAGGCGGGTTTTCATAACTCTCCTTCCTGCTCGAGAGCGGTCTCTGCGTACCGCGTACAGGTCACTGCGTTTTTTAAAATATGTTAAAAAATGCCCTTGAGTTAAAAAAGGTCGCCATGGGTGTAGTCGTAGTAGGTCGGCATGTTAGTCATTGGTAATCGAGGGTAGTCGAAGGTAGTCGTAGATAGTCTTCATCATAGTCGAAGGAGATCATCTTCACTCTCTACTATTCGGTGTCCAAATTTCCCGAAGATAGTTGTAGTTAGACAAAGCTGGTCTTCAACATAGTCGAAGGATGTCTTCAACATGTCATTTTTTTCAAACTCTTCAAAACTTGCCAATTAGGTCGCCCAAGTGGGACAGCCCCTTTATGCACAAAATAACATTACACTTCACGTTCTTATCGAAAGGTTTATGTTTTTATCGAGCACTTTTCACATTGTGCACTGCAAGTTTATTATTTAACAACACTAGTAAAGCAGTGAAGCACAATGCCGTTTCCATGTTATGTTTGGGCACACTCTCTACGTCCCAGTAATGACTGGTGTGTGCAAACTGCTGCTGCCTCACCCGTCGTTGTCTGTTGTAATCGGATTACACAGTGTGCAGAGTTGGCCTGTGATCGAGTGTTGTCACCACCTGCAGGTTTGCAGCGAAAGATGGGGAAAGGCAGAGTTAGCTGCAGTTTCTGTGGCCCGGCCACCAGACACGTGTGGAGGGTGATAGGACGGGTCTGTGTGGTTCGGGATCTCACAAATGTACCCTTCCACCCACTTTCAATCGGATCTTTCATGTTTCCCTCCATGTTGTTCGTCCCAACACTGTGGACCTGGGGTGGGTGTGGATGAGTGTGGGGGGGAGAGGAGAATGGACAGGTGAGGAGGGTGAGCACAGCTGCAGGGATGACATGGATCAGCAAGTGGGTCGGGGGGGGGGGGGGGGGGGGTGCACAGTTGTGGACTGATGCGGGTCAGGGGTGTTTTAGTGAGGGGGGGGGAAGTGTTATTGTGGATGAGTGCTGGGGAGATTGCAGACTGAGCAGGAGTGATGCTGTTGGAGGGAGTGTGTGAAGATTGTACTGTTTGAAAAATCTCATTTTAGTATGAAGTTTACTTTCAGAGCAATTCAAGTTCAAACAAGTAGAATAAAATTCCTTAATATACTCTGCTGTTCTCCAGAAATCCCAACACTTGGGATTAAGGTATAGATTTATTGTTGTCGCGTTTACCAAGATACAGTGAAAAGCTTTTGTTTCCATTCAAATCAGATAATACCAATGAAACCAAGCACAAGCCAAACTTTGACATCTGTCTGGTGTTACTATGAGCTTTTGACTTTAATGTAGATTGGACCACCTTCTGCTTGACCCACTGGTTTAATTTTACTTTTTCCATTTAAATGTTGTTTATTGCTGCATTGTACGATGCTGAAATGGTATCTTTGCTTGTCCCAGAGTTCCTGGACGATGTGATGATGGATGCTTGTAATAAGTTCAGCAATCTGAATTACGCAGTGTCTTCAACGCTCTTCCTGGAGTTCCATGGCACTGAGAAAAGCCTGGCAGAGCAGATCCAGGTGACAGGTAGGCTCAATGTCTCTATTCCTGCCCACTCTCACCCCATGCTCATATTTTTACTTGGTCAGGAGTCGGGAGTCTGACCCTGTTGGCTCAGTTCTATTTGTCCCACACGCAAATCAGGAGGGAGCAAGATCTTATTTCAGCTTCAACTGAGGGGCCCAATTGCTATGTGTCAGTATATGAAGACAAAACTAAGACATTGTCCACAACTACATCCTTTGTCTTGACGTGGTCAAGTGGGGGCGCTGCAAGCCGGCAGCCCTGCCAGCAGCGTGTCAGTTCTTTCTACTTTTTATGTTTTTTAGTATGTCCTAATGTGGGTTTTTAATGTTCCTCTGTGTGTTTTGTGTGTGGGGGGGTTGGGGGGAAACCGCTTCAGTCGCCTCCTCCACGGAGAGGCGACTTTTTCCATGTCACCTCCCCCGTGACCTAACAGCAAGGAACGGTGCGGCCTTTACCGGGGACTCGCCTGGGGTTTCAGCTGCGGGCGCAGCGCGGACTCTCGGCGTGGAGCAGGCGAGCCCTCGCTGGGGCTCGCCGGAGGGGAGCGCTCTGTTCACTGACCCACAGCAGCCTGAATCCGGGGTCTGCGGAGCTCCAGCCGGCGCGGCATCCGCAGCCTGGGATCCCTCGTGGGGGACCCGGGGGAAGAAGTATCTCCGACTGCCGGCCCGCGGCCAACTTCTACCGCGGGCGTGGCGTGGACTTACCAGCAGGAGCGGGGTCCCTCGCCGGGGATCCCTGGAGGGGAGCTTCGACTCGGCCCTGCGGTCTGCGGTGCTTCTGGCTGCGGCGTGGCGGGATCTTTAAATCTTCGACCGCCGGCCTATGGCCTACACCAACTTGAAACTGTGGTCTCCATTGGGGAGCCACCGATTCAGGACTTACCTGCACTTTTTACCTTGTTTGCACATCTGGACGCCCGCAGCGACGGCTGCAGAGGGTTGAGGTTCCGACCACGGGGGAAAATGGAGGAGGACTGGCCAAATTTTGTGCCTTCCACTACAGTGATGGATTCTGTGGTGGATGTTTGTGTTAAATTTTTTGTGTGTTCTTTTTCATTGTACCGCTGCTGGCAAATTCATTTCACTTGCACTTTATGTGCAATGTGACGAATAAAACTGATTGGATTGATTGTTGTATTGTAGTCAACAGGAGTCAGAGGAACAAATATGCAGGGTGATTGTGGAGAATATGCAAGAAGGAAATCAAGAGGGGAAAAATTGGTGGTATGAAATAGCTTTGGCAAAGAAGAATACGGCGAATCCAAAGACATTTTATGTCTATTGAACGCGGGTAACTGGGGGAGAATAAGTGTAAAATCGCGAAGTAATGATAAAAATGCAACCCGTTTAAAATAAAATGCCGGCCTTTTTTGAAATCCAACTGGTTTAAAATAAAAGTTAATCAATGCAATAGGGAATTATTTTGCAAGAAAATGCAAGAATTACGTTTTTTGAAATGAAACTTGTTTAAAGTAAAATAAAATTTATAAAAGTATCATTCAAAGAATCGCGCAACGTTAAAAATATACAAAAGCTTATTGTTAAAGAGAGCAAAGTCAGAATTTAAGCAGTCAGCTCTGCACTGGATCTTCACCCGACTATCTTGGGAGAGAGTTTGAAGAACGTTGTGGAAGAGCGGTTGGAAGAGTGACCAATGGCGAAGTTGTTTTTAAAATGCAAGTGTTTTAAAGTGCGGAAACTTCCGCTGGAGCGCCCCTCCCTCCCAGAGCGGGCGGTCCTGCCTTGCCAGTGCATTGTGATGTCACTCGGATTTATTTTTCAAAATGGGTGAGTTTGGAGAAATCGGGCTGTTTTTTAAATTTGAACGATTAATAACGGGAAAAATGTGAGTAGGATGTGTGAAAATGGGAAGGCTGTGGCCTAGCGTTTGGAAGAAGATAGGAATTAAGCAGATTGATACAAACAGAGGCCACAAACAAGTCGAAGACTTTTAGTTATATAAAGATAAGTCAAATGCAAACCAATGGGACTGGCATGGGAAGGCAGGGAAGGGATAGTTGTATTATTGGAAGGTTAGAGGGTGGCTGATGTTGTGCTTTTATTTAAGAAGAGCTGCAAGGTTTGCCTCTGAGCCCAATATCAGTGGTGGGAAAATTATTGAGGCATTTCTGAGAGACAGGGTGTCATTTCGAAAGGCAAACTTTGATTAGAGAAAGTCAGCATAGCTCTGGATGTACGAAATTGTATGTCATTCTGAGCTTTTTTGAAGAGGTAACCAAGAGTCCCAGTATGGGCAAGTGGGGCCGAAGGGCCTATTTCCACGCCGTAAGACTCAAAGAGGATTAATCAGGACAGGGCAGTAATGGATATTGTCTACATGGATTTTAACAAGACCCTTTGACCATTCTCACATGGCAGGCTGGTTCAGAAGTTAGACCTCATGGGATCCGCAGTGAGCTTGCCATTTGGCTACAAAGTTGGCTTGATGATAAGTGTCAGAGGGCATCAGTGAACAGTTATTATTCAGATTGGAGGCCACAATTGGTGTTGTGCTGCAGAGATTGGCGATGGATCCATTGTTGTTTGTCATCAGTATTAACAATTTGGTTGAGAATGTATGCAGCATGATTAGTAAATATACTGATGACACCAGGATTGGTGGTAAAGTGGAAAGTGAATAAAGTTATTTAAGATTGCAACACAATTTTGATCAACTGGGAAAGTGGGCAAAATAATTAGCAGATGGCATTTAACTTGGACAAAAGTGAACTGTTCCATTTTGTGACATTAAACTAGGGAAGGAATTATACTGTGAATGTCTGTACAACAGAGCCACCTAGGGATACCAGCATGTAGTTCTCTGAGAGATAGAAACGGTGGTGAAGATGATGTTTGACATGCTTGCCTTCAACGAGGACATTGAGCACAATACTAGAGTTGGGACATCATGTTACAACTTTTCGATGTGTTGGTGAGTGTGGAGTTCTGGATGCCTAGCAATGGTAAAGTATTCATTAGCAGGAACAGGTAAGGAAAAGATTCACAAGGACATATAATGGGGCTGGAGATCTTGAATTATAAGGAAAAACTGGGTGGACTTCTTTTCCCTGGTGCGTAGAAGATTGAGAGGTTACCAAAGTGATATATAAAATCGTGAGGGTGTAAATAAGGTGGATGATCACAGTCCCTTTCCCAGGTAGAGAGTCTTAACCGAGAAGGCTTAGATGTAAGGTGAGAAGGGAATGCATTTAAAAAGAACATAAGGGTGACTTTTTCCACACTGCCCTGCCATGATCCATCCTCTTCGAGTCTTGCGACTTGGATATAGGCCTTCAGCCCCACTTGCCCACACTGGGACTCCTGGGTATGTGGAACAAGCCTTCCATGTGGATATCCAAATACCTGTGATAAAATATCTTTGGACAGATGTATGGATAGAAAAGATTTAGGTCGATAAGGGCCAAACACAGGCAATTGGGACTAGTTTGGTTGGCTTGGACTAGTGGGACAAGTGCATATAATTTCTCCAGCGCCATTTTTGTGCTTAACTAATTTCCTCTTATTCCTTCCTTTCATTTGCCTCTTGACTCCCCAACATTACTGGAATGTTGATTTATGTCATCTTCAGTGAAGAAAGAACTTACTCTGCCAATCGTATGTTCCCCATGATAAATTCTCCTGTTTCTGACTGTAAGGGTCCTATATTTATGTACTATCTTACACTAGCTTCTAATTTTCTAGCCCAGACAGAGGCCGCCAAAGGTAACCTAAACTGAAGTACTGTTCGCTGACTGATAGCAGGGGCAGGTTAACTTAAGTCCTGTCCTTTATTCAAAATAACTCAACAACTTACCTGAAAATTTATCAATCTTTATTTCTCAGTCTGAGGCACTGATATAACTCATCCATTTTTTTTCTTAATGAAACCTGCAATTAATTAGGATACTTCCTCTAAAATCACATATCCCAGTTGATATTAACTATTTAAATTGTTCTTGCGTAATTTGCATAAAACTTCTGGGATAAAGGAATGTATGCTGAAAATATTGTGCAGATAGGGCAGCATCTGGGGAGAGAGAAATGGTTCTGATGAACATTTACTGACATTGAATTCTAACTCTCTCCATAGTTACTGCCTGACCCATCAAGCATGTTTTAATTCCCAGATTCATGTTCATAAATTATATAGGAGAAGAATTAGGCCATTTGGCCCATCAATCATAGCTGGTCTATCTTTCCCTCTCAACCGCATTCTCCTCATCCACGCTAATCAAGACCAAGATTCAACCTGACCAGCTGTACAACTCCTCACACCTCTGCTGTTTTGCTTCCATGCCACACCTGGTGGAAGTTTACCTGTGTGTTGAAAAATTACCAGCAGCGAATAAAAAACATGTTTTGTGCAGTGAGTTGTCAAAAATCTGGAACTTACACCCTGACAGAATGATGAAAGTGGGTTCAATTATTATCGTCGGGAGAAACGAAATGAAGGGAAAAATGTGTGTCTGGGAAAACGATAAGACAATAGTGCTACTTGAATGTCTCCCATGGGTTTCAAGTTCCAGTGATGTGGAGATTCAGTATTTGGAATTCATCTAAATTTGAAAATACAGATGCTCCCCTACTTGCGTAATAGGTGACTTGCATAAACTCACACTTACTTAAGCAATTCTATCAGCCCACTGCTTTATTTCTGATCTGCGCGCCTCAGTAGCAGTGTGTTATGGCTGTTGCATGCGGCTGTTTCCACAAGCCAGTCAGCTGTTCTTGTCGATGCTACCACGTGGCCTCTACTGCGAATAGTAAATTTACGCCAGCGCAGTAGCGCGCCCATTTCCAACTTACTTAACACCTGACCCACACAGCACCTGACCCACGCAGCACCTGACCCACGCAGCACCTGACCCACGCAGCACCTGACCCACGCAGCACCTGACCTACAGAGCATCTGAGCTACATCTAAGCTAAGAGACCACCAGGGGCGCCGGGGAGATGGCTGCCCTGCCAGCAGTCTGTTTTTTCTTTCTTTTTGTTATTTTTAGTATGTTAACAGATTTGTTTTAATGTTCTTCGGTTTGTTTTTTGTGGGGGGAGGAGGAGGGGATTGGGGGAAGCTTTTTTTTCAAGTTCTTACTTTCCCGGAGATGTGATCAATTTTCGGATCACATTCTCCGGGCTCTGCGGCCTTCGATGGAACTGGAGGCCTCCTCGGACTGTCGTGAGCCCCACCGCGGGGCCTGGACTTAACATCGGAGTGCATCCCTTGCCTGGGATCGCTACCACCGTGGACTTACCATCAAGGGCTCGCAGTCTCGGGTGAGGCTGAGTCGGGAGCTCCAACGTCGCGGAAGGTTCGACCAGCCCCAACGCGAGGTTCGATCGCCCAGCGCGGGGGAGCTGACAATCCCCCCAATGCAGGAGCGGATCGCTTCGACCGGAGGGCCCGAACGCCACTGGCTACGGGAGTCAAGACCGTCCCGTCAACGGTGGGCTCGAGGCACCCGACCGAGGAAGAACAAAAGGAAGGACTTGAATTTTATTTCGCCTTCCATCACAGTGAGGAATGTGTAGGAGTCACTGTGGAGGATGTTCATGTTAAAATGTGTTTTTGAGTGATCTGTTGCTTTTAATTGTATGACTGATCCGACCAATGAAATTCCTCGTATGTTGCAAAACATACTTGGCGAATAAAGTGTGATTCTGATTCTACACAACACCTGACCTATGCAGCATGTGACCTACACAACACCTGACCTACGCAACATCTGAGCTACGCAACACCTGACCTACACAAGGGTCTGTGGGATGCAAGTCGCGGAGCATCCATACAGATCGCCAACATTGTAATATTGTAGAATTTTTGCGTGGTTCAGCCCACACCCGCCCCCAACCCCTCGTCTCGTGTGGCTGTGTAGAATCAGAATCACACTTTATTCGCCAGGGAGTACATTCTGACTACCTTGATATTGGTCTTCAGTTAGTTCAACACAAACCAAAGGATCAGAAGAACAGAGCTCATACCTCCCCACAAACCCTCTGGTCTGTATTGCTCAGTGGGATGCCCACTATGTCATATTTGTCTTTGTTTGCTTCTCAGGCGAAATAATGAAGGCGAACAGGGGCTCTGATTATATTTGGGCCATAGATCAAGAAGCTCGGGATAAGCTATGGCAAGCACGGCACAACGCGTGGTATGCTGCACGGGCCCTGCGGCCGGGCTGTAAGGTGAGGCAGCTTTGACCGTCACTTCCACAATTTCAAACAAACTTTTCAGACGTGTCAAACTGACTGACAGTTCTCCCTTATTTTTGAAGGCTTATTCTACAGACGTGTGTGTTCCACTCTCAAAGCTACCAGAAATCATAGTGGCCACTAAAGATGACCTGATACAGTCAAAGCTTACAGGTTGGTGGTTGCCAAACAGTTGCATCCTGGGGTCCACTGTCAATTTTAGATTCATCCCCTGGGATTGATGTGGGGCATAGCTGTTGTCAATGTTGTTTAGTATTACATTGGGACACGATTGTTTCACTCCTGTGTACCATGTAATTCAATGTGGTGAATGAATGAACTAACGCGTTTGTTGGTTTCCCATGTTGGTGCAGAATAAGGAAACGTTTCTTCAAATGTTGCTCAGTCTTATCAAAGCATTGGTACTTGATAAGAGTGACAGAGTAGCCAAAATGATACCTATTCATGTTCTCCAGAGATGCTGCCAGACCTGCTGCAGGCACCTTGTGTCCTTCCAGTTAGTACACTCTAGTTGCTCGGGTACCTGGGAAACAGTGGAGTAAAAGATCTAAAATAATCCAAGGTAATATAGGTACTCAAGTAGGTATGCACATTATCACGTGTGAAACCTGTGAAAATTAATTTTAAAGAAAAACTACTTTATAACAAATTAAAATAACTCAGTTAAGGCATTTTAATTGTTTGGGGGCATCAAAGAAATCTGAAGCCAATGGACATCTGTTGCCAACAGAGCCGATGGCTCTGGTATTTAATTTAATTCACATGTTTAATCAATAATGTTTTATTATTAATGTTTCATGTGTCATTCCTAACTGTCACTGTATGTCATGTTGTCATTTGTGAGTGGAGCACCAAGGCAAATTCCTTGTATGTGAATACTTGGCCAATAAACCTCTTCATCAATTCATTCACTTCAGGGGGGAAACAGCCCAATGGATGGAGTCATACCTTGATAAGGGGAAGGTGGTAGTAGTTGTGAAGGTCACTATCCCAGCCCAAGGTGTGTGTGAGTTCTAAAATACCCCAGGTCCAATTATCTACATCAGTAACTTTCTACCATAAGGTCAGAAGAAAAAATGTGTTCTTACAATTACACTATATTCAATTCCATTTTCTCAACAAGTGAAACAGTTCAAGCCTGAATATAGCAAGACTGGGTCAACATTCAGGCATGGGCTGATAACATGTGTGCGACATGTGTCAGGCAATGCCCATCTCCCACAAGAGAGGGTCTGACTATCGACCCTTGACATGCAATTTTACAGTCCAAACCCCAGCCTTCAATTGTCAACATTGCCCAGAATCTCATTTGGAACAATGCTGAAACCCGAAAGAGCAGGTCTGGGCTTGGTATCCTGTGATAAGTGATACTTCTCCTGATATGCCACAGCGTTTTCACCATCAGTAAGGCAGAGGTCAGGTGTATGATGGAATACCCTCCGCTTGCCAGGATTAATGCACCTCAATGTGTTGTGAGAATTTCCACACCATCAGGATGTAGCAGCCCACTTGATTGGCACTCACCTAGACATTCATTCAATCCAACACAAGTGTGCAGTGACCACCAGTTACTCACCCAGGCCACTGTACCTGCCCCTCCCCAAACTCAGGACCACTACAAGGATAAGGGCAGCAGGTACAAGGCTCTAGCTTCCATACTCTTTCTTCAATCAGAACACCATCCTCATTTGGAAATAAATCACTAGTCCTTCATCGCTGGGTCTAAATCCTGGAAAGCAAGAGGAGGGACTACGGTAATATTCAAAGCCTCTGCTTCTACTGTCCTTCAAAGGAAGAAGGGTCTGAAGACTCATGATCCTCAGGAAGAAAGAAGCCTCATCTGTCTTAAATGGGCAGTCCTTATTTTAAAAATATGCCCCAGGCGCTAGATTACCACATAAGAATCATCCCCTCCACACTGACCCTGAACCCTCAGGATCCCAGATGTTTCAATCATGTACTTCTCACTCTTCTAAACTCCTATAAGACACACGCCTGGCCTCATTCTCATTCTAAAATCTCATTCTCCGAAAACATTCACCTATTCTGCCACAGAAGGCCGTGGAGGCCAAGGCTATGGGTATTTTTAATGTGGATATTGACAGATTCTTGATTAGTAAGGGTATCGGGCGTTATGGGGAGAAGGCAGGAGAATGGGGTTGAGAGGGATGAATATATCACCAAGAGTGAATGGCGGAGTAGACTTGCTGGGCCAAATGGACTAATTCTGCTCCTATTGTTAGTTTTGTAAACCTTCCCTGAACTGCTTCCAGAACATGAAATAAGGAGGCCAGTTGCTAAACACTTTAACTCCCCTTCCTATTCCCACACTGACCTCTCCGTCCTGGGCCTCCTCCATTGTCGGAGTAAGGCACAGTGCAAATTGGAGGAACAGCACCTCATATTTCGCTTGGGCAGCTCACACCCTGTGTATGATTATTAACTTCTCTAACTTCAGGTAACTCTTGCTTTCCCTCTCTCTCCATCGCCCCCCCCCTTCCCAGTTCTCTGACCAGTCTGACTGTCCCTGATTACATTTTATATCTGTTTGCTTTGTTGTTAACTTCTCCTAGCTAACAATGATCTATTCTACATTTTCCTTGATCTGCACTCCCCTTTGATGTCTAGTTCTCACACCTTGCACTTCCTTATCTCCTCCTCCCCTGACTCTCAGTCTGACGAAGGGTCTCGACCCGAAATGCCACGCATTCCTTCTATCCAGAGTTGATACCTGTCCTGCTGAGTTACTCCAGCATTTTGTGCCTCTTCAGTTTAAACCAGCATCTGCAGTTCCTTCCTACACAGGTGAGTTTTATGCACAATAACCTTGTCGCAAATGCCATATTTAACTGAGCCATGACCTCTCCTCCTAGGTGAGGTCATCACTCAGCTAGGTTTCAAACAATTGAAAGCTTTGTTGGATATAAGTATTATGAGATGTGGAGAAATGGTAAGAGAATGATTTGAGATGGTCGAGAATGGTCGAGACTCCATCCATTCAAGGAACAGAATGTTCTGTGTTCTCCAGTGTCTTTAAGACAAAAATGAAACACTGTCTCCAAGCATGGTCAATGTTAATGACCTTGATTGGAATCTCGTTGAACTCATCGTCATCAAGGCTTCAATGTGTATCAATTTTAAATGCGTTCTTGCTTTTTCTATCTGTCATCATTGCATTTTATGCAATACAGCTAATCAATCTGATTCCAATTCAAGGACCTATTGTAGGTCATGTAGGAGATGGCAACTTCCACTGCTTGATGACGATGGACCCAAGGGATAAGGATGAGGAGAGAAGGGTGAAAGAGTTTACTGACAGATTGGCCAGGTACAGTAACAATATTTTACTTACACCATATGCAACAGAGGATGGACAAAGTCATAGAGACGTGTGCCTCAAGCTCATTTTAACCCCATTTTGCTCTCCATGCACTCCAGTTTCCTCCCTCAACCCAAAGATTTACTGCTTGATTTGAGAATGTAAATTACACGTAGTGTGAATGTCTGGGTGGGGATAGCTGATGATGGGCGTGAGAGAGAGAATCGGTTGCAGGAAAATGAATGCGGATTAAGGTGCGAATGGGATGATGAGATTGCTCTGCCAGCCAGCATAAGTGGGCTGAGTGGTCTCCTACTACGTCATATGGATTAACATCATGTTTATTTTCAGTCCTATACAAAAAGGTACACTCTAATATAATAAAGCATTAATAAGTATAGAAATTTAACGCCCCGCCCTTAAATATATTGCCCTTAAGGCATTTACGGAGCTGGAATTATAAACATCTTTTTTTTTTCCCAACGGAAGTCCGTAGATTAATAGCCACGCTAGTGTGGCTTACACTAATCACACTTAACGTAGTAATAGTCACTTTTTTTTTCCTGCACTTTTCTACTAATATTATTAACTTTTTTTATTTTTATTTTTATATTGTTTTTTAAATGTTATGCATTGAATTATATTATTTTACTTAAAAATGGTATTATACAGTAGACTGGAGGAGATACGTATGTCAGATAAAGTTATTAGTATTAGCATTTGTTGATCACAAACTAGGGTATGAAATTGGGATTAATATGCTGAGACATCTACCTCATTATAATCCACCATAATACTAAAATGCAAGACATTAACAGGAAAAAGGGGGGTGATGGAATCACCTTCTGTAGTTGTAATGTAAAAGGTATTAATGAACCAATTAAAAGAGGTAAGGTTTTGGCTCAGTTAAATAGAATGAAATCAAACATAATTTATCTTCAAGAGACCCATCTAAAAAAGGACGCACAACATAGATTAACGGCAAATTGGATTTCTAGAGTGTACCATTCATCATTTACTCATAAATCTCGAGGAGTTGCTATACTTATTCGTAAGGGTATTCAATTTAAACATAGTTCAATAATAGAAGATCCTGAAGGTAGATACATAATAGTTACTGGTGAATTATACTCGAAGAAGGTGGTACTTATGAATATATATGGACCTAATTTTGATAATTCGTTGTTTTTTAAGAAAATATTCAACACTATTCCTATAGCTACACAGCACAATTTAATAATCGGGGGTGACTTAAACTGCACTTTGGATAATTATTTAGATAGATCATCAACTAAAAGGAAGGCTATATCAAAATCAAGTGAATTCATAAATTCATTTATTAGTTCAGCTAATGTCAAGGATATTTGGAGAAATGATAATCCCAATGGTCGAGAATACTCATTT
Organism: Raja brachyura; assembly: GCA_963514005.1. The sequence goes on from OY740797.1 coordinate 15,843,125, forward strand.
TACTCTCCGGTATTTGGAACTTATTCTAGGATAGATTATTTTCTAATAGATTCAAAGCTTATCCCATTTACGTTTGACTCAAAATATCATAATATTATTATTTCGAATCATGCCCCATTAACATTCAAGATTAATTTAAAGGGTATAGCTAATAGATATTCGCAATGGAGACTCAATCCTCAAATATTAAATGATAAGGCTTGTTATGATTATCTGGTTAAACAGATTGAACTATTCTTTGAGACTAATGATAAACCTGGAATTTCATCGTCTCTTTTATGGGACACATTTAAAGCTTTTATACGTGGTGCTATAATATCTGCGCAGGCACATCTTAATAAGGAAAATCGAAAGATTCAACAGAATTTGGAAAATGAAATAAGGCAATTGGACATGGAAAATGCTATGTCTCCATCTAGGGTTATACATAATAAAATTGCAACATTAAAATATAAGTTAAATGAGATACAATCAAAGTATGTTATTAAACTTTTTCAACAGACTAAACAAGTATATTTTGAATTTGGGGATAAACCACATAAATTGTTAGCTCGTCAACTAAGAAAATCAGATGAAGAAAAAATGATATATAAGGTTAGATCTGAACAAGGAGAAATATTAACTTTACCAAAAGACATTAATGATAGATTCCAACAATACTATCAAAAACTTTACACATCAAAAGTGATGGATCAATCCGATGGAATGGAAGCATTCCTACAGGAATGTCATATTAATGGATTAGATCAGGAAGGTAGAGAATTATTAGATGCTGAAATATCAGCAAAAGATATTGAGGAATCAATTAGATCATTGAAGAATGGTAAAGCTGCTGGCCCCGACGGTTTAGGTGTTGAATTTTATAAGAAGTTTCATGATTTGATTGCCCCACGGCTACAAACTATATATAAAGATGCCTATGAGCAAGAACAGCTTCCAGAAACCCTAAAAGAATCCACAATTACACTTATTCCTAAAGCAGATAAAGATCTAGAAGATCCAGGATCATATAGAGCAATAGCTCTTCTAAATACAGATAAAAAAATATTAACTAAAATTTTATCTCAAAGGTTAAGTTTAGTGATCAATAAATTAATACATCATGATCAAACAGGCTTTATTCCTAAACGATATTCCACTTATAATTTAAGACGCCTATTCAATATCATATATTCAAAAAGAGTGAATGATATTGAATTAGCAGTTATATCCCTGGATGCAGAAAAGGCATTTGACCAGGTCGAATGGCCTTACTTATTTAGGATAATGCAGAAATTTCAACTGGGAGAAGGATTTTGCAAATGGGTTAGAATTTTATACTCTGGCCCAACAGCAAGAATCCTAACAAATCAAATGTTATCAGCAAAATTTAATCTTTCCAGGGGTTGTAGACAAGGTTGTCCGTTATCACCCTCATTATTTGCACTCGCTATAGAATTATTGGCCGAAAGGATTAGATCAGAACCAGAGATTTATGGATACAATACTAAAACCACAATTAGCAAAATATCTTTATATGCAGGCGATGTTTTGATATACATAACAAAACCGGAGATTAGTATTCCTAAATTACTTGATGTTATAACTGAATTTAGTATGTTCTCAGGATATAGAATTAATTGGAATAAAAGTGAAATTATGCCTATAACAGGAATAAAATTGAATACATTTCAAAAATTTCCATTTAAAATAGTTAATAATCAAATTAAATATCTTGGAATGAATGGATCAAAATCTTATAATTCTCTATTTAAATCAAATTTCCCCCAATTACTAAATAAACTAAAAAATAATATCTTATATTGGAAAACATTACCAATATCAATGATTGGTAGAATAAATGCCATTAAAATGATTTTTTTGCCACAATTACTATATTTATTTCAAGCCATCCCGCTATATCTTCCTAAACTTTAAAAAAAAAAAAATTGATTTAATTGTCAACAGCTTTATTTGGGATTATAAAAATCACAGAATAAGTAAAATACACTTATGTAAATCTAAGATAAATGGTGGCCTAGCTCTACCTAATTTTTTATATTATTTTTGGGCGGTTCAGATTAAGAACTTTAATTTTTGGCTGGTACATATGGAACAGGACCCAGTTTGGTTAAGAATAGAAAAGGAAGATTGTTTACCCTTCGATATAAGTACAATACTCCTTGCTCCAAGGGTGGTACAAAAAAAACATATAAGGAAAATCCTATAATTTTAAATAATATACGTATTTGGAAACAAATAGTTAAGACTTTACATTTAGAAACTATGCCGCTTTGTTTACCAATTATGAATAATCCTCTGTTTAAGCCCTCGACATTGGATGTGGGGTTTAGACATTGGAAAAATTTAGGAATTATAAGGATAGAACATCTTTACAGGAATGGGAAATTTCTCTCATTTCAGGAGTTGAAAGAGATTTATGGATTGCAGGCAAATAACTTATTTAGATATTTACAAATCAGAGATTATGTCAAATCAAATACGCAAGATTATAGAAATAGAGATCCAGGTTTACTGGACGAAGTACTTAATAAGCATCCAAATACAGAAAAATTAATAGCATATATATATAACATTCTTTTGGACAGGGAAATACCAACAACAGAATCATTTCGACAAAAATGGGAAAATGAAACCGGTTTACCGATATTAGAAGATTTTTGGGAAGAAAGCTTACAACGAATACATCGCTGTTTGTTAAATGCCAGACGTACTTTGATACAATTCAAAGTATTACATAGATTACATTACTCAAAAAAGAAATTAAATAGAATTTTTCCTAATATATCACCATTGTGTGATAAATGTCAGCACATAGAAGCTGATTTAACTCATAGTTTTGTAATATGTACAAACCTTAATAGTTATTGGACTGAGATTTACAAAATTATTTCCATAATTCTTAAGATCACATTAATTCCTGACCCAAAATTAATAATATTTGGTGTTTCAGATTCAAATCAAACAATAACAGCAAATCAAAGAAACTTTCTGGATTATTGTTTAATAATTGGAAAAAAATTAATATTAAAATTTTGGAAAGGACCATTATCCCCTACAATTAAAATGTGGACAGTGGGAAATGTTGGAGACGTTGCAATTGGAGAGAATTAGGTTTATCCTAATGGATAAACACGAGCTTTTCGAACAAATATGGTCTCCATTCACTGATTATATGAAGGGGTAGCTGGGCTCAGCATTGAAACTCAACAAGTACCCGGTGGTAAGATCAAACGAAAATGTTTAATCTGAGATTTATATACTTGTCTCTATATATTATAATTAGAAATTGTTCCATTCATTTTTAAGATGTATACTGTTTTTTTTTTAATCTTTAAGTATAATAATTGTTATTAATGTTTTTTTGTATATATATGTTTTTTTTTCTCTTTTTCTCTTCTAATCAAAATTATAATCACACTCTTTAAATTAATCTCTATTCTTTTTTTACTCTTTTTTTTCTTCTTCACACTATTAAAAAAATATGGAGGCCTATATATATATGGCTTGGTAATATTTATATAATTTTGGAAAGATGTAATATGTATATCTGAAAAAATTATCATATTATTTGTAATACGTATGGCCTCTAATAAAAATATATTTAAAAAAAAACACACAAAAAGGTACACTATACTCGAGGTAAGATCGGGTTAAAATACTGCATATATTTGACACTGTTTTGTTCAATTAATTTAGTTGTAAGCCTACATGTGCCTCACTTTGATGTTTCAGAGATTTTACATTAAGCATTGATTTTAACATTCTCAGATCTCATTCAACTTCCCCTTCTTTGGTCAGTTTCCATTCACTGAAAGTACACAATGCGCATTGTAGTTGCATTTTAGAAACATAGAAAATAGGTGCAGGAGTAGGCCATTCGGCCCTTCGAGCCTGCACCGCAATTCAATATGATCATGGCTGATCATCCTGAGGTATCCTGTACCTGCCTTCTCTCCATACCCCCTGATTCCTTTAGCCACAGGGACCACATCTAACTAACTCCCTCGTAAATATAGCCAATGAACTGGCCTCAACTACTTTCTGTGGCAGAGAATTCCACAGATTCACCACTCTCTTGTGTGAAAATGTTTTTTTCTAATCTCGGTCCTAAAAGACTTCCCCCTTATCCTTAAACTGTGACCCCTTGTTCTGGACTTCCCCAACATCGGGAACAATCTTCCTGCATCTAGCCTGTCCAACCCCTTAAGGATTTTGTAAGTTTCTATAAGATCCCCCCCCCAATCTTTTAAATTCTAGCAAGTACAAGCCGAGTCTATCCAGTCTTTCTTCATATGAAATTCCTGCCATCCCAGGAATCAGTCTGGTGAACCTTCTCTGTACTCCCTCTATGGCAAGAATGCCTTTCCTCAGATAGGAGACCAGGAGATTCCTGGCTGGCTTACCGCAATTGGACTGGCAGGCCAAGGAAGACCTCCACAGAAGAGGACAGAATAATTCTCTCTATAATAAAGATAAATCACCAAACACCTGTCCAACAGATTAGAAACACTCTTCAGGAGTCAGGTGTGGATTTGTCAATGACCATAGTCCACAGAAGACTTTGTGAACAGAAATACAGAGGCGACACTGCAAGATGCAAACCACTGGTCACCCGCAAAAATAGGATGGCCAGGTTACAGTTTGCCAAGAAGTACTTAAAAGAGCAACAACAGTTCTGGAAAAAAAAATTAAATTTTAAATATTAAAGTTTCACCTACCGTCAACTGTTGGACCATTTATAGATTGGGCCACTCAGAGATTTAATCTGCCTGTTCCTCAGACTGCCAGCCACTTGACTGACCTTGGCTTTTTTTAAACTACAACTCCTCTGACAAATACCCAAGAGTCTTTGTTTCCACCACTGTAAGCCTTCTTTGAAACCTGCATTGATGCTATAATCATTAAATCTACAGATGAGCCTATCTCCATGGAAACACGTCCTCATGAAAAGTGAAATAAATCCAATTAGGTTTTCCGGTGAATATTTGAGACAGCAACTCTTGATTTTTTACACAAGACACCTGCGACTAGAAATTTGAAGGAGTGTAGAAATGGGCGAGAATGATGGCAGTTTCTTGCAAGGGAGTGATTTGCGTGTGTACACAATACTCGAGGGGTCTTGCGCACAAGCAACACAATTGCCTTGTATCTTGTTACCTGGGCAATCCTCTACTGCAACCTTGGCTGCAACCTTCCCTCCATTGATGAACTGTACACTGCAAGGACCAGGAAGCGAGCGGGCAAGATCATCTCTGACCCCTCTCACCCTGGCCACAAACTCTTTGAATCACTTCCCTCTGAAAGGCGACTCCGGATTGTCAAAGCTGCCACGGCCAGACATAAAAACAGTTTTTATCCACGAGTAGTTGCTCTGCTCAACAGCCAAAAATCTGTAGCCTTCCTTTGATCTGGTATTTTGTTGGTTCACATGCTTGATCAATGGTATTTTATGATTCATATTTTATTATTATTAATGTTTAGTGTTTTCTGAGTCATTCGTAACTGTCACTGTAAGTCATGTTGTAACGTGGGCGTAGCACCAAGGCAAATTCCTTGTATGTGAATACTTGGCCAATAAACTTACTTACTTAACCATTGCGGGAACAATGGTCCCCAACAAGAAACACCATCTCAGTGTGTGGGGATGAATCAAGTAACTGTTATTGGGAGTGATGAGGCAGATCCCAGAATTGGATCCATCATTTCTCGGACTAATGGACTGTTATAAACATGAGTGTAGTTGGGCTCATACCTCAGGGAAGGATGACTCGCCCAGAGCACTGGAGATATCGGCTCCATTGTGGAATATCCCATGAGCAAGCTTGGAGGCGGTCTCTTCAAGTACTTCCTGCTGCACCAGCTCACACTCCAGCAACCTGCAGCCTTTAAACTGGTGCCAGTGATTCTGGTCAAGGCCCACACTGTCTCTCCAATGTCCATTTGTCCTCCAGTGTTGCAGCCACGATATCAAAACTAAACATGCAGATTGTTCAAAGTTACAGAGACATAACGCAGAAACAGACCCTTCAGCCCAGTGAGTGTTTGCTGCCCCCTCCGACGCCCATTTGTATGCACCCTATACTAATCCTACGCATTCATTTTGATTTGACTTTAGTTTAGAGACAGCGTAGAAACAGGCCCTTCAGTCCACCGGGTTTACGGCAACCTGTTCACACTAATTCTGTGTTATCCCACTTTCTCGTCCATTTCCTATACACCAGGGACAATTTACAGAGACCATTTGATCTACAAACCCGCATGTCTTTGGTTATGTGGGAGGAAACTGGAGCACCTGGAGAAAACCCACGTGGGTCACATGAAAAATGTACAAACCCCACAAAGACAGCACCTGAGGTCAGGGTCTCCGGCGCGGTCAGGCAGTAGTTCTAGCAGCTGTGCCACTGTACTGCCCATTCTCCTCACATTCCCAACAATCTCCCCCCAGATTTTGTCACTCCGACATAAAATGGGCAATTTACCACATATGGATTCACCTATCAACATGCAAGTCTTGGAAAATGGGAGGAAACCCATGTAGTCACAGGGGGAACATGCAGACAACACACACAGGGTGGAACTCAGGGCAAGGTGAGGCAGCAGCTCTACAAGCTGCACCATCCAATATCACTCTATCCATGTACTGGGTGAGACTTTGCTACCTCATCCACTTAAGTGCGCACCTGCACTGCTTTGAAAGATATTTGATTGTAAGGGATTAGCAGGCTGAACTTGGTCTTCTGTTTCCCTTTTGCACAGACGAGCTCTGGCCATGGATGGCACCTGTACAGGGGAGCACGGCATCGGCTTGGGCAAACGGCATCTCCTGACTGAAGAAATTGGTGCTGTCGGTATGGAGGTGATGAGAGGAATTAAGGCAGCATTGGATCCAAAAAACATTATGAACCCTGGCAAAGTGGTGTAGAGCATTTGAAAGGCAATATCTTTCTCTGGCCAAAGATTTCCACTTCCCAACAATCTGCGAGTTGGAATGTGAATGGGATTTATAAGTGGACACGTAGAACGTCCTTATAAAGCCAATGCATGGGTAGTTTTTCTTCCATGGTGTATGTTTTCCACCAAGAGTGAGTTCCTGACACTGGCTCCAACACAAATTACATCTGCTTGACAGATAAAGTTCACTCCAGTTTTCACTTGAATAATAGATCAGTTGATTTGATGAAAAATGAAACTTTGCTTTCAAATTGTCAACTTGATGGATGCAAGACATGAACATAAGTTTAAAAATACAGTTGAATCATAAAGGAGCATGCTTGACCAGTCCCCACTAGATGTTTAAAAAGATTCCTGTTCTGGGAGTGATCCGAGGCACATTTTAATCCCCTGGTGCCGTTTTTTCCTTTCTTCAACAGTTTCTTTCGATTTGGAAAATGGTTAATACATGTCGTGCACTGATTATTTTGCTCTATGTAAGAATGAAAAACAATATTGAATTACATTCCCTATTACTTCAGAGAAAATACAGCTGTTAAACAAGAAATCATATTCCCGTCATGAATGCAAACATTACTGCGGGACATGGCGACTTAACCAGTCAATGTTCCCATGCTGACCAAGGGCCAATCTACACTGGTCTCACCTGTCCACGTTAGGCCCATACCTCTCTGACCATTTCCTATTCCTGTTCAAATGGATTTAAAATGGTGTTATAATACCTGCCTCAACTACCTGCTCTGGTAGCTCGATCCCTATAACTATCACCCTCTGTGTGAAAAAGTTACCGCTCAGGATCCTATTATATCTTTCCCCTCGCACCTTAAACCTATGTCCCCTGGTTCTTGATTCCCCTACTCTGGGTAAAAGACTCTGTGCATCTACCCTATCAATTCCCCTCACTGTCTTATACACCTCTAAAAGATCACTCCTCATCCTCCTGTGCTCCAAGGAATAAAGTCCTTGCCTGTGCAACCTCTCTCTGGAGTTCAGGCCCTCAAGACCTGGCAACGTCCTCGTATACCTTCTCTGCACTTTTCCAGCTTGACAATATTCTTCTTGTATTAGAGTGACCAAAACTGATGGCAGTACTCCAACTGTGGCCTCACCATCTTGTCCAATTGTAACATAACATCCCAACTTATATACTCAATATCGACAGACAGACAGACAGACAGACAGACAGACAGACAGACAGACCCACCCGTCCGTCCATCCATCCATCCATCCATCCATCCATCCGCTTTCAAATGTACCTGCACTCCTAGATCCCTCTGGTCTACAACACTCCCCAGGGGTCTGCTACAACCTCGCTGTAACTCCTACCTATGAAGCTCTCATTCTCATGGATGATCTTGAGGTCGTCCATCTGCAGCTCTGGTGCTCTAATGCTGCAGTTACCCTGATTTCCCACATCCAGCAGCAGGAATATTGCACCATTCTACCGACCAGCACTACTCTGCTAAAACCAAGAGAAAGGAAAGCACAATAATCCCACAAGAAACAGCAGGCTGTATCTTTACCTCCTGTCCCCCTCAGCTCAGCCTCCTCACTGAAGCCTCTCGAGCCAAAGTCTAACACTGACCATCCCACAGCAATTCTCCACGCAGTTTAGTACCCAACTTGGCCACTCGCAAGAGACCCCTGCGTGACACATCTTTTTATTGTCCGATCCAATCGCCAGTTTTTATCACTCAACCATCCGGCTGCCTTTTGAAATCTGTTGCTGCTCCGACTCGGGAAATAGACTGATTCAACTAATCCAGCTTGACTCAAACGGTTAAATGACATCCATTTTCTTCTTGTTTCTACTCCTTTCCCCTGTGACATCCAGCCCAATCGCCCCTCTCCTGCCATATAAAGGCACGTTCTAAAAGGCAACCAGGATACTTTGAGTATTGGTGGAACGATCACAAAAGCAAGGTACAGCACTTAAATGGCAGAAATGGATTGTGGGCTGTGCACCAGGATTTTGAGTTTCCAGCAGCAAGGCACTTCACACTATCTCCTCAAATGTTTGGTGATGTTGGTCTCTGGTGCAGACAAGTGCTGGAGCAAGTGCTGAAAAGGTCTGCACCAAACACCAACTAATAACTGTCTTTTAGAGTCAATTGTTGCATTTGGCAATGTTGGAAATTGCGTAAAGAATATGGCTATGCTAAAAGCAAAATTACTGGAGAAGTGACATTGCGTGGGATGAGAGTTGGTCAGCAATGAGTGAAATGAATCAGGGTCCTGAAATTAAATGACTTTTAAATTAATCTGGAGGATCTGATATGTTCCTGCCTTATTGCACAATGTAATAAACTGGAACATCTGATATATGGTGATCTTGCATAGACAGCATCACACACTACAATATCCAATGCCAATCCTGAATCGTTCCTAAATGTAATTATTTTAAATCCAAATCTGTAAAAAATTCTGTAAAAAATTGTGTAAAACGCAACGTGCTGGAGTAATTCAGCGGGTCAAGCAGCATCGAGGTAGGGAATGGACAGGCAGCGTTTCAGGTCAAGACTTCTTCAGACTGAAGATGATGACTCGCTGAGTCCCTCCAGCACATTGTGTTTTGCTAAAAAATCCAGCATCTGCAGTTCCTTGTGTCTACAGTTAAAATTGTACAAACTTGGCACAATAAAGTTTAATTTCTGAATCAAAGTATACTGAATTTTTTTTTTGCACACAGGTAATGAAGTCAGTTCATAAGTTCACAAGTCATAGGAGCAGAAGTAGGCTATTCAGCCCATTGAGTCTACTCCACCATTCAAACATGGCTGATCTATCTTCCCTCTCAACCCCATTCCCCTGCCTTCTCCCCATACCCCTTGACACCCTTATTAAATAAGTATCTGTATCCGGGGCTGTCAGTTGCCCCGGCGGGAGTTGAACTGGGGTTGGCTGAAGAATTCCATTGCCTTGAAATTTGCAGAATAGTGAAAGGCAATGGAATTCTTCAACCAACCCCAGCTCAACTCCAGCTGGTCCAACCGACAGCTTCGGACCGACGACCCCACCGGCCCCAGGCCCACAGCCAGCACAGAGAAGAAGTGGCAACTCCAGCCCAACCCCTCTCCCCGACGGGCTGGGGACCGCCAGCGGCCAACCCTCCCGGCGCTGACGAAAGCCGAGCGCCAGCCATACACACAAAGCGCTGCAGCAACTCAGACTCGTCGCCACGCCGGCTGCAAGCCCGGACCGACACCTCCGACCGCCCCCGGACAGAGACGGCCCAGCAGCAACACAACAGACCCGGGCCCAACACCAACGAGCACGATCTCACTCTCTCACCAAAGCATAAAGCAATAAAAATGACAAAATAATCATAGCTTTTAACAAATGAACAATAAATACAACTATTTCATACCTAGAAGAGTCAGAGCTGATAAAACAAAATAAATGATGGTTCACTGCTTTCCAGGGCTGTTTATCCATAGTGACCTTTGACCTGGGCATGCGCAGTTGGAATACCAAACTCACTTATTACAGCCATCTTTAGATTATGCTTGTTTTGGAGTCTAGTCCCCTTCAGTTTTCTCTTCAGCATATAAAAGACATGCTTAATTGGGTTCACATCGGGTGATTGACGGCCCCTCAAGAAATGACCATTTTTTACCTTGAAAAACTCCTTTGTTGCTTTAGCAGTACGTTTAGGATCATTGTCTTGCTGTAGAATGAACTGCCGGCCAATGAGTTTTGAGGCATTTGCTTGAACTTGAGCAGATAGGATGTGTCTATACACTTCAGAATTCATTATGCTACTATCATCAGCAGTTGTATCATCAGTGAAGATACGTGAGCCAGTACCTTCAGCAGCCATACATGCCCAGGCCATAACACCCCCACCAACGTGGTTCACAGATGAGGTGGTATGCTTTGGATCTTTGGCAGTTCCTTCTCTCCTCCATACTTTGCTCTTGCCATCACAAAGTTAATCTTTGTCTCATCTGTCCACAAAACCTATTTCCAGAACTGTGATTGCTCTTTTAAGTATATCTGAGCAAACTGTAACCTGGCCATCCTATTTTTGTGGCTAACCAGTGATTTCCATCTTGCAGCGTAGCCTCTGTATTTCTGTTCATGAAGTCTTCTGCGGACAGTGCTCAGTGCAGTCTGCCCTTTCACCCTTTTTTATTTTTATTTTTAGTCCTGTTAGAAAAATCAAATGTTAGTTGGAGGTTTTATGTGGGGGGTGGGGGAGGGGGAGGGGGAAACTTTATTTCCTAGTCCCTACCTGGTCGAGAGGCGGCTTCCCTCCGAGCTGTTTCTGCGCCCCTTCCTCGCGGCCTACCATCGAGACTGGAGCGGTGTTTCCTGTCGGGACCGGCCGGGATTACAGCTTCGGCGGCGGCACAGCGCTGGGACACCATCAGGGAGCGGGTGATGCCTTACCGGGTCGCGGTGCGGTAAGCTCCGGAGTGCTGTGACCACCGACTCCCAACATCGAGGAGCGGTGGCTGTGGGACGTCCAGCCGCGGGCTGCGCTGGATTTGGAACACCGCGGAGCCTGGGATCGGAGATCACCAGAGTCGGAGCTCCAGCCAACGCGCCCTGAGGACTTTCGGATGCCGCGGTCTCCGGGGAGGAGGCGTTCACCCGACGCCGGAGTTCCAGCTTTCCGGCAAAGAGGGCCTGAAAACATCGGACTGGCTGCGGAGGCCACAAATGGGCCCCGACCTCGGGTGTTTCACAGAGGAAGAGGACTTCACTTTCTGATGCCTTTCCCCACAGTGGAAAATGTTGATTCTGTTGTGGGGGGACATTCATGTTGAATTCTATAATGTGTTGTGTCATTTTTCTTATTTTTAATTTTTACCGTGGATGTACGGAAACTTTATTATTTCTTTTATTTAAAGCACTTTGGTTTCACGCGAGTTGATTTAAACGTGCTATATAAATAAAATTTACTTACTTACTCATTGACAAATCCACACCTGGAGAGTGTTTCTGATCTGTCCGACAGGTGTTTGGGGATTTTTCTTTATTTTGGAGAGAATTCTGTCATCAGCTGTGGAGGTCTTCCTTGGCCTGCCAGTCCTTTTGCGATTAGTAAGCTCACCAGTGCTCTTTTTCTTCTTAATGATGTTCCAAACAGTTGATTTTGGTTAGCCTAAGGTTTGGCTGATGTCTCTATCAGTTGTATTCTTGTTTCTCAGTCTCATAATGGCTTTGAATTTCATATGCGCAATTTTGGTCCTCATGTTGATAAACAGAAATAAAAGTTTCCAAACTTGATGGAAAGACTGGAGGAAAGACTAGGTGCTGAGAGCTCTCTTATACCTGCATTAAGGAGGCATTTAAACGCACCTGAGCAATTACAAAGACCTGTGAAGCCATGTGTCCCAAACATTATGGTGCCTGAAATGGGGGGTGGGGGGACTATGTATAAACACAGCTGTAATTTCTACATGGTGAAACCAAAATGTATAAAAATAGGGGAGAAGGAACTGCACAAGATCCAAAGCATACCACCTCATCTGTGAAACACGGTGGTGGGGGTGTTATGGTCTGGGCATGTATGGCTGCTGACGGTACTGGCTCACTTATCTTCATTGATGATATAACTGCTGATGGGTAGTAACATAATGAATTCTGACGTGTATAGACACATTCTATCAGTTCAAGTTCAAACAAATGCCTCAAAACTCATTGGCCCGCGGTTCATTCTACAGCAAGACAATGATCCCAAACATACTGCTAAAGCAACAAAGGAGTTTTTTTAAAGCTAAAAAATTGTAAATTCACCCAATCTGAACACAATTGAGCATGCCTTTTATATGCTGAAGAGAAAACTGAACACAGACTTCAAGCAGTCATTGCATGCAAAGGATATGCAACAAAATACTAAACATGACTACTTTCATTTACATGACATTGCTGTGTCCCAAACATTATGGTGCCCTGAATTGGGGGGAACGATGTATAAACACTTTTGTCATTTCTGCATGGTGAAACCAAAATGTATAAAAATACCCTTTAATAAAATCTGACAATGTGCACTTTAACCACATGTGATTTTTTTCTATTACAAATCTCAAATTGTGGAGTACAGAGGCAAATGAATAAATGATGGGTCTTTTTCCTAAACACTATGGAGGGCACTGTAAACCTGGAACATGCATTGGGAAGCTCAGTGTAGGATCTGAGCCAACAAAGTACAAGAGTGCTGCCACTAATGAGGCAGACTAAGTTTACGTGCAGGCTCATAGCTAAAAACCGACAGCTAACTCTGCCACTGGTCCATCTTAACACAACAATAGACACGGTAGCAAACACCAAGTGTGTCGAAGCAGAAAAAAACCCCACATTATTTCCAATCCACCACGAGTCAATATAAAAGCATCTTAACTACATAGTAATGTACAACTTTGTTTCACTTGGAGAAGATTCTTTATATTTTGCTCACAAGGATAGCACAGTTCATGCAATTATTTTCCGTGCAGCCTCACGTCTCACCATCCTCCCTTTGCCAATTTAGTAAATGCAAGAGAGAAGATCCTTATTCAATGCAGTTTTACACTATATATGGAAATGATTGCCTGGAAGTTCAATTGTATGATTGTGTTTTTCAGCAGCAGGAGTATGCAATGGGAAAATATAATACCTTCATCTCACAATGAAAAATCACCTTCCAAAATATTGCAATGAAAGGTCAACTTCCTCAGATTCTCCTACATTAGGAATAATTTACCTATTAACCTACCAACCAGCACATTTGTGAGAAGTGGGAGGAAACCTGAGCACCCACATCTCGCCACAGAGTGAACTGAAGATTGAGACAAAAAGCTGGAGTAACTCAGTGGGTCAGGCAGCATCGCCGGAGAAAAGGAATAGGTGACATTTTGGTCGAGACCCTTCTTCAGACTGAGAGTCAGGAGAAAGAACCTGGAGCTTTGGAACAGTAAAGCAGCAGCACTGCCCATAGCACCGCAGTGCTTCCTTTGTAGTACTTAATATTAGCTGCCAAGTAATCGATCAATTTTATTTAAATTACTCATTTTCATACAGATTTAATGTAACTGAATGCGCTTACGAGATCAAACGCAAAGTGCTGGAGTAACTCAGCTGTGATGGCAGCATCTCTGGAGGACATGGATAAGTGACAATAGACAATAGGTGCAGGAGTAGGCCATTTGGCCCTTCGAGCCAGCACCGCCATTCAATGTGATCATGGCTGATCATCCCCAATCAGTACCCCGTTCCTGCCTTCTCCCCATATCCCCTGACTGCTATTTTTTTAAGAGCCCTATCTAGCTGTCTCTTGAAAACATCCAGAGAACCAGCCTCCACCGCCCTCTGAGGCAGAGAATTCCACAGACTCACCACATTTCAGGTTGGGCTCCTTCAGATTGGTTGTTTTTTTGGGGGGGGGGGGGGAGAAAGCTGGAAAAGAAAGGTGGAGTAGAACTAAGCCTGGTAAGTGATGGGTGCGTACAGGTGAGGAAGGGTTGATTGGCTAGAGATGAAAAGGAGACAAGGGTGTTAGATAGGGAGAAGAGAAAAGTGGAAGGTCAAGAGGGGGGGTTGTGGGAGAAATAAGTTTGGAGGGGCACTGGAAAGGTACTGGGGGAATGGGGGTATTATTTAAAATGAGAGAATTCAATGTTCATACCATTGGGTTGTAAGCTATTCAAGTGGAATATGAGGTATTTACTAGATTACTTCAGAGGGCAGTTAAATATTAACCAACATTGGTGAAGGTCTGGACTTCATCAGATCAGCCCAGGTCAGGACTTATTTTCCCATTGGATATTATTGAATCGGATGTTTTCTTCATCACAGGATAGTTAAATTTATCTTCACAAATATAACAAGCTAAAGTGGGCACTTTTCTATCACTTCTGATAACCAGCTGACATTTTCATTGCCCCATCTCCATTAAGTTCTCTGGTGAACCTCAAACCCTTCATCATTGGTCACATCTGAATTTTTTTATTTCCAACTACCTTGACCTATCACGCAGCTCCTTGGGCTTGCTCTGCTGTTCAATAACAGATCCTGTCACTAGATTGCTTAATTACCTAAACCCCTGAAGATGAGTCCTGAATGAACTCAAGGACCAGGCGTCCATGATGTTCAGGCCAGAGAAACACAAACATTTGCAATTGTCTAAGTAAACTACTTTCTCATCTCCCTTAAGTGTGAACCCTCCTTCCTGAAACATATCCATTAGTTAGTTTAACTTAGCGATACAGCGCAGAAACAGGCCCTTCGGCCCATGTCAACCAGTGATCCCTGCACACTTACACTATCCAACACACACTAGAGACAATTTACAATTAGACTTAAGGGCCTGTCCCACCAGCATGCGATTCCATGCGGTGAGCGCGACCAAACCGGCAGCGGGGGCCGCGTGGAGGTCGGGTGAGTGGTGCAACGCGGCGCAAAGTGAGGCGAACTTGGAGCGAAGTCTTAAAGGTAAGTTCGCCAGGACAGAGAGGGGCACAGAGGCACACACACACACAGAGGGCCACGGAGCCACACACATAGAGGGTCACGGAGGCACCTACAGATAGGTTCATGGAGGCAGGACGTCGAGACGGTGTGTAATGCGTCGAGGCGACTACGAACCGACAAGCCGTTGCCGCGTGGAATTTTTGAACATGGTCAGTTTTTCGGAGCCCCGCGCGATGTCGGGACGAACTCCGCACAATTCCGCACGGCTCCGGCGATCGAAGTGGGACCGGCCCCGCGACGCCGGACGGCTCAAGCGACCACGTTAGGTCACGCTCATCGCATGGAGTTGCATGCTGGTGGGACAGGCCCTTAAGCTGATTAGCCCACAAACCTGTAAATCTTTGGAGCGTGGGAGGAAATCGGAGCTCCCGGAAAAAACCTATGCTGGTCACGAGGAGAACGTAGAATCTCGTAACAGACAGCACCCATAGTCACGATCAAACCCGGGTCTCTGGTGCTTTAAGGCAGCAACTCTACTCCTGTACCACGGTGCCACCCACTTCTAAACTATCCAACCTGAGCAGAAAGTTGTTCAGTATTTCCCTGACATTTACAACTGAATATGTGTTAAGATTATCATTCATGCTTGTAAACTCCAGTGACTGCAGGCCATTCTTAATCCATACACTCTGATGAATCACTTTAATGAATCTTTAGACTTTGAGGAGAAAATCTCTTTCCTTTGTTCTGGATATTAAAACCACACGCAGAACCAATCTTTATTCCTGTTTAACTGCAACACAATATCCCCTTTTACAGCACTCACCTTGCCATGAAGATCCATGTAGCATTTGCCTTCCTGTTTACATATTGTACCTGCATGTTAACGTAATGTTTCATGAACTACGAACACCAATATTTTACCATGTTCAAAGCCTTCAATAATATTCTGCTTTGCTATTCTCACCCCACATGATGTCGCCTCTGCCACCTTCATGCCCAATCACATATCCAGTCTAGGTCATTTTGCTTCCTCCTCACAGCTCACTCTCCCACCAAACATTATATAAAATATAAACCCTGATATGTCAAACATTGTTTCTTCACAATAGTCAGCAACATAAAATATTGATCAGCCGAGAATACAATTTAGATCCAACCTTCTAATCTGAAATTTAAAAAATCTTATTTTCTATTCTATACATACTAATATATTAGCTACTATACATTCAATAATTACGCCATTGCTAAGATCCTATCTGTTCAGCTTCACTAACACCCTCTGCTCACTCACACAGATCTTAGTCTCAAATTGCCGTGACAGGCATGTTTACATGTTACAGCTTGCTGTCAGATTCCATCAACAGCTTTCCAAAAATCAATAAAAAATTGCTCAACCGTTCCTTGTTTGACTAATTTATCCACTTTTTCTTTAAACTAATATAAAACTCTCACATTCTGCTTTCTTTCTTTCTTTCTCAAAGAGTGTATTGATCCGATTTACCGCCGTCTGATATACCAGACGTCACCGGTCCAGCATATAAATTCAGAAAATCTCTCAGAAGTCTGCCGTTGTGCAATGCCTCGCTGAGACTGTCTGGATTCCAAAGGGCATACACGTTGTTGTCCTGTACTTTCCAGGATAGCATGCTCTCTATTTTACTTGGATCAGCGGGAAGCATGTTGTAGTCCTGTACAACTGCTCTTCCCTCGAGTACTGCCAACATCAATGCTCATTTTTCCCTCTGGCGATGAAAGGCTTCTGGACTTGCGTAACCCTGATGTCAGTTCTTTCACACCCAGACTCTTTTATTGTAATCAAAACCATCTCTTTGCAATTCAGTTCAATGTATTTTCAGTCACTTTTTCTTGAGTCCTGTGTTATTTCCCTTGACTTTCCTTGTTCTGGTGGTAATGCCGTGATTGTAGTATGGATATCATAGAAACAGAGAAACATAGGTGCAGGAGTAGGCCATTCGGCCCTTCGAGCCTGAACCGCCATTCAATGTGATCATGGCTGATCATCCAACTCAGTATCCTGTACCTGCCTTCTCTCCATACCCCCTGATCCCTTTAGCCACAAGTGCCACATCTAACGCCCTCTTAAATATAGCCAATGAACTGGCCTCAACGACCTTCTGTGGCAGAGAATTCCAGAGACTCACCACTCTTTGTGTAAAGAATGTTTTCCTCATCTCGGTCCTAAAGGAATTCCCGCTTATCCTTAGACTGTGACCCCTTTTTCTGGACTCCCCCAACATCGGGAACAATCTTCCAGCATCTAGCTTGTTCAACTCCTTAAGAATTTTGTAAGTTTCTATAAGATCCCCCCTCAATCTTCTAAATTCCAGCGAGTACAAGCCGAGTCTATCCAATCTTTCCTCATATGAAAGTCCTGACATCCCAGGAATCAGTCTGGTGAATCTTCTCTGTACCCCCTGTATGGCAAGGATGTCTTTCCTCAGATTTGGAGACCAAAACTGTACACAATACTCCAGCTGTGGCCTCACCAAAACCCTGTACAACTGCAGTAGAACCTCCCTGCTCCTATACTCAAATCCTTTTGCTATGAATGCTAACATACCATTTGCTTTCTTCACTGCCTGCTGCACCTGCATGCCTACTTTCAATGACTGGTGTACCATGACACCCAGGTCTCGTTGCATCTCCCCTTTTCCTAATCTGCCACCATTCAGATAATAGTCTACCCTCATGTTTTTGCCACCAAAGTGGATAACCTCACATTTATCCACATTATACTGCATCTGCCATGCATCTGCCCATTCACTCAGCCTATCCAAATCACCCTGCAGCCTCCATCTTATTTGACCCCCGTTCCACTGCTATTTCCGGCAGATTATTTATGTCTTCCT
The DNA here is from genome assembly GCA_963514005.1 of Raja brachyura. The sequence continues at coordinate 15,861,349 of OY740797.1, forward strand.
TAGTGAAGACAGAACCAAAGTAGATATTCAATTGGTCTGCCACGTCCTTGTTCCCCATGATCAATTCACCTGTTTCTGACTGCAAGGGACCAACATTTGTTTTAACTAGTCTCTTTCTCTTCACATATCTATAAAAACTTTTGCAGTCAGTTTTATGTTCCCTGCCAGTTTCCCTTCATAATCTATTTTCCCTTTCCTAATTAAACCCTTTGTCCTCCTCTGCTGGATTCTGAATTTCTCCCAGTCCTCCGGTAGGCTGCTTTTTCTGGCAAATTTGTATGCCTCATCTTTTGTTTTTATACTATCCCTGATTTCCCTTGTTATCCATGGATGCACCACCTTCCCCGATTTATTCTTTTGCCAAACTGGTATGAACAATTTTTGTACTTCATCCATGCAGTCTTTAAATACCTTCCATTGCACATCCACTGTCAACCCTTTAAGAATCACCTGCCAGTCTATCTTGGCCAATTCACATCTCATACCTTCAAAGTTACCTTTGTTCAAGTTCAGAACCCTTGTTTCTGACTTAATTTTGTCACTCTCCATCCTAATGAAGAACTCAACCATATTATGGTCACTCTTGCCCAAGGGGCCACGCACAACAAGACTGCTAACTAACCCTTCCTCATTACTCATTACCCAGTCTAGAATAGCCTGCTCTTCATTGTGTTGCTTTACTCTTTGTCATTCTACAGTTGGGCCAGGATTTCTTAAAGGGCCTGTTCCACCAGCATGCAACTCCGTGCGGTGAGCGCGACCTAATGTGGTCGCTTGAGCTGTCCGGCCTTGCACTTCGATCGCCGGAGCCATATGGAGTTGTGTGGAGCTGGTCCCGACATCGCGCGGGACTCCGAAATTGAAAAATTCAAAACCGTGTTAAAAGATTACGCGCGCCAACGGCTTGTCGGCCCGCAGCCGCCGGGACGCATTACGCACCGCCTCAACGTCGTGCCTCCGTGATCCTCTCTCTGTGTGCCTCTGTGTCCCTCTCTGTCCTTGCGAACTTACCGTGGACATCGCTCCAACTTCGTGCGACGTCGCGCCACTCACCCGACCTCCGCGCGGCCCCCGCTGCCCGTTTGGTCACGCTCGCCGCATGGAGGCGCATGCTGGTGGGACAGGCCCTTAAGTAACACGGTTTTATTTACTTGCTCTCCTTAGAGTGTGAAACTTTAATAGTCTTTTGTTTAACAATGTATTTGAAAGCAATATTACTGAAATCACTCATTCTCCACCCCATTACAGGACCTCTCAGTTCCTTACCGTCTCCTTTTTGGCCCATTCTTACCCAACAGAAAATGTTGACAATCTCAGCAGATCAGGCTGATCTGATGCACTTTTCCACCCTTTGATTTTATTTCAGATTTCCAGCATTTGTAGTCTGTTTCACTTACCTAATTGCTATTTACTACCAACAACTACCAGAGCTGAAACATTACTACAGGCGTTGTCTGTACAGAGTTTGCATGTTCTCCCTGTGACTGCGTGGATTTTCTCCCGGTGCTCTGGTTTCTTCCCACAATCCAAATGACGTGCAGGTTTGTAGGTTAATTAGCTTCTGTAAATTGATGGGCCTGTTTCCATGCTAAACTAAATTAAATGCCGGCCCTCTATTTTGTTCCACCAATGTTAGCTTCTTCTTCTTCTTGCGTATAGCGTGCACAGCCTAAAGTTGTCGGACAACTTGTTTTATTTGATTTTACCTGATTGTGCCTTCTACATATTTCGTACCCCCCTCTGATCTGCACCATGATACTATTAGTTCTCATGCCAACAAACCCCTTTCCAGCATTCCCAAGATGGTCATATTTTCCTGTATCTGGTCCCATCCTGGGGATTAGCTCTCGGCAACTAGTTTTATCCCACTAAAGCTCGACTTGCATCTTCCAATTAAGATTCGCTACAACATGGTGGGCGAGGGCACATTCCCCCAACCTGCCACAGGAGCAGTGAACCATCTGACCTTCTGAGCTCATTAAACCAGGCATTTATCCTTTGCTAATTCCCAACTGCTAGCCCACTTGAGTTTTAAATCCATCTTTGCATTCAGTCAGATGCATGATAGCATAAATAGTTCAATACTTAGCAACCAGTATCCTATTTTAGAATTCAACAAAATTATAAAAGTTTAAATTGGGCAGTAAATCTGCACTACTTGTGCTGAGTGTTCAGTAAATTGCACTCGTATTCCATACTGGCTCGTTTGATGAAGGTTGCAATAAAAGGCACAATTGTTCTCATGAGGAATAGACTATTTCTGCATTCTATCTGTGGAATGGATTTTCCAAGCCTATGACAACTACCACCAAAAATGACCAGCAGGTGTATAGCACCACACCACCTTAAGATTTCCCTCCAAGTCGAACAACATCCTGACTTTAAAATATATTACCCGGACCATCAATATATGTCCTAAATCGCAAAACGCCGCTCCCAACATTATTGTGGTAAGTATTCAGAATGATTGCAAGCAGCTCAAAGCAGAAGGAGAATTGGATACTGGTCATTCAAGCCCACCACCTGCTTAAAGCCACTTAAGGATGGGCAGTAAATGTCAGCAACTCCCAGATCCAAAGCAGGAATAAACCCCCTTGGTGTCGCGTTTAACGCTGCCCTGCTGATTGGGGATTTCGTGTCAGCACACTTGGCCCTCAAGTGTGAACAGTATCCCATACCACTTTACAGAAGATATCCACTGGGGTTGTGCATTGCTGTGCTAGGAATCAGGTGCTATTCCTTCCTATCTGCTGGCACTCCACCTGCAATGGTTTGTTCCAGGGTTCAGTGTGAAGAGGTTGCCCATGAGGGCTGAACCTGGTTGGGGCAAGGGGTGCAGCTGCTCAGCCCTGACAGGCAATGGATGAGCTCAAAAGGTTACACTCCTTGGCTGCACAGTGTTCCCCAGCCGTGACATCCTTCCACAGTGGCTCCTTTTAGCCTGCCCTACACTTGTCCTCACAGGCATCATCTCCATACTGAGCCCTGGGATAACTCCATGCTGGATTCACACCGGCTTACTGGCACCTTAGGTCCCAACAAAGCAGCAGGCTGGGCAGGAATAGCACCAGGTTCCTGGCTCAGCAGCATTACCTGTGTAACACATCCCTCCATGAAATGCTAAAATGGCCCCTTTAACATTGATTTCACTGTGGTTTTTTATCCTGGGAATGCTTCCTGTGCACTGGCGTGAGACCAATGGAAAAAAACTAACTTGGATAAGTGAACTTAACTTATAGTTGAGCAATAATCTGTTCTCATATCACAAACCAGAATAACATTGATTCAATTATCATTTTTGTTTAGAGACAGTCAGTAGGTCATTTTAGTAATTAGGTGCCTTCTAATTAGCTGCTAGGTTCTTGCAGATTACCCTCCTCATTAAAATGTCATACAGTGCATTGTACAGTTTGTTAGCTTTGAAAGAGGGTGACCTCTATGTTAAAAAAACCCACAGCAATCGGGAGTTCAATTGCAAGCGTGAGAGTTAGCAATGACTCTCGTATCTATAAAAAAAGACAAACTCTTTGCAAAGGGTCAATAAATGTTTGTTCCTGCGATGTCCCTTCATCATCTAGAAGACCCCAGTGACGATTACAAGTATCATCAAGACCTTTTCTACTTGTCAGAGTAGATCTCCAACCCCAACAGAAATACATCAAAGTCGTACCTCAGGAATTCAGAGCTTCGGATGAAAGCCTGTTCTGTAGATCCATTTTTCTATTGAGAACCCTCTGTCCCTCCTGGAATCCTGTGGTCAGAAAAACCTGGAAGATAGAATTTCCCTCGAGTCTTCCCAAATTTAGGGAAGTCCTAATCAAACGCAAATTAAATTGAACATGCTAGAAATACTCATCAGATCAACCAACATCTGTGGCAGGAGAAAGAGTTAATGTTTTAGGTCAATGACCCATCACTGGAACTAATTAATATACTTGTTTAAGAAGGAACTGCAGATGCTGGAAAATCGAAGGTAGACAAAAGTGCTGGAGAAACTCAGCGGGTGTGGCAGCATCTATGGAGCGAAGGAAATGGGCAACGTTTTGGGCCAAAACCCTTCTTCAGACTGATTAATATACTTGTTCGGTGGCCGCAGCTGCCAGCCAGGCTGAGATTGGCTGGGGAGATTACACACCATAGGCTGCAGTCAGGGAGAGGCGAGGAGCACGGAGGGGAAAGGTAGGTCAGCGTCAAGGGAGATTCGAGGCTAGGGTGGGTATTGGAGCGAGTAGGATTAATGGAAGTGGTGGTCGTTGGCATGTGGAGCATGGTGACTGTTCGATTTGGAGTTTGGATTATATGAGGAGAGAAACAAACAACCAATTGTGAGATTGGAATGGGGTGAGCTGCAATCCTACCACTAACCTGGGCTCTCTACCACCAAGGACAAAGGCAGCGGCTATCAGTGAGTCATGGTGGCGGGCGGGCAGCTGAGAGCTTTGCCTGGGCTGATTGTCTGCCCCTCTTCCTGACTTATGTCCATGCCTGAGTGCCTCTGGAGAGGGAACATGGTGTCCACGGGACCTTGGTCTCTTTCCAGGACTGCTAGACAACACAGGGTCATGACTGGGTCTCGGATGACAGTAATTTTTTTCTTTGGTACTTATACGTCTGCTGGATTTATGTTTTTTTAGAATGGTGTTTTGCTTGTCATTTTGATCCTGTAAAAAAATATACATTTGTAAGGTAAAGGACAAAGGCACCAGGTGCAAAGAAACACCACCACTTGCATGTTCTGTCCAAATCAAGCACCACCCTGACTTGGGAATGTGTCACTGGCCCCTCAGCATTGCTGGGTCAAAATCCCATAACTTCTACCCCCAAAAACAGTGGAGATGTCTTCACTAGGACTGTGTTGGTTTAAGGCAGGGGCTCACCACCACCTTCTCAAGGATGTTCAGGGGTGGTCAATAAACATTGACACTTTAGGCGATTCCCCAGAAATGAATCAACAAAGTGTTCCATTGTCTCATTCAGAGAGGACAGTGCAGTCAATGACCAAATGATAGTTTGAAAAGTGTTACATTCCCATCTCCCTTTAAAAGGCAGGTTTTTGCAAAGTCTAGGAATCAAGGTGGTTCAAGCTAAAACAAAGCGAGTTACTGACGATTTCATGAGCCTCTAACCGAATAGAAGTGGGTTAGTTAATTGACCTCCTCTGCCCCCACACTGCCATCTTCTGTGTGACAGGAAGTGGCTGGGTTTCAGTTCAAGTTTCAGACCTCTAACATCACAGACATATTCAATTTTGGGAATGCAGCAAAAGGAGAACTGTAAGTCACATACCTCAGAGGAATGTCACACAACAGACATTGTGCTCTAATAATGGACCCCAAACGGTCAAGGTGCCCCACCAGAGTGCCCACAACAGTCAGACACTGTATCCCAACAGGGGGCCTATAACAGTCAGCCACATGCACCCCAACTGGGAGTTAAGTCAGTCGATGTGCCCCAGAGGACCCAAAGTGGTTAGACTCTGCACCCCAATAATGAATCCACAACAGTCAGGGTCAGTACACCCGAGGACCCACAACAGTCAGGCTCTACACCCCAGATAGACATTCAAGAGTTTAGTAATCTCAAAACTCAATCACTAAATCAAGGTTTAAAGATGATTTGAAGGGAATGTAAAATAAACTGGAGACAGAATGTGGGAATGTGTAGATTTTATTTTCCATAATTCCGAAATACATACTATACATCAACATACAGGATATTGTTTGTTTAAAATGAAGTTCATTTTTTTGGTGTTAATTTCGGATCAACTTCTACTCAGTAAATATAAAAAGCATATGCCTGTAAACATTTAACATTTTTCAAGAAACTGCATTACGTACAAATCCCATCTGTTCTCACTGGAACCTGGTGAAAGCCTGCTTACAGTGCAGTGTAAAATACACTAGGACAGCTGAAAGATTATCCCATTATATTCAAGTCCTTAAAAAAAATTGACTCGAAAATTAATGGCACACATCTATACAGTATTTCACCTTTGAAAAGTCTGCTTTTGTTTAGATGTGCTGCTATTCTTTTCAAATACTGCTTTAAAGTCCAAGGATCCATGCCATATTTTAAAGGTATGCATTAGTCTGAAAAAGAAAGCTAGGGTTTACATTATCAGATGCAATCACCCTGGGTCACTTCCACCGATCCGGCTACATCAGCGCCATCTTTACACAAAGACATAAAGACAACTCTTTGAATAAGGCAACACCCGAGTCACACAGAATGATTGTACAGCAAGGGAAGCAGAATACACGCCATTTGTAATTCATTTTGTGATTCTGCTTGGTTAAGCTTTATAACACATCTACTTTTCCCCTTCCCCGGCTCCCCTACATGCATCTGACCAGATAATATTTAGTGGGGCAACATGTGCGTTCACAAGGATGACTAGGATTTATGACAAACTCCCATGTACGCTCACTGTTCGCCTTCAAGCTTTTTGATTGCGTATAAAGCTCCTGTTAAAGAATAAAACAAGTTAGATGTACCTCCATTTTGTTTTCTTTACTGGGCTGAACATCTGAAAGCCAAGTACATATTACTGTGGAGAATGAGGGAAATAAAGAGGCCGAGGCTGCTTCAGCTGTGTAATTCCACTGTTACATTGTGGAAAATATTCATTAAATTGCCGAAGCATTTACAACTGAACGCTATGAACTGTAAAGAAAAAAAAAACTTTCAACTAATTAATGCTATTAATAATGAAAACTAAGAATTTCTAAAGATGTGGGTCCAGTAAAATCAGAGCCAGGATATTGTCATAGATATCACAATAGAGAGAGACATGTTGATTGAATGAGTGATTGGCATTTGATTTCACAGTAAAGGAAGAAGACTTAAATATACCAGTACTTTGGAAGGAAACTAAAAATAAATGAATGTAAGAGGCAAACAACAAGACAGGAATAGATAAATCTCCAGGATCTAGTGGCTTTCAACCCATGAGGTGAGAAAATTATGGAGATATCAGTCAAAAACTTTCAAACTTTTCAAGCATTAGCAATGGTGTCATTGGAACCATAGATTTGGAACTGTTAAAGATAGCAGAGATTGCAGGCCTGCCTGCCTGCCTGTTTATCATCAGCTTTGTGGCAGCTACTCAAAACAGTAATCAGGATAGACCGGCTGAATATATGTAAGCCTTTAACTTGGGTTGGAAATTGGTCAAGAGGGAGGAGGGATTAAAGGTCGTAAACTGATTAACTGATGTAACATGTGATATTCCCCAGATACCCTATTCCATTCCAAAAGACCGATTCACTATGTAGGATTTGTCCAGGGGTTCCAATTTCCCCATTATTACTTTAATGACTCAGATTAAATAAAGCAATTATCTGGATGACACTAAACTGGGCTAGGCAGCAAGAAGAGCAGAAGGTCAAAATGATCATAGATTATTTAAGTGTAAGGTATAACTACAGTAAACAGAATTTACAATTGGACAATTGGCAGATCATCCACTCAAAAAGCTAAGAAAGATGAACTACAGAATCTTCTACACCTTAAACAATGGTGTAATACTGATTTGGGAGTCCAAGTAGATGAATTTTATTAAATATCATTCCAGTTAAATGTGAGATGGGAGAAAGGGCTGGATTATAAAATGTGAACATATATATTTGTGTACAGCTGGGATACAGTGTTAATATTTGCACCCTTTTCAGGAAGAATTTAATCATCTCAGAAGGAGTGCAATGCTGATGAATGAAAATGAGACTAGATTTAGGGGATTCAATTTGAATTGCATCAACTTGATATGTATTCCCTAGAGCGCCGGACATTGTTTTACCTCACTTAGATCACAGCTCAGTCTTGCTCGTCCATACCTAATAGTGGAGAACTCAAGACCAAGTCGAATTTTACAATATCTCAAAATTTAGAATCAAGCTATTTGGAAATTTGTGAAGAACTGGAACTGCAATCTGAAACTATAGTGAGCAAATTTACCCTGCCTTCCCCTACCTTACTCAACCCAATCAAAAATTGCAGGAAGATAAAGTTGTTAGGCAAGGGATGTGGAGCAAAAGTGGATACATTAAGGGGCAGGATACTTTCATCTAATTCATGGCACTTGCTATTGGTGATTGTTCAGTACAATAATAAAATTTGATATGTCAGAAATTAATATAAATCTTTAGCTATGTTACATTTATAAGTGTCTTGGTGCTAAAGTGACATTTTGTTGCTCACTTTTTTTAAAGCTGGTGTCCAGGGAGTATATGTGGGACAGTGTTATTTGTAAGTGGACACCTAGTGGTTAATTAGAGATGATGACACTTGAAGAGTGTATTTTTAATCACACGAGCTTAAACTGCCCTTGAGACATGTTAACATGGTGATCAGATACTTATTTTTTTGCATGCCAACAATTTAATTTCTTCAATTTTAAAATCAAAGATGAGATCACAAAAATTCATCTCCAACCTATAACTCATTGCGAGGCAAATATAATAAATGTAAAATTATTTATTGGTAAATTAGCATAATGTCAGCAAAGCATTTTACTTATTTAAATAGAGCATAATCTTTCCCCACGGTAGCTGTTTTATCTTCGCACTTCACCTTCCATCATTAGAGGCTGCCAAAAGTTGGCTTAACGCCAAACCTCTCTACCAGAGCAGCTGAGAAGCCTTCTGAATCAATGTGGCTTGTGGTGGCGTACCTGTTGAACTACACTTCCCATCTGAGGGGAAGTGATCAGTACTGGCTTAGCAAAAACCACCAAGGGCATCATGTGAGAAATGACCAACACTGTCCCACATTCCGCGGTACAGCACTTTGTATATAGCCTTTCATAAAAATTATATTAAAAACTATCGGTTGAAACATTTGTGGGATTTTAGATTCATTTTTTTATATTGTAATCATTTACCAACCCACAATTTCTGAGGAGGATTGCAACATAGGTTTTACATTTAAAAATATTACCGGGCTTAGGTATTTTCAATGTATTCTCTTTTTAATTCCTTTTAAAAGCATATGTGTAATGTTCACATAGGGATGTTTAACATTAAACCAATTGACTTGATTCCATAATTTCTGTTTAACTGGGCTCCTCAACTGTACTCGTAGATGACGGAAATAGTTTAATGCTAAACCTAGTGCAGTTAGACTCAGACAGTGCAACAAACCACAGTGCACTGCTGAAATAAGAGCTCAGCTCTTACACATTTGTCAAATGTCAGAAATACAGCTGCAGAGGAGAAACTGCAAATAAGTTTTGTGGGTAGAGAAGAAAGAGATTTGAGGCAATTTTAGACTTTTTGCTTCATTATTTCCTCACATTTAAAGTGAGAATTCTCAATTTTTGAGTTGAGATGTAATATTCGTGAGATTTAAAAGAGAATATTTTAGTCGGGTCAAATACACTGGGAATAACCAATCTCCCTCGTGTCCAACAAAAATATTAAAGACAGACCATAATTAATATTAAGAAAAGGCTGAAAATGAATAGGCTCAATGAGAGCACCAAAAATGGTTAAACTCAAGGCACTGCAACTGCACAAATCAGAGTAATAATAATTACACAAAGCATTCAAAATTAAGCATATAGATTTAGATTTTTGATTTATGTTTCACAACGATCACCTTGAAAAACAGGACAACCTAGGTGAGAATCTGTATCAGATTAAAAGCAGTGCAAAAGCATCCAGTAAACTAAAATAAAATATAATACACGATAAACAAAAAGTGCATTACTTTAAGTCATTATAAATGTGCTGTGTATTGTGCAACATCTTTAAATCAAAGCTTTATTTTAAAAGAAAAGTTCCTGTTTCACTGGCTCTCTGAACATCTTCATATGGGTAAACGCGCCCTTTACGGAGACTTCACCAGTGTGACATCTGGTCAACTCATTCAAATAAACAGAAAACACAGTGAAACCATTACGTAATGTGAAGCCGAGGATAGAACAAAACACACAATAAAAAAAGCAGCAATACCATCCTGCTATGCAAGTCAATCGCTGTACATATGGGAAAGCCCGTAACCCACCACATCAAAACATTAATTTCACAATGACTGTACAGAGTTCCAGGAAGTGCTAGATCTACTCACATTTCTAGGAAAAGCACAAATTTCTTGCAGCAATGTAATCTCACACTCAAACTCTCTGCTCATCATGCAGTGACTTACAGTACCCCAAACTGCTAGCAGCATAGTCTCAAATGTTTTTTTTTGAATACTAGTGCAATTTCATATTGTGATTCCAGAATCAGCTGGCAACCACCATTTTTTAATAGAAATGCTGGTGTGCATGGTCCTCATTTTACAAATCCAATTTGCTTTCTTTCTTGAAAATCTTAATCTCGGATCTGTTTGTCTGAGGGTGCATCAACAATAAACACTAGTTTTTGGAAAACAAAATACCATTTCATTTATTAGTAAATGCTGCAGCAAGGATCAACTCCCTGATAAAATGGTTGGCTCTACCTAGCAAATGTAGGTTTGTCGAGGTCAGCGGATTGGCTCTGCTCGGGAGCTCTGCAGGGTCACAGAGCACGGGATCATGAGTCCTGGTCTCAGTTACTCCTGTCAACTTGCAAAACCTTGTAAACACATTGCCGGGTAGCAGCAACACTCCATAGCTCTGATCAAACACTCAGAGCCCTTGTTGCTATAACATGGCTGTTCAATGTCACTGTAGTCCCTAAAGAAAGTGGTGAACTACCCATATCTTGGCCACGTGCAGGTCCATTGCATTTCCTGAGACTTACTTGAAGCCTATTCAACCAAAGTAGTAAAAAAAAAATTACACCATGCTATTTAGTTCACGTGTGAAGTTGTTTGTGGCAAAATAAGATCAGGAAAGGGAACTCTTTATTCAGTTTAAGTTTTGTCTAACATAAGTTAATGTAAATGCTAATTCAATAGTTTATTGAACATCGTGATGGTACACCATATCAAAACACCTCAACAAACAAAGAGAGCATCTTTCCCAGGCTGTTATTAATACACTGGCCTGAATATTCAGGCTACATTTCAAGCTGAAGTAAAATTGATATCTTTAACAGCAGGACAGATTCACTCATCTCTGGTGGAAACTGAAGCCATAAAATTTCCATAAGGGCTTTGGGGAGGAAAAGATTTCAACTGTTTAAGGGTGAATGTGCCGTTCTGTAGCACAAAGTTGCAGAGCTCAAGAAGACAGAGTCCATGTTCAAATATTAGTGCAGAGACTTTCTGGCGGAAAACCGTTGACAAGGAAGAAATCCTTGCAGAACAATAGCGAGGTCTGTTTTTTGATAAATTTTGGCATCATCTGTCACAAAGTGGGATGGAAGGAAATCAGGAGAGTGCTTGTGCCTGTACACACATCAGCAAGAACACGCTGACTACACTGGACACTGTGTAAACACATCATGGACACAACTACAAGCCCACAGACACTCAATGCTTTACATTCTGGCATTTTCAGAACTTGGTCAACACATGTGAAATTCCACTCTCCTTTGCTTTTGTAACCCTGTTGTGGTTGCCTCCTTATAGTAATATCCCAGAGACCTGTATTTTGCACAGCACTCTCAAATCCAAAAAGCAATCATGCTCTGTTTGGCTAGTCCTTTTCCTCTTTTTATTCCATATAGGCATTTCATTAATTGAATCAGTTGACAGCCGTTACATTATTCTGGGGCTGACATGGTCATTCCACTGCCCGTTGACCTTCACATACTTCCTCCTTTATCCTGGATTGGGATGCAGAAATTTGGTTTGGTGCTTTTTCTTTCTGCTGTGCAAAACCGGTGCTGGAATTTTCAGTTTTGGGGTAAACCGACCATTTCAGATTCTTAACCTCCAGGTAAGGGTTTAGCCAAAGTGAGCAAAGCGCTCTGAAAGAAAAGAAAAAGGCATTACTTTAGATATTGTCCAGAAACTGAAACGTATATTAGTTTAGAGATACAGCGTGGAAACGGGCATTTTGGCCCACCGAGTCCATGCCAACCGTTATACTAGAGTTCACCTACAAGGCTCACAACAGTGTACGTCGCTGAGGTGTCTACAAACAAAAGTATTCTAAAACAAGTTGCCATTTATTTTGATTGATTAAAATCACATGGGGGTGATTGCAGTACTGCAGAATTTAACATTCATAAATCTTTGCCTGGAAACTGATTGAAGTTCTTGGAGATTTTCAGCACTGTAAAAATCTGCTACTGATTAACCATAAAGAAAAAGGTTAGAAGGATTTCAAATTAAAGCACATTGAGGTATAGAACCATTAAACACTCTGGGGGACAAGGTTAATTTGCTTGCCTTGGCTGGATACATGGGTTGAAGCAGAACACAACTAAAAGAAAAACAAACCAAAAAAACAGAAACAATTGCAATCTGGATGGTACAGCTGGGAGAGCAGCTGCCTCACAGCAACAGAGGCGAGTTCAATCCTGGCCTCGGGTGCTGTCTGTGTGGAGTGTGCAGTGTAGAAAAACTACCCATCAGGTTTACAAATGACGGAAAGATAGGAGGATTGTAATGAATGTAGACAGAAGCACTGAATTACAGAGACACTAATGGATTTAGTGAACAAGCAAAATGGATTACAAAAGAGACAAATGCAACAGCATCAACTCTGCTAAATAGACAAAACACGAACTAAAACCTGTGGGTGTGTCAAGATTATGGGCATATATACATTCATGATTGAAATGAATAGGTATGAAAAATTGTCCCCATGGGATGCTAGGCTCCACATCAAGAAGATCAAAGAACAAGGAGATAGAACTTATGCTGCATTCAAGCAAAGCCCTGGTTACACTACATCTGGAGTTCTGTGAAAAATTCGAGGCATCACACTTTAGAAAGGGTGCAATAACCTTGGGGATTGCATGACAGGATGATACCTGGTTTCCAAGGGTTAAAGTTTGAGGAGAGATTCCAGAGAATTCAATCTATGTTTCTGTAAATTAGAAGATTAAGGGAAGAATTGATTCAGTATTTAGCCATATTTCCAGGTTTAATCCTAATTATCTATACCTTAAGGCAAACAAAACCCAACAGAGAAAGGGGGCAACAAATGCGTCATGGAAGAGATTAAAAATGCAAAACCACTGTGGGCTTGAAAAAAGTGCTTTCTCCTAGTTCATCAAGCTTTCCTTTCTTATCTATCGTTGGGTCCTGCCCTCATACCCCTTTTGCCCATCTGAAGAATGTGCAAGGAAAACTGTGCAACTGGGTTCTCCACTCAAGAACATGAAGTTCTCCACTCAAGGACCTCCCCTCAGAGGCAACAACCTTTTAAGGTTTATCCATAAATTTGTTGAAATGTTTAAATCAAATTAAGTTTTTGTTCAATGTTCAAAAAGATCTTCAGGTATCTCCATCCTAAACATTCAGCTTAAAGCAAAATAATGTTGGTAAAAACTCTTGGATTTGCTACAACATGGCAGATGGCATATAGTTTGACTGTAATTGGATGTTGAACTCAAATTGGTTGATTCTGATCTTACAGCAAGTTCAAATATTCCTAATGCAAATGTTAACAATTTTGGTTTCTCAAATTTTCATTAAATTCTAAACTCTTTGAGAAGATTCTCCCTGCAGGTACTTAATTTAACCTTTAAAGTTTACAGAAGTTTACGTAGATTTTCTAAAACTCTAGCAATGGAAAATGAATAAGGCTCCATATTTCCAATATATTAACAAAAGGTTGACTTATGTGCAACTTTCAATGTACACCTAGTTATAATATCAAACTTTTACTTTGTCTTTCTGCACCCTTAAAAATAATCTCAAATCATACAAATGCAAAAGGGTAAATTTCACACAAAACATAATAGGCTCTCAGCAGTGAATGAATTGGGCTTAGCTTTCATTACACGTGAACAAGGACAGAGATGTTTTATCGGACTCTGCACTAAAACTTAAACTAAATATAAAACAGTTGCTTCTGTAAGGCATTTGAACTCTGTATAAACATGTTCAACAATTGTGAATGTACTCAATCAGACTGAAAAAACATTAACAAGCTTTATTGAGTTTGAATCAGAAAACATCAATTTGAATTTTGAATTTAATTTCAAATGGGAAAACAGAATACAAAGAGGGATAAATTGGTTTAAGTGAGAAGGACAAGATGCATAAAGAAACTAGATTGTTTTTATTTAGTTTTAAAAAAAGCTGCAGTAATAATTAAACACTAATGAGATTGCATCCTGTGAGTTACAAAACCTACCATCAGCGCTCTGCAGATCTGCCACTGCCTATGTGTGCGATTCCAGAGGCTTTTGGGGGGGGGGGGGGGGGGGAGTGGGGAGGAGCGGGATTAAAATGTAGGTTTGTATTGGTTGTCGGAGAGGGATTTCCTCGGGCTGCTAGCTGATGAAGAAAAATCGTTATCTTGCTTTTTGGCGTGGCTTCATTTTAATCTTATGATGCAAAAAATGTTATTTAGGCCCACATACGAATCGGCCGTGTCTTGCCTGCCGATATGGGCTTAAAATTTATGGCAATGGCAACATTCTAATCTATCACATTCCAGAAACAACCACTCTCAAAATAATCAAATTCATAATTTATTTGCACAATCATGTCATAAGAACATCTAAATCATCCATATTTTCAGTTATTGTCTATCCATGATCAATATGTTCATACTAAATATCCACAGTACAGTTTTAGTCTGATGTATTGTGCAAAAAATAATCATTTTGATTATCTTGAGAGTGGATGTTTCTGGATTAATTTATGGGAATTAAACACTAAATTCCTTCCATTTGGCATATAAATTTGTGACAAAGTGAGATTTAAAAATCATGTTATATTGTGAATTCTTTGTGAATGGGATCGGTTCGTTATTTGTTATTTGGATACTTAGGAATGTTAGTCTTTTCTTAAGAAATGGATAGATGTTTAGATCTAGTAATTGAATTTAAATTAATTCTGTAAGAGTAGATTGATTTGATGAAACTGATGAATATGAATTTTTTGTTGGGTATTTACTATTTGTTTTAGCATTTAACGTTATCATTTCTACTTTTTTTTTCTAAAACTGCAAATAATAACTTGTTTCTGTTAATGCTGTTCAGTGTTTTTTTTCCATTACATTTTAAACAGAAGTCTCCGAAGAAGAAATGCAAAATTGTCAATTCAAATGCCCAGCAAAAGAGACTGATTTAGACAGCATTTGCAGAGATTTTGGACTACTCCAAATGTGATGAACTACAGGACATTCTTAACGGGAAAGTAGTGGGCAGAAAGGCATGTCATGCGTGGTTTGAAGAGCAAAAACTTGTAGTTTACAATACCTAAATTGAAAAGTTGAGGAAAAACAAGGTGTACAGAGTTGCTTATTGCTTACTGATTATGATATGCCAATGTACCAGCTAGCAACTGATCTTCTCCATAAAGACTAAAAATTGTGATGTCTTTACCTGTCTGTTACGGACTTCCAGCATATAATACAATAATATTAATGTTCTGATCTTAAGAATATCACATTTTTGAATTTTCAAGGCAGTCTGGGCGTTTATTACTATTTCCGTCACAATGGTCAATTTTGTAATTAGCTACAATTAGGTCACCAACTAATTATATGCTTTAATTTCAGGTAATCCAAGTAAGATGTTTCATATTTGTTTCAGAATGCTTCAATCTACAATAACTGAAAATTTCATTCAGTTCTCTTAATTTTTAAGAAAGTTATGGGCTTTTGATTATCCTCGATCACAGCTTTTGTGTTAAGTCAATGGAAAAGCAATAGGGAACAAGATGCTAATTTCCGAGTATGAAAATGACTATAACCTTTTTAATACTGAAGATATGAAAGTGAATTTGGTATCAAATTAAAGTTCTTTTGATGCTTTATCTGATGGGATAAATTACAGGCTTGATTTTAAAAAATCTCAAATGTTGTAACATTCCTACTGTGAGAGCTAGTTTTCAATGTCAGAAAACGAATTAGGCAGTGATTAATATACATTACACCATAAAAAGAATAAAAAAATTAAAACGTGCTTAACCTGTGTTAAGCCCATTTTGGTTACGGAAATTCACTTTTACAGAAATGATGTGAATAAAGCAAGATTTTATCTTTTTTTACACATGTGCACATGGCCCAGCTTTGTGTTAGGTAAATTCACAATACAAATTATTTTGGTTCCTGTAATGCAGGGGCCACCTGTAATTAAATTGACAAGCTCTAACTTTCCCATCGGACCAAGAGCTTGTCAAATATGTACAATAACTTTAAGTAATTCCATGCATCTCAATGCGTGTGCCATTGAGATCCCATCCTTGTGCTCTCTCTGGAACAACACATGTATTCAACAATGTTTCCCAACGCCCGCAGTGAACTCAATCTATGCAGATACTTACAGTTATATCTATATTACACAATGCCAAAGAACCAACAACAATCTAATCAAAATTCTACTCATTCAATGGCACAGCCATTATCCGAGCTCCACACCATTACCATCTTAGATAGGGGTGATCACCCATTATGTTTCCGCAAAAAAGAATTTCATTGTTCTGTCTTTGGTACATATGACAATTAAACACTCTTGACACTTGACACTTGAAACTGGATTTGTATCATTGTTCTTTCATCGCTGAGACGGTATCTCGGAATTTGCTCTCAAACCGCATGGTGGAATGTCTTTCATTCAAGAAGACAGCTCAATTCCACTTAGTCTCAGATTTGGAGAAGGATAGTGAATGCTAGGTACGCCTCTGGCATCCTCATTCTTTGTGTGAATAAATAAAACAACCTTTAATCTTCCACAGTTGGTGGTACAAAAAGATAACTTTGAGAGTGAGCCTCTCAAGAAAACCTCTTAGATGTTCATACTTCAGTGGGTCCAGCAAAAAGAACAGGCGGGGTTTCACCTGATGATTCAGAAATCACGAGAACAGATTGGTGGGACAACAGCTGTACAAGCTGTGCCCAGATGGGCACAGGTTATGGACTACTGACACACAGTAGCCGCAGCAGCAGAGATAAACAGTACTGACAACGCACCAAAGAAATTACATTAGGTGATCCCAAACTTGAGTGGCAGAGACCATCTGCCGCAAGGCTAAACATCTCTTACTCTAAAAACTCTGGAGTTCAAAGAATTGTATTTATTGCTCTCGACCTTTAAGAAGTATTAAGCCGAGCACTTGAATCACAACTGAACCTGCTACTGCAGGTTTTTACCTTGGTCATTCAAATTCCAATGCAATGCAGTGTACACCAGACTTTGCATGGTGAGTCGCAAACTTTCTTCGCACATATATTCTAAACAAGCAGTCTAGAAAGCGGTTGTGTGTTCCACTAATTATTGGTACATTGCCCCATCAAGCCATCAGGTCCCCTACATTGTTGCTGTGTTCATTGAGGAATTTTATGGAGTCCAAAATAATTGCAGTGTAAAGGCCCTGTCCCATTTTCCTGAGTTACTCACAAACTCTCCCGAGTTTCACTCTTGATTCGAACTCGGAGAATCACGATAATAGCCACTCGTAGGTACTCGGGGCTATTCCTTTTTACTCGTGGACATTTTTCAACGTTGAAAAAACGGCCCGACTTACCTGATGCCCCGAGTTCCTACGGTTGGCATTATGAGCCGCCATGAAACATCTACGGACTCGCTACCGACTTTACCCGACATTCCCCGAGTTCGAATCAAGGGAAAAACTCGGGAGAGTTTGTGAGTAACTCGGGAAAGTGGGACAGGATCTTAAAGCTAACTTGCTGATGTGAACCCAGTGCGTTTCCTGCAGAATGTGGGAAGTCAGGGACACTGCTGGTGCTTCTGGAAACTACACCTGCAGAAATTATGTCAAGGTGCAGCTCCTGAATAAATGTGTTGGGGAACTGGAGCAGCAATTGGATGAACTCAGGGCTATCTGGGAAAACAAGAGTTTCCTGGACAAGACCAACAGTGAGGTTGTCACACCGAGGATACAGGAAGAGCGAAGGTGGGTGACTGTGAGCAAGAGGAGTAAACGCAGGAGACCATGGTGGCTGTACCTACAGGAAACAGGTACACCCTCTTGGGAGGGGATGACGCGACAAGATTGAGTGGTAGCCAGAGCAGTAATTCCAACCCTGGTGCCGAGGCTCAACGGGGAAGAGTGATGTCAGGCAGAGCCATAGTGGTTCGAGACTCCATCGTCAGAGGTGCGGATAGGAGGTTCTGCGACAGCAGGCGAGACTCCAAGATGGTGTGTTGCCTCCCTGGTGTCTGGGTCCAGGATGTCTCAGAGCAGCTGCACGGCATCCTCAAGAGTGAGGGGGAGCAGCCGGAGGTTGTTGTGCATGTTGGCAACAAGAATTTATAGAATTGGGCACGACTGAAAAATAGGACATGCAGGGTAGTGATCTCAGGATTGCTTCCAGTACCTCGTTCTAGTGAAGGTAAGAATAGGAAGATAGGGGAAATGAATGTGTGGCTGAGGAGTTGGTGCAGGGGGCAGGATTCAGATTTCTGGAAAATTAGGATCTCTTCCGGGGCAGGGGTGACGGGACGGGCTGCACCCAAACTGGAGGGGTACCAACAACCTAGCGGGAAGGTTTGCTAATGCTACATGGGAGGGTTTAAACTAGATTGGCAGGGGGGTGGGATCTCGTGCAGGATAGAGGCACGTGAGAGGCTAAAAGTTGGTATGGAGGGTGGTGTGTGAAAGGTTAGTGGACATAATAAGCAGGTGATAGGAGAGAGCGATGTAGGAGGGTTGGTTTAAACTGCACGCATTTTAATGCAAGGGGTCTAACGGGTAAGCTTAGGGCATGGATAGGTTCGAGCGACTAGGACGTTGTAGCCATGACTGAAACCTGGTTAAGGGAGGGGCAGGACTGGCCGATCAATGTCTCAGGGAACAGGGGCTTCAGGAGAGACAGGGATGAGGGAAAAAGAGGAGGGGGGGGTTGCATTGTTTGTTAAGGAGGATGTCGTGGCTGTGTTCAGAGGTGACATTATAGACGGTTCATCTAGTGAGGCTATATGGGTGGAGCCGAGGAACAAGAAAGGGATGATCACCTTGTTGGGGGTGTACTACAGAGCCCCCGAATAGTCAACGGGAATTAGAAGAACAAATGTACCGGGAGATTACAGACAGCTGCAGGTCAAATAAGGTTGTTGTAGTAGGGGATTTTAACTTTCCCAATATAGGCTGGAAAAATCAGAGCGTGAAGGGTTTAGATGGGGTGCAATTCTTCAAAAGTGTTCAGGAGAGTTTTCTTAAGCAGCAGTGAAATTTTTCATTTCACTGCACATCCCGTAAGTGTATGTGACGAATAAACTTGACTTGACGATGTGAAGGCCCCCACACGTGAGTGGGCAACACTGGATCTAGTACTGGGAAATTAGGAAGGGCAAGTTAATGAAGTGTGTGTAGAGGAGCCTTTTGGGACAAATGACCACAGTTCGATTAGGTTTAAGATTGTTATGGATAGGGATGCAGAGGATCCACGTGTTAAAATGCTCAACTGGGGTAAGGCCAACTTTGAGGGTATGAGAGAAGGTCTCGCTCAAGTTGACTGAAGCAGGTTATTAGATGGGAAAGGAACATTTGCCAAGTGGGATGCGTTTTTATACTGAAAAGTGTAAAGTGTACTGAATAAAGCTCAGGATGTGTACGTCCCCGTTAGAATGGAAGACAAAGCAGGGAAATGTAAGGAAACTTGGCTGACGAGGGAAATTGAGACTTAGGTCAAACTCAGGAAGGATGCATGGGACGGGTATAGGCAGCTGGGATCAAGTGCATCCAAGGGGGAGTTTCGGGAACTAAAAAAGGAAATCAGAGGGGCAAAAAGGGGCTAGCAGATAGCTCTGGCGGGTAGCATTAAGGACAATCGGAAAATATTTTATAAATACAAAAGGAGGAAAAGGGTAACTAGAGAGAGAGTGGGACCTCTCGGGAATCAAAGCGGTCACCTTTATGTTGAGCCACAGGAGATGGGCAAGGTATAAATGAGTTTTTCTCCTCTGTATTTATCGAGGAGGAAGACAGAAGGATGGAGAAAATTGGAGCCGTCACTGGAAGTGTCTTGAGAGCAGTCAGGGTTACTGTCGAAGAACTACTGCAGGTATTGTCGTGTGTGAAGGTAGACAAATCTCTCGGGCCTGATCTGATATATCCGAGGACATTGTGGGGAAACTAGAGAGGAAATTGCGGGAGCCTGGTTTAAATTTACGGGTCGTCCTTAAATCCAGGAGAGGTGTCGGAAGACTGGAGGGTGGCAATTGTTGTACCTCTATTCAAGAAGGGATGCAGGGAAAGTGTTGGGAATCATAGGCCACTGAGATTAACATCTGTAGTTGGCATGTTACTGGAGAGTATTCTGAGGGATGGAATATACAGTACTATTATCGGTTGCTGTCACATTTAAGCTTTCCTGCTGTAAAAAGGCAATTGCTATTGCATTTGCCAAATATCATGGCAAGGTTTTTTTTTACGCAAGTTGAATCGTTCACATGGTTTTTTACGTAAGTTGAATAGTTTAATCAGATAGGAAGAGGCCAGGGGGGTATAGCTATGCTATTGGAATGCCTGGCTTTTGGCAAAGAGTGAAAAACAACTCCATGTTTGGAGGTGACTGATGTTTCCTGGGACATCACCTCATGCAATTGATATTGAGTCTGGGGCGTATATTAATCCCGGTTTTCTGGTATTTCTTTGTCCTTGCTGGAGAACTCAGACGTACACTGTTGCCTCTGGGTCTCTAAAACCACACCCGTCGGACGTTAAAATGAAAGCTTTGAATGGTCTTAACTGTTGTCTTTGTCTGTTTCTGTGAACTTTTTCATTGGCGTAGTCGCGCAGGTCCTCGCTGGGACACCATCAACAGATAAATGTGCAAGAGGTTGCAGATGTTACCAGGATTGGAAGGGAGACAACTGAGCTCTATCGGCCCCCTTGTAAGACCGATTCCCGTAGAAACTCCCGGAAACTGTGATCTTTCGTCAGATGGTTCTCCGCCGAGGTTCATAGATACAGACAAAGGTAAGATCAATTGTGCATTGAGTATGTATTTTGTGTATGTATTTTTGCTACCAAAGAGAGCGTAGTCGGCAATTTGCTACCAGAGAGGGTAGTTGGCAATTTGCTACTGAACTGTGGCGGTAATTGGCTACTAAAATTTGCCACGGTAAACGTGGTCGGCGATTGGCTTTGAAAACTAGAAATAGTTTGTCGTAAAGTTGCTACGGGGAAGTGGTTGATTCTGATTTTTTTTTATGACGAACTGACCAAAAAGGTTGAAGAGGGCAGAGCTGTAGATGTTGTGAACATGGACTTCAGTAAGGCGTTCGCCAAGGTTCCGCATGGTAGGCTGCTCTGGAAGGTTAGATCGTATGGGATCCAAGGAGAGATAGCTGAATTGGCTCCATGGAAGGAAGCAGAGGGTAATGGTGGAAGGTTGCTTCTCAGACTGGAGGCCTGTGACAAGTGCCTCAGGGTTCGGTGCTGGGCCTGTTTTGTTACTGTTTGTCACCTACATCAATGATTTGGATGAGAACATACAGGGCAAGATTAGTAGTTTGCTGATGATACAAAGGTTAGTGGTTTTGCAGATAGTGAAGATGGTCGTGAACGATTGCAGCAGGATCTGGATCGATTGGCCAGGTGGACGGAGGAATGGTTGATGGAATTTAATACAGAGAAGTGTGAGGTGTTGCATTTTGGGATGTCGAACAAGGGCAAGACCCATACAGTAAATGGTTGGCCTCCGGGTAGTGTTGTAGAGCAGCGGGATCTAGGAGTACAGGTGCATGGCTCCTTGAATGTCGAATCGCAGGTAGATAAGGTGGTCAAAAAGGCTTTTGGCACTTTGGCCTTCATCAGTCAGAGTATGAGAGGTCATGTTGCAGTTGTATAAGACGTTTGTAAGACGCATTTAGAATATTGTGTTCAGTTCTGGGCACCATGTTATAGGAAAGATATTGTCAAGCTTGAAAGGGTTCAGAAAAGATTTACGAGGATGTTGCCAGGACTAGAGGGTGTGAGCTATAGGGAGGTTGAGTAGGCTGGGTCTCTGTTCCATGGAGCGCAGGAGGATGAAGGGAGATCTTATAGAGTTATACAAAATCATGAGAATAGATCGGGTAGATGCACACAGTCTTTTGCCCAGAGTACGGGAATCGAGAACCAGAGGACATAGGTTCAAGGTGAAGGGGAAAAGATTTAATAGGAATCTGAGGGGTAACTTTTTCACACAAAGGGTGGTGGGTGTATGGAACAAGCTGCCAGAGGAGGTAGTTGAGGCTGGGACTATCCCATTATTTAAGAAACAGTTAGACAGATACATGGATAGGACAGGTTTGGAGGAATATGGACCAAGCGCAGGCAAATGGGACTAGTGTAGCTGGGACATTGTTGGCCAGTGTAGGCTATTCGGGCTCAAGGGGCTGTCTCCACTGTATCACTCAACGACTCAATGACTCTAATTAAGCTGCTAACCATAATGTAGTTGACAATCAGCCTTCCTTTTGGAGTCTGCTTGAATGCAGCGTGGCATGTGGGAGTCCCAGGTGATTGCTGATAGATTCCAATAAACTGTCAATGTCTCTCAACTGTTCTGAAAACCTGGACATGAAGTAATTATACTTCTGTCTTCATTGTTGACATTGATGCAAATTGACACAGAACTAAGGCCAGTTGTGTATTTGCTCCTTCTTTTGTTACAGCCACACTGAGTGTTGGATACGGCGAAGTATTGAATGGAGGTATTTATACAAAGTGCACTGAATTGAAATTGGAACTGGACTACCAAAAATCAGAGTTTCTGCAGTTATCATTCAAGATCTGCCAATGATGACACAGCACTCATATCCCTTAGCTATTCCAAGTAAAATTTGTGGTTGTACTACATTCCACCTGGTCGACTTTTACGATATACGATTAGAAGAATACAATTAAGTTTTCATGCAATAAACTTTAATTCAAATTTATTGCAATCTTTACTTAGATTAATATTTTTCCATAATGAATAGATTGTATCTGCTGAATAAAGCAGCTGTGTTTTCTTAACCACTGTGACATTTTATTGTCCTTTCATAATTGTCTCCCACAGCAAGTTCAACAGCAGGCAACTGTGTAACAAAAGAGATCTAAGATTTTGTTGGATCAAGGGTTTGCACCCTGCCTCAATGGAAGTGGCTATGTCATAAGTACATCCACTTTACACTGGCTGACTGCTATTTGGTCCTGGCGAAAGGTAGTCTACTCTCTAAGTGAACAAGTAAAGATCAGCAACACTTTCATGGACTGCCTTCTTCCACCGACCAACAACAGATAAGACCTACAACCAGATTAGCAAAGTTACAAATGTATTTGAGTATATGTTATAACTCATTATAATCAAATCTGCCCCAAAGTAACAAAGAAAGGAAACTTAGAATTTCACCAGAATTAGTTAATTGACATCAAGCTCATTTGACAAGATACAAAACAAAGCCTTTACACAAAGACCAATTAAATAAATACACTTGTGTAGGTCAAAAAGCAAGGCATTCCACACATCTTTTACTTGTATATTACTCCTGTGGCTTTGCACATAAACTGAAAATTAGTTTTTTCTTGGTAATGTATTCTGCAAGTCCACAGGAGTACTAACTACATCACAACATCCAAGTCCCCCGTAACTGGCTTCAGGCTAAATGTAAAGTGCAGGGATTAATCAAGATTGGTTGAGGAGAGGGGACTGCAGATGCTGGGCACTGAAGTAAAAAAACGAGTTGCTGTAGGAAATCAGCAGGCCAGGCAGTACCTATGGAGGCAGAGGGATGGTCAATGTTTTAGTATGAGACCTTACATCAGGAGTGGGGAGAGTTCTCTTTATGCACATTTCTGGGAGCCAGTTACGGTGGGTTCTCCATCGGCCTGACAACCTGAGCCCGTTGCTTGGGGAACCTGTTTACATTCAACCAGAATAATAGAACTGTCTGCCCATCAACTTGCTGTACTGTATGCCAAGTAGCAAAGCTTACCTTTGTAGAGAAACTAAGCACTGATGAAAACCACGTCAACTCATTGTTCATTTAATGGACAAAATATTCTTTCTCCTTTCCCCCATTACCAACAACAAGGAAGATGACTGAACTTTATTGCCTTCCCTCACAGTGGGAGACATTGATTCCGCTGTGGGGGATGTTCATGTTGAACTCTATCGTGTATTGTGTTCTTTTTATTTGTGTGGCTGTATGTAAACTCAAATCTCACTGTACCAATTGGTGCATGTGACAATAAATGTAACTTGAACTTATAAAAGCAGATTAAAATGCTCACAAACCACATTTTTTCAGTCATAACTCCAGAAATCCATCCTCCCATATTATTTTGGCTTCCAATGATAACACAGTCATGCCTTTGTGATATATTGCAGTTAGTTAGTATCTGACTACCTACCTTTAACAGAAGGCTGTAAGCAGCTGCAGGCCAGGAGAGGTCAGTCGGAAGGGTGCTCTGGGCATGATCTGTTCACTTCAAACCACGAGTCTATACAGCTGTGGAGAGAAAATCAGAAATGAGGTTAAGTAAGTGTATAACAAATGTCTCCATAAGTTCTTTAAAATTTTGCACAAAATATTCACTAAAAATCAGTCATTGTCACCAGCCAACTCAATTACATGGACTTTTTAAAACCCACTTTGGTGCCACTAAGTGGATTTTATCACACTGGATAATCATTTCACATACTTTTCCCAAAGGCCTTCAGCCCCAATAGAAAATAAACTGCAAGTCCTCATCTGTCAAGTTCATGCACGAGTGGTTCCGAGATGGATTTCACAGAAGCAAAACTGCACCAGGTTAAAATGGCATTACCATATTAATCGTCAGTATTTCAGCTACCCTGCAGATGGGGAAATGGTCACTTTGAGCCATGGGTAACTTCAGATTGAAATAAATCAAATGGATAATTTTTAAAGCAGCTGAAAACATATTTTTTTGAAGTTTTCATTAAGTTTGGAAAACACAAGATACTGAGGAATGAGAAACAAGGCTAATTCAGTCATTCTTTTTACCTCAAATTGATGCAATAAATAGAATCTTCAATCTGACTTCATCCAATAAAGAGATAAATTGGTATGAATATTCTATACAGCTCCTTGATTAATATTATTCACATGAGTTTTCCACTCTAACTCATCCCTGGCCTCCTCTACTCAAAACGAACATTGCCAGAAGCATAGATCTTTCACTCAAGTTTCCAGTGATTTGAAAAGATTTATTGAGCCTGATATGCAGAAAATGACAGTGAAAGCACAACCCTGCACAACAGAACAACTTACAGCTTTCATTTTAAGCTTTTATTAAAGGAGAAATCTGGAAGCCACCATCAGCAATTTGCCACGGGTCAGCAGGCAGTATTGTGACAATGGACGCCTCATGGAGTTGAACGTACGAAAGAGAACTTAGGCTAAGTGCCAAACACATATGTGTTGGTTCTAGCAAGAATGAAATGTGGTTTCTAGTTTTCCCAATTACCATCTCCTCCTCTAAAAGCAACTAATTTCATAAGTTTCTTCATAAGTTTAAATAAAAAACTTATTTCTGCTGATCTTCCAAGTGTGAGTTTACAGAAACGAGGTTTGGGTGTACTGCGTGAATGTTCTGTTGTACAGGGTCGTGCTTTCACTGTCATTTTTCTGCAAATCAGGCTCAATAAATCCTTTCAAATAGCTGGAAATTTAGGAGATTGCAGTGAAAGATCTCTGCTTCTGGCAATGAAAAGATGGTCTTTATCAGTAAAGGAGACCATAGATGAGTTAGAGTGGAAAAATCAGGTGAATAATATTAATCTAAGAGCTGTATGGAATATTCATACCAATTTATCTCTTCATTAGATGAAGTCAGATTGAAGATTCTATTTATTGCATCAAACATAACGCTCACACGCACCAGCCAACATTTCTTGATCTTTCCTTCAGAAAACCATTCTCCCTTATTACCTTGGCTTTTTCAGGAATAATAATGACATGCCTTTGTGATGTATCAGTAAATTTATGTCTGTCTACTTACCTTTAACAGTTCTGTAAAATGCAAATCATTAATTTGAATAGGACATAGATGCATGAATCTCAGGTAATAGTGTGGCAATTAATTATAAAAAAAACATTCCAATGGGGTTATTAGTTTAAAAAAAACTCATATTTTTTCAAGACCTTTTAAAAAATCTCTGATTTGATAATTTAGATTTTTTCAAAAGCACTTGCTGAGATGGCTGTCAAATTTTGGTTATCAGGCTACTTTCATATGCCTCACATGAATTCCCATCTAATACAGACAACTTTAAAAAAAAATGAGAATAATCCTAGCCGTTTTGCAAACTCACACTTGGAATGTCAGCAGAAATAAATTCCTTGTTTTATACTTATGAAGAACCTTATGAAACGTAATCAAAGTTAGCTGTGATTTGAGAGTTCTTGGCATTGGTGACTAGACTAGGTCGAGTTTCTATGTAACCAGCCCTCCATTGCAGCTGTCCATTTGTCTGCCATGATATTTAATTAATTTTTCTCCTTTCTTTTTAATTATTTTTCTTTTCATCACAACTAAACCCATCTCCAATGTCATTTGACCTCTTCTATTTCCATTCCCAACACTCACCAATGCCATCTCAAATGCCTTGGGCTTGGTACTCCACCCACCCAAATCCCAATCAGCAATACTTGACCTTCCTACTATTCTGTCGCTAGTCCTCTTTTAACTCCCTCAAAATATATCTAGTTTACCTCTGCACTTCTCTTAGAATCTGTCAGACTGGTGGACTTACCTCTACCTTGCTGAGGCAAGGTGACAAGCTCTCTGACATCCCCTTGACCATGACCCCACCAACAAATACCAGGCCATGGTCTCCTAAACCAACACAGCGCTCATCACTTTCAGTAATCTCCCCTCCAACCTGATCGTTCCCCTACCTGACACTGCTCATTCCTATTTCATACTCAAAATCCACAAACAGAACTACCCTATTATTTCTGTCTGGTCTTGCCCCACTGAGCTCAACTCCTCATAACATGACTTATCTTGTCTCCCTCGATCCCCTTTGTGATGACTGCCTCCATATCAGGTGCCATGGCTTTGTTCCTAATATGTTTTAATACTAAAATCTTATAATATATCTTGATTATTTTTCATATTGGCTCATTTAATGTAATACTGATTACTTTCATATATCTTAGGCATGTGCTTTATAACAATTAATACCTTCCTAATAATGAGAATAGTAAATATGGTTCATTAACAGATAGCTTGTATGTCACTTATTGCTTTTTATAGGCCAGCATAAAACATATCAGCTAAATTAATGCGATCTTTTACTAATGGCATTGACAAAATGTAATAATTACAGAATTACCTATTAAACTGCTCTACCAAGATTTACCTCACATTGAAGGTAGTATAGCCAATAACAAAAAAAGAAAATTGAGTAAAGAGTTAAATCAAGAACCTAATACATTCCTTAGTAATTATCACATATCCAACAAATATCTGCCTAATTAACATTCTGACACCATAACTATCTTCCTATTTTAAACTTTGCATTTGTCTCAATCCTCTGAGAATCGTAACAATTTTATACAAGAGTAAAGTAAATTGTAAGATTAGAATTTTACATTTGTAATCACCATAGTTACGAACTGATATCCGTCTACAGACTATTTTCCTGCTGTACTGCAGTTTTACTGGCTTGAAATTCCATTGAATTTCTCTATTTGCATAGCAACTAGTAGAATTCCCACATTAAATGCACTGATAACTTGGATATTTTAACTTTTAATCTGGTCTTCATTTCATTGTTCCTTCCCCCTTGAGAATAGCTGGGAGGAGGTGTTCGCAGAGTGGGGGTGAGTGAAAGATATCCAGATTTGGAATACATTTTTTGGCATTGTAGTTCATGAGGTGCTGCTGCTGCAGCAAGGAAAATACTTTAAAAAAATTTTAAACATAAACTTTAATTGTGATTAAAAAAATATAAAAAACAAAAACGGTGCAAGACTCTTAATACATTTCATCTTGCTAGTGCTATACCCAGCAGTGTTACCACCTCCCTTTATCTAAAAGGGGAACTACTTTGATGTTAGTTCCCCAGTGTTGTACTCCATGGGCTGGGATCTAGTGAGGCAAATCACCTTTAAGTTAGGATAATGTTGCCCTTGTATATATTATGAAGGCTTACAGTGCCCTCCATAATGTTTGGGACAAAGGCCCATCATTTATTTATTTGCCTCTGTAATCCACAATTTGAGATTTGTAATAGAAAAAAATCACATGTGGTTAAAGTGCACATTGTCAGATTTTAATAAAGGCCATTTTTATATATTTTGGTTTCACCATGCAGAAATGACAACAATGATACATAGTCCCCCCATTTCAGGGCACCATAATGTTTGGGACACAGCAATGTCATGTAAATGAAAGTAGTCATGTTTAGTATTTTGTTGCATATCCTTTGTATACAATGACTGCTTGAAGTCTGCGTTCAGTTTTCTCTTCAGCATTTAAAAGGCATGCTCAATTGGGTTCAGATTGGGTGATTGACTTGGTCACTCAAAATTTGACAATTTTCTAGCTTTAAAAAACTCCTTGTTGCTTTAGCAGTATGTTTGGGATCATTGTCTTGCTGTACAAATTAACCGCGGGCCAATGAGTTTTGAGGCATTTGTTTGAACTTGAGAGATAGGATGTGTCTATGCACTTCAGAATTCATAATGCTACTACCATCAGTTATATAATCAATGAATATAAGTGAGCCAGTACCTTCAGCAGCCATACATGCCCAGGCCATAACACCCCCACCACCGTGTTTCACAGATGAGGTGGTATGCTTTGGGTCTTGAGCAGTTCCTTTTCCCCTCCATACTTTGCTCTTGCCATCACCTTGATATCAGTTAATCCAGGGCTCGAAATTAGCGGTTGCCCGGGTGCCAATGATCACAGAACATGCCGCCGGGCAACCTAAACGCAGACTCATTTTGCCCAGCTTGGCACCCAAATACTGGTTTATACCAGTAGACGCAATAAACTGGAGTAACTCCGCAGGTCAGGCAGCATCTCTGGCGAATAGGAACTGACATTTCGTGTCGGCGGCGGCTGTGTTCCTCTAGTATCTTTGATTGCGGGGCAAAGATACTAGGAGCGGGCTGACGAAGGGTCGGAGCGAATAATGGGCCCCGAACAGTGGCAACAGCGGCTGCGACAGCGACTCCATCTCCCGCACCCCGCCCGGTGGAAGGAGGCCTACTTCTCCCCTTCCTCCATGCCTCGGCGTGCGAGAAGGGTTGTTTTGAAACGCCTTTTGCGAATTTGCCATCACCCTGATAACGGCCGCTGCTTGAAAATACGCTAACGGCGATAACCACTTTCAAAACAACCCCTCTCACACGCCGAGGTCGGGCGGAGGGAAGGAGAGAGGGAGAGGGAGGTCTCCTTCCGCCGTCTGAAGCAGCTGCACCAAAGATCCTATAGCTATAGGATCTTTGAGCTGCACCGCTCGGCCCCGCACCTTCCTGTCGGCTGGCGGAGGAGGGCAGGCGGTGGCGAGGAGTGGGTGGCGGCACTTTGGCGTTGGATAGGGTCGGCCAAGGCAGCGGGGCGATGTTGTCCGAGGAGATCAAACCGTCTTCAATGACCACCTAAACTGTCATTTGGCAACCTAAAAAGCTGTCACGGTTGCCTGGCTGGCAACAGGAAAAAAAAGTTAAGCGAGAGCCCTGTAATCTGCATCTCATTTGTCCACAAGACCTTTTTCCAGAACTGCGGTTGCTCTTTTAAGTATTTCTTGGCAAACTGTAACCTGGCCATCCTATTTTTGTGGCTAACCAGTGGTTTTCATCTTGCAGTGTATCCTCAGTATTTCTGTTCATGACGTCTTCTGCGGACAGTGGTCATTGACGAATCCACACTTGAAGCGTGTTTCTGATCTGTCGGACAGGTGTATGGGGATTTTTCTTTATTATAGAGAGAATTTGCACATCAACTTTGCAACAGCTGTGGAGGTCTTCCTTGGCCTGCCAGTCCCTTTGCGATTTGTAAGCTCACCAGTGCTCTTTCTTCTTAATGATGTTCCAAACAGTTGATTTTGGTAAGCCTAAGGTTTGGCTGATGTCTCTATCAGTTTTATTTTTGTTTCTCAGTCTCATCATGGCTTCTTTGACTTTCATTGGCACAACTGTGGTCCTCATGTTGATAAACAGCAATAAAAGTTTCCAAAGTGATGGAAAGACTGGAGGAAAGACTCTTATACCTGCATTAAGGAGGTAATTATAAAGCACTTGCGCAATTACAAACGCCTGTGAAGCCATGTGTCCCAAACATTATGGTGCCCTGAAATGGGGGGGGGGGGGGGACTATGTACAAACATTGGTGTAATTTCTACATGGTGAAACCAAAATGTATAAAAATGGCCTTTAATAAAAGCTGACAGTGTGCACTTTACCCACATGTGATTTTTTTTCTATTACAAATCTCAAATTGTGGTGTATAGAGGCAAATGAATAAATGATGGGTCTTTGTCCCAAACATTATGGAGGGCACTGTATTTCTGCATGTATTGAAATCACAGAGGTGGCATTGAAAAACATGCTACAAGCAATTGAATGCTGCTGCACATATCCAAGCACCTCTGTGCATACGAGTGCCAGTCATAAAATGGATCATGAAGGTAAATAGCACACTTTGAGGGACATCTGATAAATCCCACATCAACTTTGCAAACAATTTTCTGAAAATATTTTATGTATCACACGTACATCACACGTATATATCTGCTACACAACTGAGTTTCTAGGCTGTAGACTTTGTTGTGGATCCTTTCTCTACAGACTCGATATCACAACTCAGCGTTCAACCATTCCTATGTTAAAGGTTGCGAGTCTTGATATGCTGCGAGGAGAAATAACTCATATTTTACACCAAATATGACCTATCCTCTAACTATTCCATATTCTTGAAGAATACAACTTTAAGTGGGGAATTATGAATAACTCACCAATATCATATTATCCTTGAAAACTATACTGAAATATTGTCGTAGGTTAATACATCGGGCTTTTCACGCCGGCAAGAATGTGGGCACTCACTTCAGATATATGGTTCCACAATCTAGGATGGCTTTTCAGTGCAGTCTTGTGGGATTCACTACTCTTGGAGGTACTGTTTTTTGAATGCGATGTTATCCTGAGACTAACTTGCTCAATGCACACAATTGTTCCTTTGTTAACATTCAAAGAATGGCATATTAGATCACTGCACTGTCAACACATATCCTCCAATCCAACTGATCCAGAAATAGCCAACTTGGGCATTTATGTCATTGTTGATATTGGGAGATTGCTATCTATAATGTCAGTATATTATAGGAATTACTATGGTTCAAATTTATGGCATGAGCTGTGAAGTAACCATGCAAAATCTAGGTATCATGAAACAAATTACAGGAATGCAAGGTCTTTCTTTATAATCCAAAATATTGCAAATAGTGAGCTTTTAATATTGTAGAAATCATTTATTTAGAATTCATTGGTGTGAAATCATGAATAGTAAGAACACTCTAACAATCCAATTTACATCCTTTTAATAGGACTGGAGAATCGATGGAGTGCTCCACCTAAAATCTGCTCAATGTAGTTTTGTTCAGATTATTATTGTCATGTGTATCTTGGTACAGTGAAAAGCAAAAAGATTATACCTGATTATAATCAAGCTGCCCATAGTGTAGAGATGCAGGATAAAGGGTATAACATTTAGTGCGATAAAGTCCAATAAAGTCAGATTAAAGAGAGTTTGAAGGACTCCAATCAGGTGGATGGGAGGTCAGGACTGCTCTGTAGCTGGTGAGAGGGTGGTTCAGTGGCCTGATAACACTGGTAAGGAATTGTCCCTGAATCAGGAGGCATGCATTTTCAAACTTCTGTACCTCTTTCCTGGTGGGAGAGGGGAGAAGAGGGAATGACTGGAATCCTACATCCGCAAGCCTACTCTCTAGAGGCTTAGGGCGTTCCAAACTAAAACCTACAATGGTCATTTTATTTTCTCAAATGCAAGTTAGTCAAAGAACATTTACTGAACTGCAACAAATTCCATTTATGTAGCACCAATCACAATCTAGACAAAGTGCCCTTTGGCTAACCAACCTAAAGCATAGTTCCAGACTTCTTAAAAAGTGTCTTTGTAAAGTTGTGGAGCTCCCCCATGTAAATGTCTCCACAGAATGCACATCCCCGAATTTATTTGCATAATTTGGAAGTATATTACCAAGTTAAAATAACCACTGGGTGGCACCAGCAATGGCTGCCTTGCCAACAATCTGTCTGTCCCTTCCTTCCTTGTTGTTTTAATAGTATGTGATAAATGTATGTTTTTAGAGTTCTTCAGCTTGTTTTATATGGGGGATGGCGGGGTGAGGGAATACTTTTTCTAATCTCTTACCTCGACGGAGATGCCATTATTTTCCGTATCGCATCTCCCTCCGCACTGCGGCCTAACATCAAGGAGTTGGCGGCCTTTGCTGGAGGCAGACTTTGAGAACTGCACCGCGGGAGCCTGCGGACTTAACATTGTGGAGCTTGCGATCCCTTTGCCAGGGATCGACGTCTGAGGTCTACCGCGGGTGCCTGCTGACTTTAACATCGCCGAGCTCGCGGTCTCTGGTTAGAGACCGACTTCGGGAACTCCAAGTTGCAGGAGCTTCGACCGCCCCCGATCGCAGGAGATTCGACTGCCCCAACGGGGGAGCTTCGATCACCCTGATGCGGGGGCTTCGATCACTGCAAAGGATGGTTCAACTGCCCCGACCGCAGGAGAATAAAGAGGAAGCAGTTTGGACTTTATTGCCTTGCATCACAGTGAGGAACGTGAGGAATCCACTGTGGTGGATGTTTATGTTAATTTTTATGTAGTTGTGTGTCTTGTTGCTATTTTTTAGTGTGACTCTACGGTAATTTGCACATCACTGTACCTTAATTGGTACACGTGACAATAAAATACCTTTGAAACCTTTGAAAGTGTAAACTAAGAAACCAAGGAAATAAATGGATCAAAATAAAAAATATAGCTGAATTCATATTCTAATTACAAAATTTCTAATAGTTAACTAAACTTGCTGCAAACAATACTATTCTTACAGAGATGTGGAAAGCAGAGTAAAAGTGCCTCAGCTAGTTCAGTAGTTTGTTAATGGAATTAAGAATTTGAAAGTAGGACATTTAGCAAAAGGTTTACATGGGGACAATGTTACATATGTTACAACATCATATTTTAAAACAACACTTGAAATCAGAAGTCAGAAAGATCTTTTAAAATGCTATATTTCATTTAGTTCCCTGGAAAGCAGCCTCTGGCTACATGATAGCTGCATTACTCAGATTTTTCCTTGCAGCTATATCAATAGATACAATATTCCCACAGTAGCCACAAGCAAGAAAAGTAGCTTTTAAACACAGACCTGTCATAGATAGAGTGGCAGCATGGGTCAATTGGTGCTATTCACCAACATGTCAGAAATTATTGATTCAAGTTCTATTCTAGGATCTGAGCACAAGTCTGGTGGGATACACCAGCGCGGTACTGACAGACAGTGTACAGCAGTGACTGAGCTGCCCTTTGGATGCAATGTCAAGCTGAGGCACCAGTGGTTTAGGGGAACATTCAAACATTAGAGGGCACAAATCTTTCATTGGCTCTGAATGCACAGAGCCTATTTAATGCAGAATCTTTTGCCGAGAGTAGGTGAATCGAGGACCAGAGGACATAGGTTTAAGGTAAAGGGGAAAAGATTTAATAGGAATCTGAGGGGTAACATTTTCACACAAAGGGTGGTAGGTGTATGGAACAAGCTGCCAGAGGAGGCAGTTGAGGCAGGGAATATCCCAACATATAAGAAACAGTTAGACAGGTACATGGATAGGACAGGCTTGGAGGGATTTGGACCAAACACGGTCAGGTGGGACTAGTGCAGCTGGGACATGTTGGCCACTGTGGGCAAGTTGGGCCTGTTTCCACATTGAATAACTCTATGACTATAAATAGCACAGGCATTGATAATAAAATAAAGAACAGTGGGAATGCAGAGCAGATCACACATCAGAAACAGATACAGAGTCAATATTTCAATTTGCCTGTGATCAGTACTGGGGAAGGTCATCTGTTTCTCTCTCCACGGATGCTGCCTGACATGCTAAGGATATCCAGCATTTTCTGTTTACACTTCAGATTTCCAGCCTCTGCACTATTGACTTTGGCCTATTCCTGTAAATAACCCGAGAGCTGCATTCAGCTTCACAACGTGTCCCAATGTGCTTAATGTATATAAGGCACAACATAGTTACAATCATTGTTCTTTGTAGCTGATCATCAACTGATTTTCCATGGAACTCTATTCTGAGAATAACAGCAGATGGCAGCATATCACACATTTTCAGGCATCTGCATCTCTGATCCATGGTATTTTGGCCACTGCTACGGCTGAATTACTCCTGTATTTTGTGTCTATCTTACGTTCAAGGGATCCATCATGGTATATGCACCCGCAGTTCCTACTCTTTGAGACTTTCACAAAATGCAAGTGATGCGCAAAGCTGCTTTAATGCATGAAGGCATTTCCTGGCTGATTATCCTCAAAACATAAAGTAGACTGTAATTCTACACCTGTTTTTCTTTGCTCCACTTCTTTTCCAACTTGTTTGGCAGGCACACAAAGCAGTCCCTACTGATTTGCACTGCATTGCACCACTAACGGCACATTCAACCCCAGCTGCAATTCACCTTGAGAAGTTGTGATCGCTGCCAATGGGCATATGATTATTTAAAAATACTCAACTTTTTGTGGCACATTCTGCCTCTAATATACTTTGTTATTACAAAAGCACCCAGAGTCAGCTGTGGAGACGTCAGGCATGGGATCACTGCGCCACCTGCACAGAAGGAAATGCCAACTTCAATGGTTCTCACAGTCTATTCTAATTACTTCTGAAAGTAATAGCTTATATAATCATTACCAAAAAAAGGTTATATTTTGTTACATCATTATTTATGTGGAGATAGCAAGGAATTTTCCGGGAATGACTTTACACATCATTAAATTTAACATGGCATCCTTTCATGGACAGTTTTAGCCTTTATGTTTAATGATGCTACTACTTGGTGAAGAGGCTTGGATCACTCTGATTCCATCTGGTTATCCAAAATAATATTTGGTATTCTCATCACGTGTTCAATGGTTTTCACAGGTACTTGTAGATATGTGTTTTATTAATATTTGAGCAAGAATGAACAAATATGCCAAAGTAGTGTAAAGAAATTGCTGATGGTCGATTTTCTGGTGTTGCAGCATCTGGTGAAGAAAAGCTGGTAAAGACTAGCCACAGCAGTTAACAGCGTTAGATCAACTTCCTCATTGTAATGGTCTCTATCAATAAAGTTTAAGAAAAGTGAATGGAAATTACTTACTTGACCAAGCTTTTAATTGTCAGTTCTGGGCTTAGATATTTAGTAATACACAAATATGTTTTAAAATGGTATTGATTGAAGAACAGATAATAGTTTGCCAGTGTTAGTTTCATGAATGAACCTCATACAAAGACTTGTGTTTGGTTTTGGAGGTGTTAATTGTAAACGTTATTGTATTAGGGCATGTTAACCACCAGGCACTACAGCAGCAGAAACTAATGTGTCAACAAGGTGGGATAGGAAACGTTTAGAGGTATATGGGCCCAATACAGGTGGGAGAGACTAGCGTAGATGGGGCATCATGGGAAAGTTGGGCTGAAGGGCCTGTTTCTATGCTGGACGACTCTAACTGATGTACTGCTATAACATCTCCTACTCACTAAATCTAACCTCTGCAGTTTGTCACTGCACAGCTTGGGAAGCACTGTTTCCTGCATTGGGAGAAAGCAATCCATCTCACATCTCACAGACATGGTCCTTAATATCCTGATAAATGGAGTGTACAGTTAAACAGATGTTCTGCACTTTGCAGGGGGAGGGGTGTCAAGAAAATCACCAGGAATCAAGGTGAAATCTCATTGCGAGGGAATGGCAAAGGACAAAATGCTAGCATATTGCCCATAATAATTGCCCGCAGGAACATTATTTAGGTATGTTACAAAACTTACCTTCAGCGGCGCTGCAGTTCTGTCACTGGCCGTGTGAGCGACTTTGGCGCCTTTGAGAGGGGGGCGGGTTTAAAATGCGATTTTTCTTCAGACTATTCAAATCAATTTTGAATATGCTTTTCAGTTGCTGAAGAAAAATCGCTTCGACTGCCGTTTTATTAAGTTTAATAAAATTAGCGCTGGAAAAATTAAAAGCAGGAGTAAAATTAAAATCATCTTCTAAAGCCGTCAACGGGACGGATCTCACGTAGAGGACAAGGCAAGGTACACAGTTTATTTTTTCATATAAACTTGCTTCTTAGGATGCCTTTAATCAAAATTTCATGTTGCGAAAAGGTGTCTTAGGACCTATACGAACAGGCGGTATTTTCCTGCCAATATGGGGTTTAAATTCAACGCAACCGCAACATTCCCATCGGTTGCGTTCCATAAAAACCCACGCGCAAGATGATTTAAATGGCCATTAACGTATGGGAATTACACACTAAATTCCTTCCATTTGGCCTATAAATTCATGACAATGAGATTTAAAAATCATGTTATATTGTGAATGTTATTTGGACATTTAGGCTTTTTAAAAATGTTAACCTTTTCTTAAGAAATGGATAGATGTTTAGATCTAGTAATTGAACTTTGTAATTAGCTACAATTAGGTAACTAACTAATTATATGCTTTAATTTCAGGTCGTCCAAGTAACATTATTTCATATTTGTTTCAGAATGCTTCAATCTATAATAACAGAAAATTTAATTCAGTTATCTTAATTTTTAAGAAAGTTATGGGCTTTTGACTGCCCTCGATCACAGCTTTTGTGTTAAGTCAATGGAAAAGCAATAGGGAACAAGATGCTAATTTCCGAGTATGAAAATGGCCATAACTTTTTTAATACTGAAGATATGAAAGTGAATTAGGTGTCAAATTAAACTTATTTTTATGCTTTATCGGATGGGCTAAATTGCAGACTTGATTTTTTAAATCTCAAAATGTTGTAAAATTTGTTACATTATTCATGCCCTGACACATTTGATCCTCAAACATATCCATCTACCAACAAATATATTACTGCATTCACACAATTAACCATTAATCTAACAATTATGCCCAAATATTCACTTGCAGCTATTCACATGCTCCTTCCCTCATACTCAGTCATAAACATACACTTTCCTTAAGTTTGGTAATAGGAGACTTGGCAGGCATCAACCCACCTCAACAAAGTTGTAAAAACAAGTAACTGCAAATGTTTTTTTATACCAAAGATAGAAACAAAATGCTGGAGTAACTCAACGGATCAGGCTGCATCTCTGGAAAAAAATGGATAGGTGATGTGGTCCCGACCAAATCATCACCTATCCATCTTCTCCAGAGATGCTGCCTGACCCGTTGAGTTACTCCAGCATTTTGTGTCTACCTGCAGCCAAATGCCATATTTACTACGGGCACAGGCCACAATGAATTGGAGATGTATGGAATCATGCTCATGCAGTTATCCTGCTAAACCTACAGACACTACACCTCACCTCTGAAATGCTTGGAACATTCAGGAATAATTTCAGTTTTGAAGTGTGGTGTGGTTGATTCTTTTGAACTGTGCTCCAGCTGAGTCCGCAAGAAGCCAGAATTGAAATGACTACTTTAAATAGCACAGGTCGCAGCTTTGTTCCTTGTGTTCCAATATGATCTCTTGCGGGTGACCCACACTCTATACATTTAAATAAATATCATGGGAGGCATCCAATGTGCACTACAAACAAATTATGTTGGCATGCACCCTGTACGGTTTGGGTGCAGGGCATGTGCATTAGACCATGATCAAATGTTCGTTGTGTACAAGCTGCTCCATATTATTTGTGGCACATAATCAGCTTAACACTACAATTCCATTTCATGGTGCACTATAAAACATGTACTACACAACTGAACTTCCAGATGCTTTTATCTTTGGTTTTCCACCAATGCTTGTCTTGATACAACATTGTTAGATACTGGGGCATTTTTGTATCATAAAAATGCAAGATTATACAAATTGATACAGTCCTGGACTAGCAATGGCCAAGACACCACACCAATGCCTTTATTTCCTTCGAAGGCATAGGAAGTTTGGCACATCCCCAACAATCCTCACCAAGTTCTACAGACGTGCCATAGAAAACATTTTATCGGTATGCATCACAGCATGGTTTGGGAACTGTGCCATCCATGACCGCAAGAAATTGCTGAGAGTTTCAGATGCAGCCCAGTCCATCACATAAACCAATTTTCACATCCATTGACTGCTTCTAGACTTCACGCTGCCTCGGCAAGGCCACCAGTATAATCAAAGACGAGTCTCATCCCGGTCACTACCCCGTCTCACCTCTCTCATCAGGCAGAACTGAACCGTCCTCTCACCAATTAGAGTGCGGCCCTGACCTCCCATCTACCTCAATGGAGACCTTCAAACTATCTTTAATCATACTCCACTGGACTTTGTCTTGCACAAAAACATTATACCCTTTATCCTGTGTCTGGACATTGTGGACGGCTTGATTTTAATCACGTACAGTATTCTCGTTGACTGAATAGCACACTGTACCTCGGTACATGTGACAATAATAAACTAAATCAATTCTAATGGTTATTAAATTAAGTAATTTAAAGTGCATCCTGCTAAAGGTAATTTAAATTTACAGTGTTAAAGTTATGTGTCCCCTCATCAAAGTACCATAGAAAATTCAATTTTTAAACATTTAGAATTTAGCTCATTATCCTTGCCGATCCTGCTTCCTTCCACTCTGTGCAACTAACGGCATCTCATCCATTCTGCATCCCAATGTAGTGTCCTAGCTAATGTAATGTGACTTTTGAGTCAAAATAGTGGATTTTGCATTTGTATGGACAGAATTGTAGTATTATTTATTGTAATTAACTGTAACGTCAACTGAAAACTGCTTTTGAAGAACATTAATTGGGTAATACTAACGCATACTCATCTGCCATTATACGTATCAGATGAATCTGAAATAGCCTTAGAACTAGTTCAGTACGACTACAAACCAATAATCCAATTGAGGGATTTAGAGGACATTAACCCATGGCAGGCAAAACTAAGCACCATAACCATTTCCATAAAGGTTATAAGGAAATAATTCCTGTAGAAGTTCATAACAGGGCTCTAATTCTGCAGTGAAGTTTACTTGATTCGTGACCAGTTTTGCTGGCAGCAGCAGCAGCTTCTCAGCGTGAACACTGTCAGTGCTTTCCATCTTCTTAATGGAGCAGAACATTTACCCGAGAGGATTAGATAACGTGACACCATTGCTGCAGGTTTAAAACTGATATGTTGAATATAGTTTCAGGTAGGTGAGAGGAAGAATTAAAAAAAATAATAGTCTGTTTAGACAGAAATGTAAAATGAGCATAATTAATCAATTCCCTTATGGAAAATGTTACTTTTTAAAATGGATAAAAGTTTAAAATGTACATTTTTAGTAAAATTGAAAGCATTTTTCTTCTGATGCCATGAGATATGTCAGACACATTTGAAAAACAGTTTGACAATTGGGTACAGAATGATTGTCGCATTTTTAGCAGGTGCTTTCTGCATTGTAATGCAACCATATCTCAATTACTAGAAGATAGACACAAAATGCTGGAGTAACTCAGCGGGACAGGCAGCATCTCTGGAGAGAAGGAATGGGTGACATTTTGGGTCGAGACCCTTCTTCAGACTCACAATTACTAACCAGTTTAGGGAGTTATGTTCATCGGTATTTTTTTTCTACATTATGGGAAATTTTGGTCAGAAGACGAGCTTTATTTTTGTTTGAACACTGAACAATTGCCCATTCTCAACTTAAAACTGCATTAACGCATGTAGCATTTAAAGAGCCTGCTGTCACCTACCCAGAATTGGGTTGGGGTTCAGTTGAAATGGCAGAAGTTTGTTGACAGGATCTTGGACAATTTCAAAATAGCATCAATTATGACCAGACAAAGCCTGATCTTTAGAACTTAAAAATACTGTTACATTGTGAAATTTATAAATACCAGGAATTTCAAGATGAGAAACAGCAAATATTCCAGTAGAAATTAAACAAGATAAAAGAGGTGAGGAAGAAAGTTCGACAGTTCATGATTTAGGACGTCCTTTTTACGCACAAAAGAAAGAGCTCCCTGCCTGATTTCTACTGAATTTCCAACTATACTGGGGGACACATTTATTGTCTTCATTCATGAAACCACAGCGTCTGATTTTATATAATCTAATAGTGCAATATAGTAGCTGGAATTGGAAATTTGAGTGGACCCCAAATTACATGGATGAGAAATGAATGAAAGTCATTTATACCACACAGATATTGAAGCTCCTGTGTTCTCTTTATTGCATGTTTTCAATACCTATGAAGACCGTGCAGGCAGATGCACAAAACAATACAGTCGTGGTTAATTATAAGTTTTATCATCATTTTAGCAGCCTTTTCCTGTGGCCAGTTTCAACAAAATCAGGTTTTAAGGCTGGATTTTGCTGCATTTCCCTCTGGTGAGTAGCAACAAAATCTACTCTGTGCTCCCCTGGTGCTATATTCCCACAGAATGGTATTTGAATAGTCCCAGTTCTAATCTAATGAATCAAAGCCCGCCAGGCAAATGAACACAAATTAATATCTTATTAAATAATAATTTCAAGACCAATTCTGGACAGAAATACCAACTCCTCAACTTTCCATTTGTCTGCCTCACTTCCCTTCTGACATTCAGTGCTTGTATTACCACGGTTTCTCTATATATTCTGATTCACCTGTTAGTAGGCCTCACTATAACAAAGGCAAGAAAGGCAGAACACATACTTTCCATATGTCAAATAATTTTTGACACCAACCCAAAAGCAAATAATTAGACATGAGAACATTTTCCACTAATGGCCAAACTCTGCCTGAGTTGCAGGGCGTTTACAACATTTTCAGTTTTATTTCATATTTCTAGCCATAAAATGCACCGTATTTTGTTTTTGTGCCATTTCAAGACCTTGCTTGCCGCAAGAGTTGGTCCACAAGTGAATTATTCATTGTGGCCTGTGTGCATCCTTGAACATCTTTGACTAGTCAAATAAAACCAACTATTTAAGAATAGCCAGGAGCACAACAAGGAAACATCTGAACAAGCAAAAGCTAATGTGCCTTAATGCACAAGGGTCCAGTCTGAGCACATACCACAGGACCTGTTTCGAATTACAAGCAAGTTCTGAAAAAACAGGTGTCCAGGAAGGAAAAGGCACATTAAAAAAACATATATATAACCTCTCACAAATTAAGGCCAATACTTGATTAAAAACAAGGCAGTATTACATTTCACAAAGCTTTCTTTTCACTTTAATTTATCTTTACCCTCACCTCACTTCTCTACTCAAATCTCTTGTACTCCACATATTACAATTAACTGTGAATGATTTCCCTCAATAGATCAGAGTGAATGTTTCCTCTCTGTGATGGCACACCACCACTTGAGATTGGACTACCTTCCACCCGACCCTCAAATTGGACTATCTCTGACACCTCTCTCCCATTTCTTGATCTCTCCGATTTCATCATAGGGTACAGACTATCAACTGATGCCAACTATAAACCCACAGTCAGCTAGACTACACCTCCTCCCATCCTGCCTCTTGCAAAGGCGTCATTCCCTCCTCTCAATTTCTCCGCTGCATCTGGTCCCAAGATGAAGTTTTCCGCTCAAGGACATCCGAGATATCCTTTCTTTACGAAACATTGTTTCTTCCCCGATTCCTCACCCATGTCTCCTTTTTATCCATTAGTTCAGCTCCCGCTCCCCCCCAGATGGAATAAAGGTAGAGTTCCCCCTACTCCCTACCTTCTACCCCATCAGCCTCCACATCTATTCTCTGACATTTCCGCCATCTTCAATGTAACCCCACCACCAGTCACATCATTCCATCCTCATCCCTTTCCACAAGAAACTGCTTTGTACTCGACGCCTTGGTTCACTCATCCCTTCCCACCCAAAGCAACCTCTCCTCAGGTACCTTTACTTGCAACCGCAGGAGGCATAACACCTTACCCAATACCTCAACCCTTACATTCATCCAGGACCCCAGCAATCCTTCAAGGTTAGACAGAGGTTCACTTGCATCTCTTAAATATCCTTTACATCAGCGAGACCAGGCAAAAACTAGATGACCGTGTTGGTGAACACTTATGCTTGATCTGTAAGGCCTGCTGGATCTCCTGGCAGTTGAATATTTTAATTCCTCTTCCCATTCCCACGCTGACCTTTCTGTCCTGATCGTCCTCCATTGCCGAATGAGGCCACAGGCAAAGTGATGGAACAGCACCTCATATTCTGCTTGGGTAGCTTACAACCCAATAGTGTTCATCATTTAATATTGAATTCACCAATTATATATATAAATAACCTACAAACAACCCTGCCTGCCTACCCACCTTAGTGGGAAATAATCAGTCTAAATCCAGCACAATGTCCTGTTATTTTTTGGTATTCCAGCGCATCATGCAACACACCTTTGATTTGCTTTATCTAGATTGGACTAAAAGATGCTGCTCTGCATTACAAAAATAATTATCTAAATGCTAGCTGCAGGATGCATAGCTTTGTTAAGTAAATTAAACAATCAAAATGTTTTTTGTTTAATTAAGCAACTTTAAATGTAGAAAAGCCAAAAGGGATTTGTCAAAGGTCACAAGCGATAAAAACTCTCAGCAGCCGTGCCGCGGCATGGACAGAGACCTGCACCTCATCTGCAGCCAGGATCCTTTGACTTGGACTTTGGATCGATCCCGGGTCTCCAGCACCGCAATCGCTGCTGAACCGCCACTGGACCATCCACGTCCCCTCCCAAGTGCCCCCCCCCCCAACCATCTGTCCGGGTCGGCCAGAGACGTTTGGAGTCAGACGGGAGCAGCGCCCCCAGCCAACGCAGAGAAGCAGCTCTAAATCCAGCTCAACTCTGCCTGTCTCGCTGGGTTAACCTATAGCCCTGCCTGGACACCAGCCCCGAGCCGTGGAAGTAGCCCTGCTTCTCGACGCTGGCTATAAACCTGAGCTGTCATTCCCGTAAGTCCAGGTAGGGCTGGCAGGTTAACAGGCAGAGTTGAGCTGGATTTGGCGTTGCGTCTTCATACTGGCTCTAAGTCCAGGCAGAGCCGGTAGGTTAACCCGGCAAGACCGACAGAGTTGAGCTGGATATGGCGCTGCCTCTCCGAGCTGGCTGTGGGCGTCGCTCCCGTCTGACTCCTGACGTCTGTGGCTGCCCCCAGATGGGGGGGGGGGGGGGGGGGGGGGGGGGGAGGGGGGGCAGTCAGGAGGGGACGGTACAGTGGTGGGTCGGATTGATCCTGGCTGCGGATGAGGCGCAGGTCTATGTCCATGCCGCGGCACAAGAGTGTTTCTCGCTTGTGACCTTTGACCTGGGCATGCGCAATCGGGATACCGAACCCGCTTATATTTCTGGAATTTTCTAATTCTGGTATTTTACTGGGAGTAAACAGGAACCAAGCCGGATCTGAGTGCAAAATGTATTGATATGGAAGTACTGATGTTTAACTACTGCCCAACTCAACACAGGGTATAGTAGAAACAAGAAACTGTAGATGCTGCTTTACAAAGGACACACAACTGAACAGGTTGGGCAGCATCTCTGTTTCCATTGTAAGGAAAGGGTCAAGACGCAAAATATCACCTATGCATGTACTCCAGAGATGCTGCCTGATCCGCTAAATTACTCCAGCACTTTGTGCTCTCAACACACTGTATGTTAGATTTGGACAAATTACATGCAAACACAGGTAATACGAGCAGGTCATTTAGCCTTTCATGCCCACCACATTCAATAATATTAAGAGGAATCAGAACTGCCAAGGAAAGGTACTGTGAGAAATTGAGGAGCAAGATCTCAGCTAGCGATTCTTCTTCAGTTTGGAAGGGCTTGCAAGAAATCACCAGCTACAAGAGGAAAGCCCCCCACTCTTTGGACAATCGTCAGCTGACCAACAACCTGAATGGGGTTCTACTGCAGGTTTTGACAAGCAGAAATGTAACCCTGGTACCCCCTCCCCAACCAACACAGCCAGACTGCAGTTTGCAAAGACTGAACCCTTCTACACCCACCCCTCCCCAATTACCACTTCACACCTCCTTAAAGCAAGACTCCAGTCTGAAAAGACGGCCCTTTTCCCACCCCAACCAACACTTCACAACCATTCACAGCCTGACCCCGGTCTGCAAGGGCACGACCCTTCTACATACACTCCCCCCCAATCACCATTTCACACGTACTTAAAGAAAGACTCCAGTCTGAAAAGACTGGAACCTTTCCCACCCACCCCTCTCCAATCGCCACTTCACACCCAATTACCCACACACTCCTTGT
Organism: Raja brachyura; assembly: GCA_963514005.1. The sequence continues at coordinate 15,905,786 of OY740797.1, forward strand.
TGCACAACATCACTTCTCCATCATCAACAATAAAATTAGAGGCAGTGGAGAGGCTCTTCAGAAGACAGAAAAGACGGAAATCTCCAGGACCAGACAATGTTTCCCCCTCTACTCTCAAGCTCTGTGCCGAATAACTGGCATTTTCTACACAGACATTTTCAACCAGTCCCTACATACATGTACTCTCCCTGCCTTCTTCAAAGTCTCCACTATTGTCCCTGTACCCAAAAAGGCAAGGATTACTGATCTTAATGGCTACAGGCCTGTCGCACTGACTTCTGTAGTCATGAAGACCCATGAAAGGCTTGTGCTGGCCAAGCTGAAAAATATCTCAAACCCCCTGCTGGACCCTCTGCAGTTTGCATATCGGGCCAATAGATCTGTGGACGACGCAGTCAACCCGGGCCTGCACTTCAACCTCCAGCACCTAGAACGTCAGGGGACCTATGGGAGGATTTTCTTTGTTGATTTTAGCTCTGCATTCAACACCATTGTGCCAGAGCTACTACACTCCAAACTTTCCGAGTTGACTGCGCCTGAACTCGTCTGTCGGTGGATCACCAGCTTCCTGACAGACAGGAAGCAGCAAGTGAGGCTGGGAAAGCACATATCTGGACCCGCAAACCCTCAGCATAAGAGCACCGCAAGGCTGCGTACTCTTCCCTACTCGACACCAATGACTGCACTTCCAGTCTCCTCTGCCAAGCTTCTCAAGTTTGCGGACGATACCACCCTGATTGGACTGATCCAGGATGGGGAGGAATTTGCCTACAGACAGGAAGTGATACAGCTGACGTCCTGGTGCCATCACAACAACCTGGCGCTCAATGCACTTAACACAGTGGAATTGATTGTAGACTTTAGGAGAGCTCCCCCTCCCCTCATCCCACTCACCATCGACAACACCACAATCACATCTGTGGAGTTAGAAAACTGTGGAGTTAAAAAGTTCCCCCATAACATTCACAAATCACTAGTCAAAATTTTGAGACATGGTATGAAATTCACTTTCAGTGAATGCATTGAAGAAAGTAAATAAATAAAAGCAATTTTTTTCCCAACTCGTGTTTGCACATATGATGTGGTTTCACGTTACAGAAAATCAGAATACAGACTATTTCTAGGAAAGCTTCCCTGGTTTATGGTTCTCTGTGGTCTGTTTCTATGTTTCTCACTAAATTGCTCTGTCATTCTAATCTCCTTTTCGCTACATATGCTTTTGTCTTCTCTTGCTAAATTCTGAAGATTTCCCTATCCTCAGGATTACCATCCCTTTTGAGTTAAAATCCTTTTCCTTTGACCTTTAACATTGTTAGCAACAATGAATCACAAACTTGTGCCTAATGGGCCTGTCCCACTTAGGCAACATTTTAGGCGAGTGCAGGAGACTCTGCGCTCACCACATGGTCGCCGCATGTTCGCTGATGGTTTCTGGTGAGTCTCCTTCATGGCCGCGAGGAGTTCCCGCATTCTGGAAACTAATTGCGGCCTCAGTACGGTAGCCGCAAATGTTTCAACATGTTAAAAAAAATTCTGCAACCAAAAATTGGTCGCCATGGAGAAAATCGATAATCCTGTAGTCGTAGGTGCAGTTGTAATGGGCATGTAGTTATGGGTAGTCGAGGTAGTTGTAGGCAGTTTTAGTTAATCGCCTTTGCTGACCGGTCATTTTCATTGGCTCATTGGGGAAAAAAAAACGTAAGCAGGAGTTTTCAGAACCAAGGATAATGTTAAATGTCCACCGAACATCACAGCTGTGTTTCTCTGGCTGATTAAAAGTTGTCTGGCTTCTTAAAAGTTGTCTCCACTCCTTCTCCCCCCCTCTCCTCTTTTAAAAGACTTACCGTACACTGTGCTAGCCGTCTTAATTACAGCGCCAACCTTCCTGTTCATCGCAGTGTGCGTCAGTATCCCCATGGCTTTGTACCGTGTGAATTTCAGAACCCGCTCCCCCGCTTGCCCTGGCCCCCGCCTATGGGATGTGTTTGTGTGTGCGTGTGTGTGTGTTCCACTCTGACAGTCGCCATTCCAGTTCCCGGTTTTTCAGGCGACTGCCGGCAACTTGACAGTCGCCTGCAGTCCGCTGAAAAATCGCCTAAGTGGGGCAGGCCTATAATACTTTCTCAATTTGTTTTGTAGGACCCTAATTTTAAATTGTTCCAAGTCACTTTCAACCATTGCCAAACTTTAAATTATAATCTCTTTTCCTTGCTAGATTATTTATTAACTCTTTCCCATAGCACACAAGGTCTAAAAATGCCCTTTTTAAAAATCAGTTCAAGACACAGATTTGTTAGAAAATCTTTCCTCGGACATTTCATGATTCTTTCCTACATATTATTGCCATGTTACTGTTAATTTGGCATATACCATGCCTTATGATTATCACATTACCTTTGTTATTGGAGTGTCTGCTTCCCTGGTTTATGCCATGCCATATGGCATAAACGTGGCTCAATTCGCCTCTAATCAGCACAATATTTGAACTGAGAATGTTTCATGCTAGTGAAGTAAAATAAATTGCAAAGCACTGTCACCCTAACCTTGCGCACAAGATTTTATGTATACATGAAAAACATTACTCTTACCATTCACCTTCAGAAACAGTAATGCGGAGTTGGTAAAATAAATCCAAAAGCTCACTTGGTAAGCTAAATATGATATGAAATATTATCATTACTTGTCCCATTATTCACAGCTTGTCAAGTCAAGAGAGTTTATTGTCATGTGTCCCAGATAGGACAATTAAATTCTTGCTTGCTGCTTGCTTGATGCAGCACAACAGAGTATTGTAAGCATAAATACAGAACAATTCAGTGTGTCTATATAGCATAGACCATATCTATACATACATAAATAAACAGATAAAGTGCAAAAGGCTGTTATGGTTCAGATTTTGGTTGATGGTGAGTTTAGTAGCCTGATGGCTGGAGGGAAGAAGCTGTTCCTGAACCTGGCTCCTGCACCTTCTACCTGAAGGCAGCAGAGAGATGAATGGGTGGCCAGGATGGTGTGGGTCCTTGATGCTGATGGCAGCCTTTTTGAGGCAGCGACTGCGATAGATCCCTTTGATGGTGGGGCGGTCAGAGCCGATGATTGTGGACTGACTTCTCAATGTGCTATATATGGAATCCATCATAGAAACAAAAGTAGCGCCAACCTAATGAGACCCGAGCATCAGAAATACCCACATAAAACATCTTGTGATCAAGTGTTGCTGGCTGTCCTCCTATCTGGGAAGTGGTTAGATAAATTCAAATCTTAATCACACCCATTAACTTAATCCTACGGTTAGTTACCATAATGGCGCTATGCTGCAGCAGAGAGCAGAAGAGTACCCATAATAAAAATAATAACTTGTAATTAATTGTTTTCATGCAGATTAACAGAAGTACACCTGGTATACTTATAGGACTAGTTTCATATGCCAACAATGATCAATAATCATACATATTTGTCAAACAAACTTATCCTTCGCCACGATTCATAACTTTGTGACTCAAGGAGTGGACAAAAGACATTTTGGCCCGTCGAGCCATTCAATGTGATCATCCTCAATCAGTACCCCGTTCCTGCCTTCTCCCCATATCCCGAGTCCGCTAGTTCTAAGAGCCCGATCTAGCTCTCTCTTGAAAGTATCCAGAGAACCGGTCTGCACCGCCCTCTAAGGCCAGAGAATTCCACAGACTCACAACACTCTGTGTGAAAAAGTGTTTTCTCGTCTCCTTTCTAAATGGCTTACCACTTATTCTTAAACTGTGGCCCCTGGTTCTGGACTCCCCCAACATCAGGAACATGTTTCCTGCCTCTAGCGTGTCCAAACCCTTAATAATCTTATACGTTTCAATAAGATACCCTCTCATCCTTCTAAATTCCAGAGTATACAAGCCCAGCCGCTCCATTCTCTCAGCATATGACAGTCCCGCCATCCGGGGAATTAATTTGTAAACCTACGCTGCACTCGTTCAATAGCAAGAATGTCCTTCCTCAAATTAGGGGACAACACTGCACACAATACTCCAGGTGTGGTCTCACCAGGGCCCTGTACAACTGCAGAAGGACCTCTTTGCTCCTATACTCAACTCCTCTTGTTATGAAGGCCAACATGCCATTTGCTTTCTTTACTGCCTGCTGTACCTGCATGCTTACTGTAAATAAGCAATTCACGAACTCTTAAAGTGTGCAACACCTTTTAATGATAGCACAGGGTATTACATACATCCTCAAGTACTGGCTACATTCTTCTACTGAACTGTACCCAGGAAGGGGAAGGCGTTATGATTGATGTTAACTAGGCGGGGTTAATGGTACAATAACTATGTTATTGGTTGCATATAAAACCATCTACACTTACTTTCATTGACTGATGAACAAGGACCCCCAGATGCCATGCATCTGCCCACTCACCCAACCGGTCCAAGTCACCCCGCATTCCCATAGCATCCTCCTCACAGTTCACACTGCCACCCCGCCTTGTGTCATCCGCAAATTTGTTAATGTTACTTTAAATCCTTTTATCTAAATCATTGATGTATATTCTAAATAGCTGCTGTCCCAGCACAGAGCCTTGTGGTACCCCACTAGCCACTGCCCCAAAAATGAAATTGGAGCCCCAAAAATGAAATTATAGAGTCATACAGCATGGAAACAAGCCCGTCGGGCCAACTTTGCCACACCGATCAACATGTCCCATCTACACGTTGCAGACAAAAAGATGCATCTTACAAGTAATCAGTTGATTAACTATCTTTAAAAAAAAAAAAAAAATTGTGGGATTTGAAATCATTCAAAGATGCAAAAACATAGCATCATTCAGTACACCAAATTCAGTACTTTACTCTGCTGTATAATCGACTTACCTTTTATGGTAGATACACAGACAAGGAAGCCGGGCTATTGTGTCTCCTTGCAGAAGCTCCTCCAAACAGATTACACATTCCCCAGCATCTTTACTCAGCACATCATCTGCAAAGCAAAATTTTGTTTTACAATTTTTGTTAAACATTCATTTTGTACACTTATGCTCATTCATTACACTGCATGTTCAGAGCTGTGTTTAATTACTAGCTTCAGCATAAGAGTTTGATACATCAAGCTGCAAATGACCAGCTTATTTTATTTATAAAATCTGCTTCCAACAACCAGGTATTTCAATATAGGTTTAAAAATCCACATGCCCAATTTCATATATTCAATGTAGTTATGGATATATTAAGTGAGCAGATGTGCAACATTGTTAAGAAGTTTCACAGTTTCAACATGTTTTCAAGTAACACTAGACATTGGGCATTTTAGGGGCACTGTAAGTAATGCTTGTGGCCAAATCCAAGATTTAAAAAAGAGCAATGAAATAGTTCCAGCCTTGCTTTAAGAAACCACTGTAGTTTGCTCCTCTTTAATAGTGTTAACATCTGACATACACGTTTCACAAATAGTAGCTACTATGTCATTCTCCTGGAGATGGGTCAATGCTTTTAAAATCTTGTCTCAATTGCGATGAGTGGAGTGAAACATAAAGGTGGTGCATTTCTATGGAGTAAACTCCACCCACCACCAACTGAGGAGCGGGGGGGGGGGGGGGGGGGGGGGGGCAATCACACCTACTGGCTCTGGGTAACCCTCTCTCACTGTTCCCCCATGTGAAATAGGAAGAAGGGTCCCAACCTGAAACGTCACCCATTCATTTTCTCCAGGGATGCTACCTGGCCAGCTGTTACTCCAGCACTTTATGTCTTTCCTTGGTAAATCAGCATCTACAGTTCCTTATTTCTACCCCCAATGTGATCAGTGCCAGAAGCACTGGTTCCACACATTGAGGGGTTTGTGGATTGCAGTAAACAGACCCCAATCTTTACAAGGGCCGATCATCCAGCCTATCTTTCCTTAATAAAATGATTAAAGGCTGATTTTATTCTCAATTAGTGCTCCAGTGATACTTTAAATCACTACATATTTCATGATGTACCGCTCATTTAGAGGTAGTAAATGGCAACGTTTTAAACCAATTTTTATCGTTGATTATCTGAAGACTAGGGACACATGGGCTTGGTTTTGAACACATTTATACTCTGCATATGCGGATGATAAAAACAAAGCTAATTTGTTCATACAGTTTAATGAGCAATATGGTTGGCTGGATGCTCCATCTCCGTAGTCTGTGGACTGGAATCACCGTGTGCGGACGTGGCGTCGAAGGACGGGAAGCCGAAGCAAAGAAGTGGAAGCCAAATAACCGAACGGAAACGAAGCCGAAACGGCAAATAACCGAAAGCGTACAAAGCCGAAATGACAACTAACCGAAAGGGTGGGATGCCTAAAAGCAAACTAACTGAAAGGGCGGGACGCCTAAAGGCAAACTCACTGAAAAGCCGCTCTGCCAAATCACTAACTCACCGAAAGGCTGCATCGCCTACAAGCCAACTCACAGAATGGCTGCTCTGCTGAAAAGTCAAATAACGGACTTGTCAGCGATTGGTCCAGATCCCCGCGTCCATCACATCACTGGCCGGTGGAGACGGGAGAGTGGGGGTCATTTTCACACACAAGCCAGAGGTGACTGGGCACTCTGCACCCGAGCACCGTTATAAGCGGCTGAAGGAGCGCATCCCTCCCTGCCAGGTGGAGCAGAGGTGTGGGTCAGGCTGGTCCCTCTGCCCACCCAGAGTCACTGACCGCGATGCACCCCAACCCCACGGTGATTCACACCTCCGCCCCCCCCAACCCCCGACCCACACACGGGGTGATTCACCCACCCCCGACACCCACACCAGGTGATTCACCCACCCTCGACACCCACACCGGATGATTCACCTCCCACCCCGGCCGCGGGGACAGACGGCTCAGGGCATTGGCAGCCATAGTAAATCGCTTTTAAAGCATGGGGGGGACAAAACAAATTCCCTGGTGGGCCAAGGACAAGTGTGCATGACAACGAACAATTTTATCTCCTCCCACTTCCCCCCCCCCCCCCCGCCTCTGACAACAAGCACGTTTTATTTATTTCCGTCTGGTTGCCTGCGTAACGCACACAACAAGCTCCCACGCACAAAGCACCAGATACTGTTTTAACCGAAGATGGACACAAACAGCTGGAGTAACTCAGTGGAACAGGCAGCATGTCTGGAGAGAAGGAATGGGTGACAACGCATCTAGTCATCCAAGTGTGCTCTTAATGAAATCTCACATCTTTGCGAGAGAGGGATGGAATGGATGTAACCAGCAGCTGACGCAAAGGCATAGTTAGGACAGGGAAATAATCCCACCACTTAATTAACCAGGTTCTTGAATGTAAGAACTATTTATACATGTAACATTTTTGTTTTTAAATCAGTAACTCTTTTTTGAGTTTAAATGCCGACCCCGTCCTGTGGGAAGGGGTAATTAAGAGCACACTTGATATGGTGTGGGAAAATGACCCCCCACCCTCCGGCTGGTGATGTGATGGACATGGGGGTCTGGACCAATCACTGACAAGTCCTGCCCCCCCCCCCCCCCCCCGGCGATGTTATGTCCGTTATTTGACTTTCTGGCAGAGCAGCCATTCAGTGAGTTGGCTTGCAGGTGACGCAGCCTTTCGGTTAGTTGGCGTTTCAGCAGAGCGGCCTTTCGGTGAGTTTACTTTTAGACGTCCCACTCTTTCGGTTAGTTGGCTTTTAGGCGTCCCGCCCTTTCGGTAAGTTTACTTTTAGGCGTTCCACCCTTTTGGTTGGTTGGCGTTTCGGCTTCGTACGCTTTCGGTTATTTGCCGTTTCGGCTTTGTTTCCGTTCGGTTATTTGGCTTCCACTTCTCTGCTTCGGCTTCTCATCCTTTGACGCCACGTCCGGGTACCGGAATCACAACTGAAGATTTTTACTAATGATGGCTTGTTCCATATCATGGTTGAATATAGAAATTGATCTATTCTTGGGATTAAGAGCTATTGCATGAATAGGATGCGAGCTACCATCGACTAATTATCATAGGCATTCAGATATTGTTGATGAGGCATGAATAGCATCAAATATGTTTTGCTTGCCTTTCTCGTGTTCAAGTCTGATGGTTAGGTTTATACTAGTTGTCTTGTCCAATTTCATATAACGTTTATCTTGGTTTGACACAAGTGACTGGCTTGTTAGGATATTTCAAGGCAAGCTCAGCAACGATTAAAATCTTATTTTTCCTTCCCGAATAGATATTACTGAATTATTTCTTTTTGCCACACACAATTTGCTGGTTTTATATTCATCATCACCCTTACCTTTGTTTTTAAAATCCAGATTTATTTTATGAATTAAATTTGCATACCACACGCAACAAAATGTTGTTCACTGCACCTCGGTACACGTGACAATAAACTAAACTAAACTGTTGATCTGAATATGTGTTCCCTAACCTGGATTACAAGTACAGAAACATAACCACTGTGCATCAGGGTCCATACAAATTATCTATTGAAATTAATACTAAAAACAGCAAACAGTGTTAAACCTGAACATGCCACCTTAAAGCAAAGTTTCAATCCACCAGAAATTATTTTAAATGGGAACTATTTTGATGAGGACTGGTTGAGGAACCAACACATCCATCTAGTGCTTTTTTCCCTCCCATCTCATGAGTGCCAAGACTCCCCAGAGCTGGGGAGATGCTTTCTAATCTGCTGTTTTGTCCAGATTCCACACAGGAGGAATACTCCTCCTCCCCCAACTCTGTATGATGCTAACAAAAACACCTGTACACAGTGAACACAAGCATCATGAGAACATTTTTATTCATGTTCACCTCAAACTAAACGTTAAAACCATACCTTCAGGACAGGAAAATGAAAGATTTCATCAATAGCTTGAAACATCCCAAAACACTTCTTATCGATTATCGTTTTGTGCAATTATTGCGATATAAGAAATTTATTTATAACATTGATCTACTCCAAGTAATTAGATGAATGATCACTCTGCTTTTACATGACGATAATGGAGGAAATGAATGAGGATTGAACCATCATTGGATTTTTCCAGATGAATAACCAGACATGAACTTAGTTGAACATCTAATCCAAAACAAAACATCACCAGAAATGTTCCAGTTTGCTCTGCTAAAATGACAAATTTACCCGACTTTGTTGAGGTATTCTTGAGGAATTCTTTTTAATATATGGTTTTAATTGTTAAATATTAAGAACATTTGATGTATCATCTTAATGGGGGCAGCTTCTTATTGAACTCAAGTTCTGATTTTATATTACTTCTCTAGAGCAAGCTCAACAATTACAGGCTGATTTTTCTAGCTACGTGCGGTTTATCAAATTGATTAAGATCATAGGTGTAGATATTATGTCTAAGGTGGTAGCATGCAGAAGATTACACAAACTTAGTAATTCATTTTCATCAATATTCTGTTATCTATTCAAAGCAAGGTAAATAGTGTGCCATTTTTCATCTATGTTACTTCTCCAAATGCGTATTCTGAGATACATAGTTTAATATACTGATAGCATAAACCTGACAGGTTCATAAAATCAATGGTTAATGTGAGACTACTGAATGAAAATAATGTGTTCAAATATTAAAACAGAAAAGTAGTATCGATTTTTGTAACCTCAATGTCCCCAATAATTTTACAGAGAATTTAGGTACAGTATTTCAACATGATGCTGAAAATGTTGCAGTCAATGAGGACTCAACTAGGTCTCATGAACAAAAATGTAGTAATGGAAAGTTACGTTTATTTTAGTGATGTGAATTAAATTATACTTATTGATCGTGTCAATTATATCAATGCAAACAGTAGACTATACAAAATCTGGCATTAATCTGAAACTTACTCAAGATAGATCAATTTTACATAACTTCCAAGCAAATAACAGAACTGCCACACCCACAAGGCTGAAAGAAGATGCAGCACTGGACAAGGTGATTCAGAGAGGGGGGGGGGGGGGGGGGGGTGAAGAGATAGGTAAAGTTCTTGTATGACATTGCTAGAAGCCATCTCCATTGGCTAAATAATAAAATTTAGCAATGTATGGTCCCGAGATGTCCCACCAGACAGATAAAGACTTTTGTTTTATCACTGCCCGACCTCATAGTTCTATTGATGTGTCCGAGCCTGCAACCGTTATCAGCTTGACGAACATGGACCAACACTGGTTGTGCATTATCTTGGTATGCTTCTTTCATGCAGTGCCAATGAGAGCACAATACACTGAGACTGTCTGGTGTATAGCGTACGATTAGACATACACATCATAGGCCATCATGCATGAACCATCTGTCACATCAAGTATGTTCATTGCTGCCCATAGATGCTGACATGTCGAAACTAGTGGCTGGGAACAGAGCACCTTGTGTAGCTTAATTTACCTGACATTACATTCATGCTTCTCATCCTCCTCCTCTTTTGAAAAACAGAAACAGAGGGGACTTTCCTATGGGAATTATATTTTACTTCAGTAGAAATCACAGGGGTGGAAGATTGCAACCTTCTCGTGGTCCGCCCTGTTTCGACTAATGCAATCAACTCGACGTGCACACACAGAAGATCAAATAGAACAAGTTGTCTCACAACTTTAGGCTGTGCACGCCATATGAAAGAAGAAGTAGAAATCACAGTGGTGGGTGGGGAAAGATGAGACCATTGCAGTGCAATCGTAAGTAGTACATTGACATTTGCCTTTTGTTAAGGACGTAAAAATCCCTTATAAAAAAAATCTAAATTATGCAGAAACTACTACTGCGAATATGACTACTAGGCTTGTGACATCCTTTCAACTTCTGTAAAGTGCTTAGCAATCTTGAACGTCAAATCTATGGTAGTAAAGAGCAGAACAAGTGCAAGTGAAGCAGAAAATAGAACACGTGTTATTTTCAACTCATTTGGATGTAAACCAAAAATGATAGGACATTCCACTTTCACAATGACAGCAGAGTGTGGGGTCCATAGGATAGGCAAAAGGTTGGTGTTCAGTTCTTGATGTCATCTCATTTCCCAGTTTAGCTGTAAACAGCAAAAATCCACTCATGATTCACACACTTTAAAAAAATAGAAATTGTGCATAACTAGACATTGTGGGTTCAAATAACACCCGTTAATCATGAAAGGAGTCTTTCGTAAATTCCATAGAGTCTAAGTAACCCATACCCGTCCACTGACACCCTCCTCCGCCTAGCGGAGCTGGTCCTTACCCTCAATAACTTCTCTTTTGACTCCTCCCATTTCCTCCAAACACAAGGCGTAGCTATGGGCACACGCATGGGCCCCAGCTACGCCTGCCTCTTTGTCGGGTACGTCGAACAATCCTTGTTCTCGGTGTACCAGGGCCCCATCCCCGAGCTCTACCTCCATTACATCGACAACTGCTTTGGTGTCACCTCCTGCACCCACACACAACTGACTGACTTCATCCATTTCACCACCAACTTCCATCCGGCACTCAAATACACTTGGACCATTTCCGACATTTCCCTACCATTCCTTGACCTCACCATCTCTATTGCAGGTGATACACTCCTGACCGACATCCACTACAAACCAACTGACTCCCACAGCTACCTGGACTACTCTTCCTCCCACCCTGCTTCCTGTAAGGACTCCATCCCCTATTCCCAATTCCTCCGTCTACGCCGCATCTGCTCCCAGGATGAAGTGTTCCACACCAGGTCATCACAAATGTCCTCATTCTTCAGAGAACGGGGATTCCCCTCCCCCACTATAGATGAGGCTCGCACCAGGGCTCCTCCATACCCCGCAACACTGCCCTCTCTCCCCATTCCCCCACTCGCAACAAGGGCAGAGTCCCCCTGGTCCTCATCTTTCACCCCACCAGCCGGCACATACAACACATAGTCCTCCGCCAGTTTCGCCACCTCCAACGTGACCCCTCCACTCGCCACATCTTCCCATCTCCCCCCCCCCCCCCCGTCTGCCTTCCGCAAAGACCGCTCCCTCCGCAACTCCCTTGTCAATTCTTCCCTTCCCTCCCGCTCCACCCTCCCTGGGCACTTTCCCTTGCAACCGCAAGAGATGCTACACTTGTCCCTTCATCTCCCCCCTCCACTCCTTTCAGGGACCCAAGCAGTCCTTCCAGGTCCGACAGAGGTTCACCTGCACCTCCTCCAACCTCATCTACTGCATCCGTTGCTCCAGATGCCAGCTGATCTATATCGGTGGGACCAAGCGGAGGCTTGGCGATCGTTTCGCCAAACACCTCCGCTCGGTCCGCAATAACCAACCCGACCTCCCGGTGGCTCAGCACTTCAACTCCCCCTCCCATTCCGTATCCGACCTCTCGGTCCTGGGCCTCCTCCACGGCCAGAGTGAGCAACACCGCAAGTTGGAGGAACAGCACCTCATATTCCGCTTGGGGTGTCTGCATCCTCTGGGCTTAAACATTGAATTTTCTCAATTCTGTTAACCCTTGCTGTCTCCTCCCCTTCCCACCTCTCCCTCAGCCCTCGGGCCCTGGCATTCCCTCTCTCTATCTCTCCCCCACCCAAGTTGCACTAGCTTCTCATTTTCACACTACAAACAGCTTATAATGGCCTGTTTCCTTTATCACCGATACTTTTTTGCATATCTTTCATTCATTGTTCTTTATCTCTCCACATCACCGTCTATATCTCTCGTTTCCCTGATCCCTAACCAGTCTGAAGAAGGGTCTCGACCCGCAACGTCGCCTATCTCCTTCGCTCCTTAGATGCTGCTGCACCTGCTGAGTTTCTCCAGCCTTTTGTGTACCCTAAATTAGGAATGGTGTGTTTGAACTGTGTGTGGTGCCAACCATATCTGGAGAGGCCTGCCACAGATTCTTACTGTCAAAGTGATAGTGGGATGTATGCCATTTTAAAAAGGGAAGAACCTATATGATTTTATGAACAAAATTGGTCATAGCTCTGCCCAATTGGTCGGTGGGGGCACTACAAGCTGGCAGCCCAGCAAGCAGCGTGTTAGTTTATCCAACTTCTTTTTGTTTTTTTAGTATGTGTTAATGTATGTTTTTAATGTTTCTTTGTGTGTCTTGTGTGGGGGGGGTAAGGGGAAACCGCTTTGGTCGCCTCCTCCACGGAGAGGCGGCTTTTTCTATGTTGTCTCCCCCATGGCCTAACATAGAGGATCGGTGCGGCCTTTCCCGGAGACGTGCCCGGGGCTTCAGCTACGGGCGCAGCGCGGACGCGCCGGTGGTCGCTGGAGAGGAGCGCTCCGTTCGCTGGCCTGCAGCAGCCTGAAGCCGCGGTCTGCCAAGCTCCAGCTGTCCGGCGTCCGCAGCCTGGGATCCCTCGTGGGGGACCCCGGAGAAGAGCTCCGACGGCCGGCCCGCAGCCAACCTCTACATCGGGCGCCGCGGGGACTTACCAGCCGGAGCAGGGTTCCTCATGGGGACCACTGGAGAGGAGCTCAGACCGCCGGCCCTGCAGTCTGCCGTGCTTCTGGCTGCGGGGTCTTTAAACCGACTCCCAGTCTGCGGCCTACACCATCTTGAAGCCACGATCTCCGGTGGGGAGGCACCGATTTAAGACTTATTTGGGATTACCCTGTACATCTGGACGCCCGCAGCGGCGACTGCGGAAGGTTGAGGTCTCGACCACGGGGGAAAATGGAGGAGGACTGGCCAAATTTTGTGCCTTCCACCACAGTGATGAATTCTGTGGTGGATGTTTGTGTACATTTTTATTGTGTATTGTGTGTTCTTTTTTTTATTGTACCGCTGCTGGCAAATTCATTTCACTTGCATTTATGTGCAAGTGACGAATAAAACTTGATTGATTGACGATTGACTTGCCCACGTGGCTAGCAAAGGGAACACGTGGCATTTTAAAAGAAAAATAGGGACTGTAGTCTAGCCAGCTTTATAGTTGAGTCTACTTTTGACATCCCACCCTCCCACGTAGAGTTTTATATCGTGGGAGGTTCTGATAACACAGAGTCACCTCTCAGCTGTTGGTTCCAGTAACTACTACATTATCTTTGTAAACAAGTACTTTTCCCTTCAGTCCTATTGACAATGAGATGCAAAGTTGAAGTAGCGACTCACATTGAAAGAAGGCCAGGCTTTTTGATGCTGCTAGTGAGCAGTCCCCCATGTTGCCTGAATTAGGTAAGTAAAACTGCCCTGACACTGCAGCATGTAATGAAAGGGGGCAGGGGTTCACCTTGATTGGAAAGTGTGCTCAGGCTGAGGCAAAGTGGATGTTGGTTCAAATGGCCATTCCCCTTCCCACTGCTGCCTCTAGCCGCTTGCTGGTGCCACACTGCTATCGCTCAACCTGACCCCCTCAGCCAATATGTTGCCCCAAGGCCATTCTGCATGAAACCCAGGGAGGGATTGCATTTGTAAAGTGGGACCGTCCCTCCAAGCAGGGCATGAGATTCCCTATTCTTCAGCCCCATACCTTATCTTATGGGAATCAGAGGAGGTCATGAGAATGTCTGATAAGTCCTACGAAATGTTAATATCCTGCAATAAAGGCTTCCTCAGTTTATTATTCTTTTCTCATCTTCTCCTACTCTCCCCTTAATTTCCCCCCAGATCCTTTAATATCCTGCCACGGCTAATACCCCCTTCCCTTTGCAGTTCATTGTGCAGTAATTTGGTATTATGTTTCTGAAATGCTTCAATACACTATTTTCATTTTATTCCACTTTCATTTTCGATGTCAATAGCATTAAAGGAATTTTAATAGAATCTCAATGGGGGAAAATGGCCTTAATCGTGATGGATTCACTACTAGTTCCTGCAGTTGAAGTGTTTAATAATACTGGTATCACAAGTTTACTTTGTACTCATAATGTCACCACATTGCCATGAATTCTGATCTACTTTATGCCACGTGTGTTTTGGGAATATTTAAAAATAATAATTCATGCTAATGGACAAAATTATTCACGTTTTTGAAATCAGCTACACAAAACATTGAAAGATTAAGAATGCATTTCTTTCTGTACTGCCTGGACAGAAGCTTTGAAGAATTATAAACCTCCAGATGTGTACATCAGGACTCAACTAAGCAAGAAGGGTAAACTCCAGCCAGAATAATAATTAACAACAAAAGGATTTCTCATTAAAGATTATTGGCAATGCACGATATATGTATCTGCTGTATAATGAATTTAAATCACGATAACAAAACTTAATAGCACAAAAAAAGGTTGAATAAGCAATTAGCAGAATGATTCGACTGAACCTTTCCTTGTTTACTGCCTGAATATACCATTTATTACCAAAATGCCAATGTAAATGAAGTAATAAATTGTGCAATGAAATAAAATTATTGCACATATTTGTTACATTAATCTACTCACTTCAAAAATGTTCACAGAATAATATTTTCATGAACTCTATTAACATTAATACCTTGCAAAGCATTTCAAGATTTAATATAAATTAAGAAAGATTGCCTCATACAATAGCAAAGACACAAACCTCAAGAAAATTCAGTATGTATAAATGAGTTGAACTGTCATTTTTAACAACGGACTCGCTCATCCACACATGTCTCTGTTGAATAAATCCAAAATATCTACCTCGGGAGATGATAGCTGTCTGGTTGTATTTTGTTCTGCTCTGACCATTTGACAGATTCCATCCCCACCCCTCCCGCCCCCCTTATTCATAAAAGCCCCAAGACAACATTGCCATATTCTCACCCACCCAAAGAGGAAGGCAGGAACGGAACCATGTCAGTTCCTATTGGAATTGATACTTGATCTGTGCCGACTTGTTACATAATCCACTTGTATGTGTGATCTGAATTGATCAGTGCTAGACATAACTGGATGTACATCAATATTTATGACTAGACACTATGGACCTGCAAGGGCCCTGAGCTCTTAATTCATAATTTAATTCTGGCAATAAGTGTCTTGTTACAGATATTTAGTTGCACAGATATTCTTCACCTATATTAAAGGAGACCCGATTTTGTTAAGAGCTCTTTTTGGTGTCTTTGCACTGGTGTGCTCTGAAAGCTATGCTAGATTGAAGGGTGTCAAAACCTTAGTTGACTATATCATCACATTATCCAACATCAGATAGTGAATAAACACTGATTTCCTCCAAATAAACACCAAGAATAATGATGAACTCTGCCACAAGATTTCTTCCGTAACCGCGAGCTTCACCCCTCTGGCAATTGTTTTAAATTGAATCTGAACATTTGTGGCACACTTAACCAAAATGATCTTAAACAACATTGCTGCTCATCTGTATTACAACTTTTATTTATATCTTTCCTTTCTTCATTGACTGTGTTAACACCCTCCTGTCTGGCCTCCATCCCAGATACTGCCCGACTAGGGGGGAAAAGGCAGCAGAATGGGGTTAGGAGGGAGAGATAGGTCAGCCATGATTGAATGGCGGAGTACACCTGATGGGCCGAATGGCCTAATTCTACTCCTATCACTTATGACCTTATGACCCACTGAGTTCCCCCAGCAGTTTGGATTTTAATCAAGATATCGGCCTCTGGAGTCTCTATCTCAAAAACCTTTGTCTAACAATTCATTCACCCCCCACTCGATAAAAAGGAATGTTTCCAAGTTAAAAAAAACCCTTTAATTTAAAAACTTTTAACCTTGATATGAATTCATTCATGGCCTCATCCTACATTATCTGGTGATCTGCTCTAGCCTCCAAGCTTTCAGAACACCCCCAGCTCTAATCACCTAATCACCCTCCATCACTGGTTGTCTTGTTCACTGTCATGCCCTCAATACCTGGCATTTTCCAAACTTCTGTGCCACTGCCCTTCCTTAAGAAGCTCTTTAAAAACCTCTTTTAAAAATAACTAAAATTATCAGATCATCTCGCCTACCATCTTTTTAGGCGAGATTAATTTTGTTTGATTAAGTTTCTTTGATGTACCCTGGGGCATTTTGCTACATTGAAGGCATTATATAAATACAAGTTATTATTCTTACTGAAGACAACAGATGAGGGGGGACATTTGCTTCAAATGATTCAACAATATTTCCCATTTCCTCCAAATACAAGGCGTAGCTATGGGCCCTAGCTATGCCTGCCTCTTTGTAGGGTACGTCGAACAATCTTTGTTCGAGGCATACCAGGGCCCTATCCCCAAACTCTACTTCCGCTACATCGAAGACTGCATTGGTGCTACCTCCTGCACCCACACACAACTCACTGACTTTATGAATTTCATCACTAACTTCCATCCTGCACTCAAATACACCTGGACCATTTCCCTACCATTTTTAGACCTCACTATAAAAAAAAGTCCCGCCCCCCCCACCCTCACATGCGTCTGAAGAAGGGTCTCGACCCAAAATGTTGCCTATTTCCTTCGCTCCTTAGATGCTGCCTCACCCGCTGAGTTTCACCAGCATTTTTGTCTACCTTCGATTTTCCAGCATCTGCAGTTCCTTCTTAAACAACAATATTTATAGTAACATATTATTGTGACCTTCACAACAATATGTAACACAAAACTGTTGCACAACACTCATTACCACCACACAACTTTCTTCTCGCTTACAGAAAGCGTAGCACACAACTGTATACAGCAAAAACTAACAGCAGAGTAACAGATACACTTGGTGCTAAACTATGTGAACAGGTTGCTGGCCATCGCTAAACACCAATTGCTGATGGTGTGCCCAGCAGAGAAGACGAGACCGCTGAAGTTGACAGTACCTAATTCCATATCCCACAAAAAGACAAAGTGCTGGAGTATCTCAGCAGGTCAGGCAGCATCTCTGGGGAACATGGATAGGTGACGTTTCGGGTTGAGACATTCTTCAGACCAACAGAAGAAATCTGGAAGAGGGGAGAGGCAGGACAAAGCAGGACAAATCAGCTGATCAAGGTTTTTTTTTTAAACATTCAAAATTTTTTTTTCATCAATCGGAAAAAGCCTCAGGGCTGCCTCAGCGGAGGAGGACTGTGAGTAAGGGCCAAAAATCATAACGATATATGGTAGTGTTTTTTTGGTAAAATCAATATACAATGCAGACAGGAAATGGTCAAGATGAGACTTTTAGTTATATAGAAGACTAGATGACCCTCGGACCCGTTAGGTCCCCTTCCTCCAACGCAATATTCCACCACTGAGACGATGTTCAGTGAAAATGGCAATCCCGGCCCGGCAAGCTGGGCCCCGTTGTGATGCCAGATCAAAACGGCCCAACACAATATTCTACCACTCACCCACACACAAAACAATGTTCAGGCAAAATGGCGATCCCGACCTGGCAACCCTCCCCCAACTGTGCGCTCCTGTGGAGACGTTATTTAAAATTCCGCATGAGCTGATAACGGGCCATGTTTTATAACACATCACACACTCATACAGTGCCCTCCATAATGTTTGAGACAAAGACCCATCATTTAATAATTTGCCTCTGTACTCCACAATTTAAGATTTTAAAAAAATCACATGTGGTTAAGGTGCACATTGTCAGATTTTATTAAAGGCCATTTTTATACATTTTGGTTTCACCATGTAGAAATTACAGCTGTGTTTAAAAACAGTCCCCCCATTTCAGGGCACCATAATGTTTGGGACACATTACTTCACAGGTGTTTGTAATTGCTCAGGTGTGTTTAAATGCTTCCTAAATGCAGGTATAAGAGAGCTCTCAGCACCTCGTCTTTCCTCCAGTCTTTCCATCACCTTTGGAAACTTTTATTGCTGTTTATCAACATGAGAATCAAAGTTGTGCTAATGAAAGTCAAAGAAACAAGAATAAAATTGTTGGAGACATCACCCAAACCTAAGGCTTACCAAAATCAACTGGTTGGAACATCATTAAGAAGAAAGAGAGCACTGGTGAGCTTACTAATTGCAAAGGGACTGGCAGGCCAAGGAAGACCTCCACAGCTGATGACAGAAGAATTCTCTCTATAATAAAGAAAAATCCCCAAACACCTCTCCGACAGATCAGAAACATTGTTCAGGAGTCAGGTGTGGATTTGTCAATGACCACTGTCTGCAGAAGACTTCATGAACAGAAATACAGAGGCTACACTGCAAGATGCAAACCACTGGTTAGCCGCAAAAATAGGATGGCCAGGTTACAGTTTGCCAAGAAATACTTAAAAGAGCAACCACAGTTCCGGAAAAAGGTCTTGTGGACAGATGAAATAAAGATTAACTTATATCAGAGTGATGGCAAGAGCAAAGTATGGAGGAGAGAAGGAAAGATCCAAAGCATACCACGTCATCTGTGAAACACGGTTGTGGGGGTGTTATGGCCTGGGCATGTATGGCTGCTGAAGGTACTGGCTCACTTATCTTCATTGGTGATACAACTGCTGATGGTAATAGCATAATGAATTCCGAAGTGTATAGACACATCCTATCTGCTCAAGTTCCAAACAAATGTCTCAAAACTCATTGGCTGGCAGTTCATTCTAAGCAAGACAATGATCCCAAACATACTGCTAAAGCAACAAAGGAGTTTTTCAAAGCTAAGAAATGGTCTATTCTTGAGTGGCCAAGTCAATCACCCCGATCTGAACCCAATTGAGCATGTCTTTTATATGCTGAAGAGAAAACTGAAGTAACTACCCCCCAATATAAGCATAAGCTAAAGATGGCTGCAATACAGGCCTGGCAGAGCATTACCAGAGAAGACATCCAGCAACTGGTGATTTCCATGAATCGCAGACTTCAAGCAGTCATTGCATGCAAAGGATATGCAACAAAATACTAAACATGATGACTTTCATTTACATGACATTGCTGTGTCCCAAACATTATGGTGCCCTGAAATGGGGGGACTATGCATAAGCACTGCTGTCATTTCTACATGGTGAAACCAAAATGTATAAAAAATGGCCTTTATTAAAATGTGACAATGTGCTCTTTAACCACATGTGATTTTTTTCTACTACAAATCTCAAATTGTGCAGCACACGGGCAAATAAATAAATGAGGGGTCTTTGTCCCAAACATTATGGAGGGTATTGCTTATTATTTAATCCAAAATAACTTATTCTCTTTCTACTGGACAAACAAGAACATAATCAGTGTGAAAGAATAGATAATGAACATAAATCTGGTCAATGTGGATCATACAAGCTCAAGGATGTTCAACTTATACACAAGGGGAAAAAAAAAGCAAAAACATCCACAAAGGATTTCATGCTCTGGACAAATGCACTATCCCCGACAGTTTAGCAAGGGAAAGGATGTAATTAAACATTAACACTCAACTGTATAAGAGGTAGTACTCACCTCTGCACATACAGTTCTGAGAAATCAACTTATGAAAGCCAGTGCTATTGGCAGCTGATATTCAATAGGTTTAGCTCAAATCAGCAAACTAAAAAAATGATCCTACCACCATTGCCTTCCCAAAGAATGTTATTTCTATTAACAGTAAGCAAGTTAGGTTGGAGCCTTTTACAAACAGTGTGCATTTTAGATAAATAGCCACACATTTACCAGACTGACAATGGGGCTGATGCAAGTCCTTTAGTTATCAATAAAGATGACCTAGTTTCAGCTCTTGATTCGAAAGGTAGAATGCACAGATTAAGCAGCCAGGCAACTCAACTCTAATATCATTCCGCTCCCATGGGGATGTTGCAAACATTAACTCTGTTAGACCTGGCAACAAGAAAAATATTATTGCAAGCCCATCTCCTCACAACAGTGCACAGCAATTCACAGCCTTCAAAAACAGAATGCAATCCAAATGAGTTAATCTACATCAAACTCATGTTTGTTCCAAACATTTCATGCAAGCTAGTTTTCAGATAACTTGGTTTAAAGATTCCATTTTTGCATTATTCTCATGAAAAAAGACCAACCATTTACATGAACATTCAGTCAAGTGTCACATTTATCATTAAGCAAGGCTTCTTATCAAAGGCCTTCAATATAAATGATGATTAATTTTCTTTATTAAGCTTATTAATATTTATCTAGCATCCATTTGCATTTTATTGGTGCAAGTCTCTGATATTTTTGTCAATGTATGCAACATTGGGCAAGTTGTTGTCGACTATGGCTTGTGTCCACAGGAAAGGATTCCATTCCCTCATTGTCCAGCTTGTCCATAATTAACAGGAACACAACAAAACACAATGGACGTTTTCTTCACATTTGGCTCAATTCCAAGGCAATCCATTGCAACTATATACTTTGACCTAAAAGGCAAAGGCCTGTGCACCCTGGAACATCAAAGCTTATCTCTACAGTTTTGTTGCAAGGACTTCCGCTGATCTGCTGAGTACATCTAGCATGTTCTGTTTTATTTCTATTCTTTGTTATCATGGTCAATGACACAAATGAGTTTTTCACAGCAACAGATGAGCATCACTATAAAAAGACACATTCATTTAAATGTAGAGGATGCAAATAAAATATAAGGTGCTGTCCATCACACAATTAGGTTTTACAAAATGGCCTTGTGATAGAGGCTGTGGAGGGGAATGGGACCAGGGTAGCATGACATCAGCGTAAGGGAGCAGTAAAGACCTAAAGAGATCGATTGAAACTACTTCTTGTTGGTTGCGGGAGATTAACTTCCAGTCAGATATTTAAAATCTCTCTTAACTACGATAAGTAGGCGTAGGCATCACAACTGCTGCCTACATCTTTGTTGCTGTCACAAAAGTGTGATTATCTAGAGACACTTCTCTGGAAGTACCAACTTAAATTCCACCCATCTTTGCCAAAACCACGTTCAAGATTTGTAAGGGTTACACAAAAAGCTGGAGAAACTCAGCGGGTGCAGCAGCATCTAAGGAGCGAAGGAGATAGGCGACGTTTCGGGTCGAGACCCTTCTTCAGACCCTTCTTCAAGATTTGTAAGATTGCCAGCTTAAACATTTTAAGCACAACCATAATTTTAACAACAATCCATATAGGGGCAGAATTTCAAGTTCCCAACAAGCAATAAGTAATGGTGTGGGAATGGTGTGATGTCTCAGAGTTTTCGAGTCATAGAGTGAAACAGTGTGCAAACAGGCCCTTCGGCCCAACGTGCCCACACTGGCCCACAATATCCCAGCTACACGAGTCCCACTTGCCTACGTTTGGTCCATATCCGTCCAAACCTGTCCTATCCATGTACCTGTCTAACTGTTTCTTAAACAATGGGATAGTTCCAGCCTCAACTACCTCCTCTGGCAGTTTGTTCCATACACCCACCACCCTCTGTATGAAAAGCGTACCCTTCAGATTCCTATTAAATATTTTCCCCTTCATCTTGAACCTATGTCCTCTGGTCCTCGATTCCCCTACTCTGGGCAAGAGACTCTATACATCGACCCGATCTATTCCTCTCATGACTTTGTACACCCCTATAAGATCTCCCCTCATCATCCTGCACTCCATGGAATAGAGACCCAGCCTACTCACACCCTCTAGTCCTGGCAACATCCTCATTACTTTTTTTCTGAAGCCTTCCAAGCTTGACAATATCTTTCCTATAACATGTTGCCCAGATATGAACACAATATTCTAAATGCCGTCTCACCAATGTCTTATACAACTGCAACATTTGCGGTGCTGGCTTGAAGGGCTGAATGGCCTACTCCTGCACCTATTGTCTATTGGCTAACATGATACTCAATACTCTGACTGATGAAGGTCAATGTGCCAAAAGCCTTTTTGACCACCTTATCTACCTGTGACTCGACCTTCAAGGAACCATGCACCTGTACTCCTAGATCCTTCTGCTCTACAACACTACCCAGAGGCCCATTATTTACTGTGTAGGTCCTGCCCTTGTTTGACGCCCCAAAATGCAACACGTCACACTTCTCTGTATTCAATTCCATCAACCATTCCTCTGCCCACCTGGCCAATTGATCCAGATCCTACTGCACTCTTTCACAATCATCTTCACTATCTGCAAAACCACTCACTTTTGTATCATCAGCAAACTTGCTCATCTTGCCCTGTATGTTCTCATCCAAATCATTTATGCAAACAGTAACGGGCCCAGCACCAAAGCCAGAGGCACACCACTAGTCACAAGCCTCCAGTCCAAGAAGCAACCTTCCACCATCACCCTCTGCTTCATAGGTGTGGAGCCAATTTGCTATCCATTGAGCTGTTGTTGATGGGAGCCAATGGGTCTTTTTAATTCCTTTCAACTATCCCAAATGTGCGCTGGGGGGGGTTAACAAGCAAGGTTAAATTATTCCGTAGCGCAAGTAAGTGGCAAAAGATTCAAAGCAGAATTAAGAGACAGCATATGATGTGGGGTGGCGGCAAATAAAGAGAGGCAGGAGATTGATGGGATTACTCTGCTGCCAGCTGGTGGAGTGGACATCGTCTTTCTGTAGCACAATATGAAACATTTTCAGCAGCATTTTCCTCAAGTAGTTTAACTCATCCACTCATGGATTCAATGAAACAAGTGGTTTCATGACCTTATTGGGTCAGGTAAGGTGATGAGTGTTTCTTTAATCTTTTCACTATTCACTAATTC
Source organism: Raja brachyura (assembly GCA_963514005.1). Next base: position 15,929,163 of record OY740797.1, read on the forward strand.
CACAAAACATATTGCACCCCTCATTTTAGTTTACTTTGTATACGCTCACATCCTTCTGCATTGATCATTTCAATCACGTCACTTCACGCCACAGCTAACATTCAACCTCAGCTTTATGCAGCATGCCCCGTCTTCAGTCACTTCAACAAATGCTCAACTTCCATCTTGTATGATGCGGTATACACTCGCCACTGGTATCCTCTTCCTCAAATATGAGAATGCAATCCCTATGAGAGAGGCTGAGAAGTAGAGAACTCCAGCTGTCAGTCAGCTAATATATGCTGAAGAGACAACTATAATACGTATACTGGAATGCCTGACTGCTAAACATGAAAATTAAGGATCTCCACCTCTTTGGTTTTCCTCTCATTGAAATATACAATGGTTTGGATATTAGACATGAAGCCTCACAGCACTCACAATGTGGGATCAATCCTATCCTCCAGTGCTGCACATGTGGAGTTTACATGTTTTCTCAGTGACTGCATTAGGCTTTCCCAAGTGCTCAGGTTTTCTCCCAGATGTCAAATACATGCAGGTTGGTACTTGGCTACTATAAAGTGCCTTGAGTGTCCACCAGCAGTAGAATCTAGGGCGAGTTGATGGAAATATGGGGAGAATAAGTTACAGGGAAATTAAGGGGGAAATGGGTTTGTTTTGTTAGTTGGTATAGACTTGATGGACCCAGTGAACTACTTTAATGTGTACAGAAATATGGAAAATACTCATCCTGATCAGCTATCATGGATGAGGGAAGCATGATAGTGTATATAATCAACACATTAAGCAATCGTAGATGGTTGGAAATGAATCTTCAAGTTCCTCCTCATTAATATTAGCAAAAATCTGTTGTGCGCTGATCACACTGATGAGATACCAACATCTCTACTTCCTTGGGAGACAGAGAAAATTTTGCATGACTCCAATGACTCTTACAGACTTCTACAGATGCGTCATAGCTTGGGTTGGAAAAAACTCCATCCAAGACCACAAAAAATTACAGAGTTGTAGATGTAACCCAGTCCATCACACAGGCCAGACTTCCCACAAGTGACAGACTACACTTCACGGTGCCTTGGAAAAACCGTCAACATAATCAAAAACATCTTACCCCAGTCATTCCTTCCTCTCGCTGCTCCTATCTGGCAGAAAGTACAGAAACTTGAGAGCATACACCACTAGACTCAGGAACTGCTTCTTCCCCTCTGTTATTAGGCTTCTGAATGTTTCTTCTATAAGCTAGGATACTGCCCAATTCACCTCTAAATCATTGCGGGCATTGTACTTTGCCTCTGGAACTGATGCACTACAATGCTGAGAATTATATCCTGTACTCTCCTTTGCCCTATCTACTGTACTTGAGATTGACTTGATTGCATTTTTTGTATGGTATTATCTGATCTAATTGGAAAAAAAACTTTTCATTGTACCTGGGTACATGTGACAATAATAAACCTAAACTTAAATGAGACAATGACTTCATACATACTATAAGATATGCAGCTGGAGAAAATCTTTCATTCCAAGAATGCATCATCCAAATCCTCAATGTTTCCATGGACTGAGACAGCCAAGTAGATTTTCACTCTGAGTTTCACATATCAGAAGTGATCTGATGTGCTTAATGAATTTTGTAGCAGCAGTGGAAAGTCGGTGGCAAATACTGGACACTCCAAGAGCTGCTCAGCGTACACTTACGCTGCATCTCTGAGGCTGCTAAACAACAAAAATACCTCTGAAGCTATGGGGAAAAAATGTGAGAGATGCTGGCAGGCATCCAGTCAGACTGTGTACTTTGAAAGGAGTTTGCCTCAAACATTGGGAACATGATGTTGCCTTTTAAATGCAACCTTTGTCATAAAGCAAGTAGCTGCCACCGTAACACATTCAATACATCAATGCGTGTAACAGGCACTTGCTGAGGACGAAGGCTACAAATATTGAATGGAATGGAGAATTTCTTTACCTTACCTTTAGCACATAACTACAGTAAACATTCAGCAGCTCATTGCTAGCCATAAAGCATTGGAAGCCACTAAATGGGATGATGGCAAAGAGGGCCTTGGAAAGATGGACATTATACATCAAAGGACTTCTCACTTTCACCGAAGAAAGACACAAAATTAGCGGGTCCGACAGCTTCTCTGAAGAACATGGATAGGTGACATTTCAGGTTAGGAATCTTCAGCCATAAGAAGGATCCTGACCCAAAACGTCACTATCCATGTTCTCCAGATGTGCTAGCTGACCTGCTGAGTTACTCCAGCAATTTGTGCCTTGCTTTGGTATAAATCTGCAGTTCCTCGTTATTACATTCCCTCTTTCACCCATTGTTTCCCTACCTTACATTTGTCAAATCTGAGCTGTATGTGCAGCCTGTGTATTGATGGTAGTATCTGAAAGGCTGGCCTATTAAGGGACATTCACAAGCTCTGATATATCCAGTGGATGGATGTCAACCACAAGATTGAGAACAGCATAGCTCTACTTCTGCTGAACCCTGAATAACTGTACCATGTAGGGATTTTAGAAGAGACAATGGAAATAATTGTAGTGGCAGATGATAGGTAAATAGGTGATTTAAGAGTGATGGGATGGTTTTGGTGGTAAGTAATTGAATTAAAATAAAATTAGCCTTGAAGAGGGAAGGTGATTTTTTTTTAATGCAATAAACCAAGAGACAACAATAAATAATGCATAAGTAAATGAATAACATTTCATGAGATTGAATAATCCATCATGTACATATTAAAAGTGTGTGTGTGTGTGTGTGTCATTTTGCCTTTGAAACTATCTCCTCGAAAACCAGACGCCAACATTTTTTACATATTTCAGTAGCGATTTACCTTATGATTTTAGAAATCACACCTCTGTAAATTTGGTCAATTATTTCCCGATGTTTTCACTAAAATTGTTCACCAAACTTTTTTTTCAAATTTCGCCGCTGGCCAGCTGCTGACGTCACAATGCCTTTGCTGCTCGCGAACAGCTGCGCAGACTTTCAATGCACAGCCAGTTACGCTCTCCACTCCCCACTCTCTTCCTCCTCCCCCCCCCCCTTTCCCCACGACCACTCCTCCCCCCCCCCCCCCCCCCCCCAACTTGGGCCCTGAAGCCTGAATCCTGCAGCTGCCCATGGGAGCGTTCGGATGACCCTTCCCCCTCCCCCACCCCCCGGAGTCTCGATTGAGGCCGCTGAAGTTGTTTGGTTGACGTGCGCGCCGCTGCCCGTTCGCTTCCTCCTCTCCCCCCTTCTCCTACTCTCCCCCCATGCCCCTTCTCTTCTCCCCCACTTCTCCTCTCCTCCCCCCTCCTCTCCCTTCCCCCCCGAACACCCCCACCCCACTCGGGCCCTGAAGCCTGAATCCTGCAGCCTCCCCTGTGCTCTCCCCCTCCCTACCGTTGCTAACCGCATGCGCTGCCAGTCGCGTCGCTCCCAAGGCCTAGGAAAAATAACACGTTGTCTTCTTGCAGCAAGGGAGCGAGTGAACCAGCCCTCACCTCTGACGACACGCCCCCCAACCCCTCAAACTCTCCCCCCCTCCCTCTCCCCCCGCTCCCTCTCTGCCTCTCATGCTCCCTCTCTCCCTCCTCCCTTTCCTCTCCCCCACCCCCCTCCTCTCCCCACCCACTCCCCCTCTCCTCCTAACCATCTCCCCCTCCTTCCCCACTCTCCACCCCCTCTTCCCCCTCTCCCTCCCCACTTCCCCCTCTCTCTTTTAGAAGAGACAATGGAAAGAATTGTAGTGGCAGATGATAGGTGACGAGTGACAGATGATAGGTAAATAGGTGATTTAAGAGTGATAGGTTTTGGTGGTTTGTAATTGAATTAAAATAATATTTTGTTATTAGTTTCTGATTTGATTTAAAAAAGGCAATAAATGGGGATAGGCAGGGAGAAAAAAAAAGCAATTGCTCCCCAACATTGAGCCGTGTTTAGAAAATTGAAAAACTATTTCTTCACTGATAATAATCTGGTGCATCAAATTCACCATTAAAGGCAAAATAGTTCACATTTTTGTCACATTATGAACCTATGAAACCTTAAGATACATGCTCTTATTTTAAATAAATGTTTACCAGAGGATGAATGGCAAACATCCTGAAACTGAAACGCCATTACTGAAAAGATAATGTTGCCTCCACAGAATTGTATAACTAGAATACATCTTAAAATGAAAGCAGTCTTATTATTGATGCTCAGAGCCCAAGGAGCCATAAGAACAAAATCTTTAAAATATAAATACCAAGTTAATGATATTTCCACATGTCATGTCCCTTTCTACAATGATATATGATATAAGGTACATGGTCAGGACAGGTTGAGAGGGATATGGACCAAGCGCAGGCAGGTGGGACTAGTGTGGCTGGGACATGTGGGCAAGTTGGGCCGAAAGGCCTGTTTCCACACTGCATCAATCAATGACTCCATGAGATGCCTGCAAGAGCTTAGTGAAACATATAATAGGAGTAGCAGTAAATATTTGGTGTGGGAAAATCAGCCTAAGAGAGGGAAGGTGATTTTTTTTAATGCATTAAACCAAGAGACAACAATAAATAATGCATAAATAAATAAATAAATAAATGTCATTTCATGAGATTGAATAATCTATCATGTACATATTAAAAGAGTGTGTGTGTGTGTGTGTGTGTGTGTGTGTGTGTGTGTGTGTGTGTGTGTGCGCGCGCGTGTGTCATTTTGCCTTTGAAACGCATCTCCTCGAAACCCAGACATAGAAACATAGAAATTAGGTGCAGGAGTAGGCCATTCGGCCCTTCGAGCCTGCCCCACCATTCAATATGATCATGGCTGATCATCCAACTCAGTATCCTGTACCTGCCTTCTCTCCATACCCTCTGATCCCCTTAGCCACAAGGGCCACATCTAACTCCCTCTTAAATATAGCCAATGAACTGGCCTCAACTACCCTCTGTGGCAGAGAGTTCCAGAGATCCACCACTCTCTGTGTGAAAAAAGTCATTCTCATCTCGGTCCTAAAGGATTTCCCCCTTATCCTTAAGCTGTGACCCCTTGTCCTGGACCTCCCCAACATCGGGAACAATCTTCCTGCATTTAGCCTGTCCAACCCCTTAAGAATTTTGTAAGTTTCAATAAGATCCCCTCTCAATCTCCTAAATTTGAGAGAGTATAAACCAAGTCTATCCAGTCTTTGTTCATAAGACAGTCCTGACATCCCAGGAATCAGTCTGGTGAACCTTCTCTGCACTTCCCTCTATGGCAATAATGTCCTTCCTCAGATTTGGGGACCAGAACTGTACGCAATACTCCAGGTGTGGTCTCGCCAAGACCCAATACAACTGAAGTAGAACCTCCCAGCTCCTATATTCAAATCCTTTTGCTATGAAAGCTAACATACCATTCGCTTTCTTCACTGCCTGCTGCACCTGTATGCCTACTTTCAATGACTGGTGTACCATGACACCCAGGTCGCGCTGCATCTCCCCTTTTCCTAATCGGCCACCATTTAGATAATAGTCTGCTTTCCTGTTTTTTCCACCAAAGTGGATAACCTCTCATTTATCCACATTATACTGCATCTGCCAAACATTTGCCCACTCACCCAGCCTATCCAAGTCGCTTTGCAGTCTCCTAGCATCCTCCTCACAGCTAACATTGCCCCCCAGCTTAGTGTCATCCGCAAACTTGGAGATATTGCCTTCAATTCCCTCATCCAGATCATTAATGTATATTGTAAATAGCTGGGGTCCCAGCACTGAGCCTTGCAGTACTCCACTAGTCACTGCCTGCCATTGTGAAAAGGAGCCGCTTACTCCTACTCTTTGCTTCAGTTTGCCAGCCAGTTCTCTATCCACATCAATACTGAACCCCAATGCCGTATGCTTTAAGTTTATATACTAATCTCTTATGTGGGACCTTGTTGAAAGCCTTCTGGAAGTCCAGATACACCACATCCACTGGTTCTCCCATATCCACGCTACTAGTTACATCCTCGAAAAATTCCCCAAGATTCGTCAGACACGATTTACCTTTCGTAAATCCATGCTGACTTTGTCCAATGATTTCACCACTTTCCAAATGTGCTGCTATCCCATCTTTAATAACTGACTCTAGCAGATTCCCCACTACTGATGTTAGACTAACTGGTCTGTAATTCCCCGTTTTCTCTCATCATTTTTTGACGCCATCATTTTTTACACATCTCAGTAGCGATTTACCTTATGATTTTAGAAATCCACACCTCTGTAAATTTGGTCAATTATTTCCCAATATTTTCACTAAAATTGTTCACCAAACTTTTTTTTTCAAATATCGCTGCTGGTCAGCTGCTGACGTCACAATGCCTTTGCTGCTCGCGAACAGCTGCGCAGACTTTCAATGCGCAGCCAGTTACGCTCCCCACTCCCTTCCTCCTCCCTCCACCTCAGAAGCCACTACAGACATGGTGTAGAATATTTAAATGGGGAGTAGTTATAAGTAATAATCAACATGGTGGGAAAGGCTGAGGTTCCACACTCCTATGGTACCACATGCTAGATGCTCAGAATGAAATTAGAAGACGAGGACATCCCAAAGGCAGTAATCCCCTGATTACTTCCAGTTTGTGCACGGTGTTAATAAGCACTGGCAAAGTAAACTAAGGCAAGTTAGTAAGTGGCTGGAGAGGTTTTGATTGACAGAAGACTTTCAAATCCTTGTGGAACCTGCTTCAGTTCAGAGTTCCCTTTTACAGTCAAGTCCAGGAATCGAGAGAATGTCTTCACATGAAAATTAGACCTGGAAGGGAGTATGGTCATGGAGTCATGCAGGCAGAAACTATTCCATCAGCCTAACCAGTCCATGCTGACCAAGATGCCTCATCTAAGCTAGTCCCCAAAGCCTGTGTTTGACTCATATTCCTCTAAACCTTTCCTATCCATGTACCTGTCCAGATATATTTTAAATGGCGTTATTATAAAACGCCTACAGTACTTCCTCTGGCAGCTCATTCCATCTACGCACCACCCTCTATGACCAAACGTTGCTTCTCAGGTTCCAATTAAATCTTTCCCGTCACCTTAAAGCTATGCCTTATAGCACTTGATTCTCTGTTCGCTGGAAAGAAGACTGTGCACTTATCCTATCCATTCCCCTATGATTTTGTACACCTCTGTAGGATCACCTCTTAGCCTCCTGTGCTCCAAGGAATAAAGTCCTAGTCTGCCCGAACCTCTCCATGTGGCTCGGCCTTTGAGTCTTGGCAAAGTCAAGTCCATAAATCTTTCCTGCATTCTTTCCAGTTTGGCATCTTTCCTATAGCAGAGTGAACAATACTGAATGCAATACTCCAAATGCAGCCTCACTAACATCTGGCACAACTGTAACATAACTTTCCAACTACTATAGTCAGTTCCCTAATTGATAAAGGCCAGCATGAAAAACACACTTTTCACCACCCTCTGTACCTGCAATGCTACTTTCAAGGAACTATGTGCCTGTACCCCTAGATCCCCTCTACACTACAACACTCCCCCGGGCCTTACCATTCACAGTGAAGATCCTGCCCTAGTTTGACTTCCAAAAATGCAACACCACAGTTATCTGAATCACTCATTAGCCATTCCTCAGCCCATCTGCCCAACTGTTCAAGATCCTGCTATTATTCTTCATACCGGCATTACATTCTACGATACCACTAATTTCACTTATCAGAAATTAACTAATCATGCCTTGTACTTTCTCATACAATCATTGATGTGGATACGAAACCACAACGGGCCCAACAGCAATCCTTAAGGCTCATCACTAATCACAGGCAGCAAGTCCAAAAAACAACCTTCTACCACCACACTCGCTTCTTACCATGAAGCCAATTCTGTAGCTTTCTCTCCTGGATCAGATGTAATCTAACATTCCGGAACAGCCTACCATGCTGAACCTTATCAAGTCCATATAACATATGTCTACTGCCATGCCCTTATCAACTTTCTTTGGATACTTTTTCAAAAAGCTCTATCAAATTCATGACAAAATCTTACACACACAAAACCATGCTGACTATCCCTAATCATTCCCCTCTTTCCAAATGCATGTATATCTTATCCGTCAGAATCCCCTCCGGTAACATTCCAACCATAGATGTTATGCTTGTTGGTCTATAGTTCCCAAGCTTTTCTTCCCTATTTTCTAAATATAAGCACTATATTAGCCACCCTCCCAGTCTTCCAACACCTCACCTGTATCTAATGATGATTCATGTATCTCAGCCAGGACTCCTGTCTTCTCTAGCTTCTCACAATGTCCTTAGATATATCTTATCTGGCCTATAAGCTATAACTACCTTCATACCTCTTAGGACATCCAGTTCCTCCTTGACTGCAATACAGGCCGTCCTCAAGACATCTCCACTAACTTTTCCAAGTTCCTTAATCTTCATGTCTTTCTCCATGGTAAAAACAGAGAAGGATTCACTGAGGACTTTGCCTATTCTCCTGTGGCTTCATACATAGATGATCACTTTGGTTTCTAAGGTGCCTTATTACCCATCTCTCTTGTTACCCTTTTTCTCTTAACATGCTTATAAAATCTCTTTTGATGCTCCTTAATCTTACCTGCCAGACCTATCTCAAGCCCCCTTTGTGCTCTCCCGATTTCCTTCATTATAATGTGTAATTTTAGTGCACTTTGGAGATGAGGCCCAATTTGTTTCCATACCCCAAACATGTGCTAGGAGGTTAACAGGCATCAGTAAATTATTCCTGAGCATAGGGAAGTGACAGAAGAATCAAAGTGTATGTGTAAGAGAACAGATGATGTAGGGATTGAGAGAAATAAAGAGGGGAATGGGAGTGATAGGAATGCTCTGCAGCGAGTTAAAGGTAATTTGTTATGACAACTTTGTACAATAATGGGCATCAAGATGAAACAAAGTACCCAGAGGACTGGTAAAGGAGCAATGGAGCAAAGATTTGTTCACAGATAAGGGGAATCAGACTGAAGATAAACATAAGACAGTGTAAGAAAGGCTTAGAGCCAATTGACCTAGGTTGGCAAATTTGAAAAGCTGCAAGCACAAGCAGAATGCTCAGCTGGAAGAGTTTTCAATTTTGGACAAACTTGTATCTTCTTTTTAAGAATGTCAGCATCAGAATATATCTGCCATTAATTAAAATATGTCAGCTAAGGTGCAGCAATAAATTAAACAGTAACAGTTAGAGCTGCTAATGGAATCAAAAATGAAGGGAACAGAAAAGCAGCATTTTTTTAAAATGTTGTCTTAAAAATGAGCAAGCCTTCTTTTGGCTACATAAGCTGCCGTGCTTTTTCAATTTACTCTTGCCACACCACACAATTGTGTTGCTGCTTCGTAAACTGCTCCAAGATAGGTTTAAAAAATATCTTAATCCACAGCCAATCATTTCATAACAGGATACAACACATGTAGCATTTTGTTCCCTTCTGTGGACTCAACAATCACGGATAATTCCAATGGAAAGATAACTGGCGACTGAATCATTACAAGTAGGCGCTGGCAGACTACACGAGGTAGGCAAGTGTCAAGATTATTCATTCTGATTATACTATTGCAGATCCACTATAATTATAGAGATTAATAGCTCCCTTTAATTATAAAGATTTGAATCGCTGGTTGAGAATGGAATGGAATACCAAACTGTTTGAGGCACGGCGTTTTAAGTGCGAAACAAAATGTATTAAGGGAAGCAGAGAATTCTGAGTAACATGGCCGTCCTTCAATGGTAGAGTCAGAATGGCTGCCACAATACACACTTTTCCCCACCACTTATAAATCAGAAGGTGTAAAGGTATCAGATTCCCTATCCTAAAGTATAGTAATTAACCACAAGGACTTTGATGGCCGTTGGAAACTTACTGATAACAACCATTTATTTATCTATTTTAAATAATTATTAAATCAGTAATAATGATTATTAAAGACAAGACCAAGTGGGACCCATTGGGTCCGTGCCACATGGGAGGCCTGGTCCCCCAACGCAACCCGTTCCCCCAATGCAATATTCCACCACTCACCCATAGCCCCCACGGGAGGCCTGGTCCCCCAAAGCAACTCGTTCCCCAACGGAATATTCCACCACTCACCCATTCCCCCAAAACAATATTCCACCATTCACCCATGGTCCCCAAATGTGCAGGGGCGGCTCATTTTCCCTTATTCATCCTTCCACATTTTAAACTTTAAAAGAAAATGCAATTGCATTGCTAGGGCTGCTAGGACTCAGTGAACTGGGATTGCAACATTGTAGCAGGCAGGGCTATAATCCCATTGTGATGTCATAGCTGTAACTCCTAGTGCAAATGGAAGAAATTTGTCTCAAAGTGGGACTTTGTAAAGTTAAAAATGTGAATAACTTGTAAAATGTAACATCAATCTGAACGAAACTTTGATACACCACAGGACAATGGTGAGTAAGGTGGTCCAAAAATTGTAGCACTATCGTGTACCGTTTTGGCGTAATTCAGGGCATGAATCACACAAGGACAGACTCACTAACAAACAAGATGAGAGTTTTAGTAATATATAGATTAATGGGATCATTAAAGATTGACGCCGGTTTTATGGATCTGGTTGTCTTCTCTGACTTTGACCATATGTACATTTGTCACTTAAGCCAGGTTCTGGGCGTTTGAAAGCATTCCTGTTCACATATAAGCAAAATGTAGAAATAACAAATTAGTGATGAAACAGGAAATTAACTCAAATAGCTTTCCGTTTAAGAACAACAAAAAAAATATTACATTCACCAGTGTGTGGTCTCTGAATCAAAGACCACACTTCAGGGATTGAACTGGAATATTCCTCAAAAAGATGTCATATCAATGTTAGCTTGCACAATGACCCAGAAATATTAGTAATTACACATTTTTTATCCCACAGTGTAATGCGGTAAACTGGAATTTTGTTCTCTATATTTAACTGTCAATGAATAATTCCTTAATTGTGCAGAATGGCCATTGGTGGAATGTAATAATAGATTGAAGACATGGCTTTTGCCTATTCCTGTTCACCTTCTGGATGATAAAAATGCTAGAATATATCGACGAACAAGATTCTGGGGAAAGAAAAGCAGCACTTCAACAAATTGGAGACCAACTTTGGCTGAGATGTATTCTCAAGGTTGCAGGAAGACTGTGAAGCCTTTCAATCTATTGAGTCTATGGCAGCTCTTGTAACTGCTCTATCAGTCCTATCCTTACATTTATGACCTTGCAACCAATTCCCTCTCAAACGTCCATCATCTCCTCTCCAACTCTCCTGCCATCCACCTGTTAAAGACAATTTAAAGTGGCCAATTGACTTACCAGCATGGTTTTGGGATTTGGGAGGAAAACCCATGTGCTCCTAAAGCAAGCTGACAAATTCCAGAGTGAGCATGGGAGATCAGGGTGGAACCCAGATTGCTGGAGCTATTTAGCAACGGCTCTACATGCTGCACCACTGCGTCACTGCTATCATTTTTAATACGTGGGGGCTTTTGAATTTGCATACCTAATCCCTAATACAAATTTCAGTTCCTAAGCTAAACTCTGTCTGCAAATTCACATAATTTCTTTAGTGATTAATTCTGTAGCACATTGGTGTTTTGACAAGAAATATGGCTGTCAGTATAATGCGAGTTTATACCTTGAGCAGCACAGTACTTCAGTCTACTGCTATTTCACACAAATCTTGTGTTTACAAATCTATGGGAATTTTTCGCATACCATCTGTAAAGAGAAATTAAAATTCTCTCCCTCTTCACGAATTGTAAAGTAACAATTTAAATCTGTAATCATCTTGGAACGACTGCGTATGGTGAGAAAGCTATAGCCTGGCAGAGACTAATTTTATGCAGATAATGTATATGTTACTACACTTCACTTAATCATAGAGTCGGAGTACTACAGAAGGGAGACAGACCCAACTTATCCATGCCATCCAATTTCAATCTTCAATTTCAATTCCCATCTGCCCGCATTTGGCTCATACAGTTCTAAACATTTCCTATCCATGAACCGGTTTAAGAAGGAACTGCAGATGCTAGAAAATTGAAGGTAGACATGTCTACTATCCATGAACCTGTTCTTATTGCACTTTTTGGGGAGAAATCACTGTTTTTACTGGATGTATTCCCTTTAACTTGTTTCCTGAACTATTTAAACAGAGACACAGTTTGCTGTGAGTCATTTGCCTCACAGTTCTCTTTAAAGTTTTGTCACGCAAAGAGAAACCATTTTTTTAATCCAAGCAACTTTTTCCGTTAAATATATCTGTTCAAGGATTCCACAAGGATGAGTATATAAAAAGAACAGTAATTATCCATGTGACTTTGTGATCCTTAATTAGTTTTTCTCAAGGCTAACTATATACTTCCAACCATGAAACATGCACAGGGCCATGAGTACTATCTCTAGGCAGAGAGAAATTTCGTGCACGTATTGAAGGTCATTTTGATATTGCTGTGTGTTACAATGTACAAAAAGAAATTATTCCAACAAATATGCAATTTAGTGTATTCTTTATGAAGTACAATGATTTGAAAACATTGTCATCTACACAATTAAATTTTAGGCACTTTCTGTACACTAAGCAGCATTGACAAGTTTACAGAAGAAAATTGAAAATGGAAACTCCTTGCTTGAAGATATCATCATGTTTTTTCCTCCTTTAAGAGTGTTAGAACCAAACCTGTGTGCGTACTTCATTAACACAGCTGTTCTCAAGATAGCCAGTTGCTGCCTCATTCTCACACTGACCCACAGGAAGTATGGTTGCACTTTCCGAGATATCTTTCCATAGCAGTAAGGATTTGAAGGAGGGGTAATGCATGAGGTTTCCGGAGGAAACCAATCCTTCCACGCCTCCAACCATGAAGTCTCTGTAACAGGATTTAAAAGGCACTTGGCCAAGTACATGTATAAGAAAGGTTTAAAGTGATATGGACCAAATACAAGGAAGTGAGACTGGCTTAGATGGGGCATTTTGGTCGGCATGGATGAGTTGGGACGAGGCGCATTTTCCATGCTGACTGGCTCTATGAGTCTGTGAGCTTAATAGCAACCAAAGCCTTCACAATTCACCTCGAGATCAAGGAGGAATGTGAATACTCATTAGTTCACTCAAATGTACGTCTTCAAAGAGTCCCACCTGAACTAATTCTTTCCAAATACAAATTTGAACTTTGGAATGATATCTAGTTTTGGGTAGTTGGGAAGAGAAACTTCCAATTGTACATAGTTCACAACTTTGACTATTATGCAATCTCATTTTGCTGCAAATTAATAATGAAAGAATAAGGAATTGACCTTTTGGTCCAATTTCAGCCATTAAATAATGAAAATGAGCAGCTCCTGTTGATGACAGCATTTCATTCTAGGCACTTGATGGTTAAACCAAATTGGCTAAGAATATAAGCAACTATATCTAGGGGGCGCCGGAGGAGGGAGATGGCAGCCCTGTCGGTAGTCTGTTCATTTTTTTCATCTTTTTGTTATTTTTAGCATTTGTTTAAAGTTTGTCTTAATGTTCTTTTGTTTGTTTTATGTGGGGGCGGGGGGGGGATGTGATCACATTCCCGGAGATGTGATCAAGTTTCAGATCACATTCTCTGGGCTCTACGCCCTACCATCGATGGAGCTGGAAGCCGCGTTGGACTGTCGTGAGCCCCACCGCGGGGCGCGGACTTACCATCGGAGCGGATCCCTTGCCTGGGATCGCTCCCACCACGGCCTGCGGACTTTCCATCAAGGGCTCACAGTCTCGGGAGAGGCTAGTCGGGAGCTCCAACGCTGACGAGGGTTCAATCGGCTCCGACACGGGGGGGAGCTGACATACCCACGATGCGCAAGCTGAACGCCTCGAGGCGGAGGGCCTGAATGCCGCCGGCTACGGGAGTCAAGACCGTCCCGTCACCGGGGGGCTCAAGACCCCCGACCAAGGAAGAACAACAAGGGAAGGACTTGGAACATTATTTTTGCCTTCCATCACAGTAAGGAATGTGTAGGAGTCACTGTGATGAATGTTTATGTTAAAATGTGTTTCTGAGTATGTTGCTTTTTAAATTGTATGACTGACCTGGCCAATGAATTTCACTACACCAATTGGTGTATGTGACAATAAATGAACTTATGAATATCTTCTGTGCTGAGAACCTGACAATATCGCAAAGAATTTCAGTGTCTCAAAGATTCTTCCATCCCAGTAAGTAGTTACTCGAATGACCAATTGCTCATTTATTCAAAACTTATAAATGGAACTGGTTATGAGAAGAGGCTTAAGGCAAGCATGAGTAAATCCATTAAAAGTGACAACAGCTAAATCGTTTGGTGTTGCAAAGAAAAGCTTTGTTAACTTGTTATTCTCAAAACATACCCACACACTATTTCTGGGTATTTTATAGTCCAAATCAAAGCTATTTCATGATTGATTTCACGTTTTCATGTGATTTTATGATAATCCTTCATACTTTCAATACACAGTTAATATTTGTAAAAGGTGTAGGAAAGAACTGCAGATGCTGGTTTAAATCGATGGAAGACACAAAATGCTGGAGTAACTCAACGGGACAGGCAGCATCTCTGGAGAGAAGGAATGGGTGACGTTTTGGTTCGAATCTGAAGAAGGGTCCCGACCCGAAACATCACCCATTCCTTCTCTCAAGAGATGCTCCCTGTCCCACTGAGTTATTCCAGCATTTTGTATCTACCTAGGATTTGTATAATCCTGATTGAAATTTTAAAAAAGTCTTTAGAATTGGTATAAAGGGAACAAAATCACTGTTGTACTTGCTTAACTATATTCTTGTAATTATTTAGTACAGTTACATGTGTACAACATGATAATATTGAAATAGCACCTTCTGGTAGTAACTAACCAACCAATTCCAAATTGACAAAAAAAGGTGCTGACACATACTTTACTTCCTTGAAAATCAAAGCTAATATAGCATCCTAATAACTGCCATGACAACCTCGCTGCCAGTTCCTGTGTTCCCGAATCACTCTTCCACTCCTGTCTTCACAGACACAGTTCCATCATTTACTCTCAACATAGTCTCAATAATTGGGAAACACAGCATGTGTGTTTGTAAAACATGACAAACATATGCAAGAGTTGGCCATGCATCCTTTGAGACTAGTTTTCCATCCATGTGATCATGGTTGTATCTGATTTTGGCTTCTACTATCCTGCCCGTTTCCGCTCCTATAATGGAAAAACAGGCCCCTTCTCAGCCTTGAACATATTTAATGTTTCAGTGCCCTGAGTTAGAAAATTCCAAAAGTTCAATCTTCTGAGTTAAGTAAAACCCTCTTCATCTGCCTTAAACAACCTTACCTCAGAAATTTACTTTGTGAATCATCTCTGAGATAACACGCTACTAATTGCTTTCTATGCTAACTCTGTATTTCGATAGAGCACAGAAAATATTTCAGAAAGCAAATGGAAAGCAAAGACAAATCTGTCTGTACAGCAGCATTAAACAACATTGGATTTTCTATTCTTCCTATCAAAAACAACAAATTCACATTTCTCCATCTTATAAGCGCCTGGGCCTGATGGTATACCCGGCCGTGTTCTTAAACCTGTCGGACCAACTGGAGTTTTTATGGACATTTTCAACCAGTCACTTCTGAGGTCTGAGGTTCCCACCTGTTTTAAAAGGGCATCAATTACACCGGTGCCCAAGAAGAGCAAGGTGACATGCCTCAACCTCAATGACCATCGACCAGTGGCACTAACGCTGGTGGTGTTTTGAGAGGATGATCATGGTGCAAATCTACTCCTACCTCGACAAAAACCTGGACCCACTGCAGTTCGCCTACTGCCACAACAGATCAACGGTGGATGCAATCTCGCTGGCTCTCCACTCCGCTCTGGACCACTTGGACAACAAAAACTCATATGTAAGGCTGTTATTCATTGATTACAGCTCGGCATTTAATACAATCATCCCCTCCAAGTTGGTTACCAAACTCGCAGAACTGGGTCTTTGCGCGTCCCTCTGCAATTGGATCCGCGACTTCCTCATTCACAGACCACAGACTGTTCGAACTAGTGGAAAGGTGTCAGCCTCGATAACAATCAGCACGGGAGCCCCTCAAGGCTGTGTGCTCAGTCCCCTGCTGTACTCACTCTATACTCATGACTCCTTAGCCGGTCATAGTGTGAACACCATTATCAAGTTCGCTGACGACATCACTGATGGGGACGGGTCAGAGAATAGAAGAGAGATCGACCAACTGACCAAATGGTGCCAGCACAACAACAACCTGGCCCTCAACACCAGCAAAACCAAGGAACTGATTGTGGACTTTGGAAGGGGTAGGATGGGGACCCACAGTCCCGTTTATATCAACGGGTCGTTGGTGGAAAGGGTCAAGAGCTTCAAATTCCTGGGCGTGCACATGTCTGATGATCTCTCCTGGTCCGAGAAAACGGATGCAATTATAAAGAAAGCACATCAGCGCCTCTACTTCCTGAGAAGATTACGGAGAGTCGGCATGTCAAGGAGGACCCTCTCTAACTTCTACAGGTGCACAGTAGAGAGAAGCTGAGCGTTGCATCATGACGTGGTTCGGCAACTTGAATGCCCAGGAGCGGAAAAGACTACAAAAAGTAGTAAACACTGCCCAGTCCATCATCGGCTCTGACGTCCCTAACATCGAGGGGATCTATCGCAGTCGCTGCCTCAAAAAGGGTGGCAGCATCATCAAGGACCCACACCATCCTGGCCACACACTCATCTCCCCACTACCTTCAAGTAGAAGGTACAGGAGCCTGAAGACTGCAACATCCAGGTTCAGGAATAGCTACTTCCCCACAGCCATCAGGCTATTAAACTCAACTCATACAAAACTCTGAGCATTAATAGCACATTATCTGGTTATTTGCACTTTATCTGTTTATTTATTCATGTATGTATATATTTATATAATGGTATATGGACACACTGTTCTGTATTCATGCCTACCATATTCTGTTGTGCTGAAGCAAAGCAAGAATTTCATTGTCCTATCTGGGACACATGACAATAAACTCTACTTCAATCTTGTATATTCCATTTGCTAAATGTTTACCCCCTTGCCTATGTTACTGTGAAGACTCTTCGACCGTACAACTTTAAAACTAGAAAGGCTGGGGGGGGGAGGGACTCAGTTAGTGGGGGCTAGGGGACAGGGTGAGGGGCAAGAGGCAGAGAAGGTAAGCATTCGGACACAAAATGTAGGCGAGAAAGAGGAAAAAGATAATAAACAGAGAATAAGGGATGGTGGGTTTCTAAAATGTGTATATTTTAATGCTAGGAGCATTGTAAGAAAGGTGGATGAACTTAGAGCCTGGATTGACACCTGGAAATATGATGTTGTGGCAATCAGTGAAACATGGTTGCGGGAGGGTTGTGATTGGAAACTAAATATTCCAGGATTTCATTGCTTCAGGTGTGATAGAATTGGAGGGACCAGAGGTGGAGGGGTTGCATTGCTTGTCAGAGAAGATATTACAGCAGTGCTTTGGCAGGATAGATTAGAGGGCTTGTCTAGGGAGGCTATTTGGGTGGAACTGAGAAGTGGGAACGGTGTAGCAACACTTTTAGGGGTGTATTATAGACCGCCAAATGGGGAGCGAGAATTGGAAGAGCTAATTTGTAAGGAGATAGCAGATGTTAGTAGTAAGCACAAGGTAGTGATTGTGGGAGATTTCAATTTTCCAAAAAATAGACTGGGAAACACATTCTGTAAATGGGCTGGATGGTTTGGAGTTTGTTAAATGTGTGCAGGATAGTTTTTTGTAGCAATACATAGAGGTATCGACCAGAGAAGGGGCAGTGCTAGACCTCCTGTTAGGAAATGGGGCATGTCAAGTGACGGAGGTATGCGTTAGTGAGCACTTAGGGACCAGTGATCACAATACCATTAGTTTCAATATAATTATGGAAAGAGTCATAACTGGACCTAGGGTTGAGATTTTTGATTGGAGAAAGGCTAACTTTGAGGGAATGCGTAATGATTTAAAAGGAGTGAACTGGGACATTTTGTTTTATGGGAAGGATGTAGAAGAGAAATGGAGGACATTTAAAGGGGAAATTGTAAGAGTACAGAATCTCTATGTCCCTGTTCGGTTGAAAGGAAATGGTAAAAATCGGAAAGAGCCATTGTTTTCAAGGGAAATTGGACACTTGGTTCGAAAAAAGAGAGATATCTACAATAATTATAGGAGGCATGGAGTAAATGAGGTGCTAGATGAGTATAAAGAATGTAAAAATAATCTTAAGAAAGAAATAAGAAAAGCTAAAAGAAGATATGAGGTTGCTTTGGCAAGAAAGGTGAAAGTAAATCCAAAGGGTTTCTACAGCTATATTAATAGCAAAAGGATAACGAGGGATAAAATTGGACCATTAGAGAGCCAGAATGGACAGCTATCTGCAGAGCCAAAAGAGATGGGGGAGATATTGAACAATTTCTTTTCTTCGGTATTCACCAAGGAGAAGAATATTGAAGGTTACACAAAAAGCTGGAGAAACTCAGCGGGTGCAGCAGCATCTAAGGAGCGAAGGAGATAGGCAACGTTTCGGGTGGAGACCCTTCTTCAGACTGGTCAGGGATCAGGGAAACGAGAGAAAAAGACAGTGATGTGGAGAGATAAAGAACAATGAATGAAAGATATGCAAATAAGTATTGATGATAAAGGAAACAGGCCATTGTAAGCTGTTTGTGGTGTGAAAATGAGAAGCTAGTGCGACTATTGAACTCTGTGAGGTAAGGGAAAAAAAGTAGAGTAGCTATGGAAACTATGAGATTCAAAGAGGAGGAAGTACTGACACTTTTGAAAAATATAAAAGTGGATAAGTCTCCAGGTCCTGACAGGATATTCCCTAGGACATTGAGGGAAGTGAGTGTAGAAATAGCAGGGGCTATGGCAGAAATATTTCAAATCTCATTAGAAACGGGAATAGTGCCGGAGGATTGGCGTACTGCGCATGTTGTTCCATTGTTTAAAAAGGGTTCAAAGAATAAACCTAGCAATTATAGACCTGTTAGTTTGACGTCAGTGGTGGGCAAATTAATGGAAAGGATACTTAGAGATAATATATATAAGCATCTGGATAAACAGGGTCTGATCAAGAACAGTCAACATGGATTTGTGCCTGGAAGGTCATGTTTGACAAACCTTCTTGAATTTTTTGAAGAGGTTACTAGGGATATTGATGAGGGTAAAGCAGTGGATGTTGTCTATATGAATTTCAGTAAGGCCTTTGACAAGGTTCCCCATGGAAGGTTGGGTTAAGAAGGTTCAATCTTTGGGTGTTAATGGTGGAGTAGCAAGATGGATTCAACAGTGGCTGAATGGGAGATGCCAGAGAGTAATGGTGGATGGCTGTTTGTCAGGGTGGAAGCCGGTGACCAGTGGGGTGCCTCAGGGATCTGTGTTGGGGCCACTGTTGTTTGTCATGTACATCAATGATCTAGATGATGGGGTGGAAAATTGGATAAGTAAGTATACAGATGATACTAAGATAGGTGGTGCTGTGAATAATGAAGTAGATTTTCAAAGTCTACAGAGAGATTTGGGACATTTGGAACAGGGGGCTGAAAGATGGCAGATGGAGTTTAATGCTGATAAGTGTGAGCATTAAATTTTCAGGTTGGCATGCTGTCACCAATGCTGTTTAATGCTGTTTAATGCTGATAAGTTTAATGCTGATAAGTATGAGGTTCTACATCTTGGCAGCACAAATCAAAATAGGACGTACATGGTAAATGGTAGGGAATTGAGGAATGCTGTGGAACAGAGGGATCTAGGAATAACTGTGCATAGTTCCCTGAAGGTGGAATCGCATGTAGATAGGGTGAAAAAAAAGCTTTTGGTGTGCTGGCCTTTATAAATCAGAGCATTGAATATAAGAGTTGGGAAGTAATGTTAAAATTGTACAAGGCATTGGTGAGACCAATTCTGGAGTATGGTGTACAATTTTGGTCGCCTAATTATAGGAAGGATGTCAACAAAATAGAGAGAGTACGGCGGAGATTTACTAGAATGTTGCCTGGGTTCCAGCAACTAAGTTACAGAGAAAGGTTGAACAAGTTAGGTCTTTATTCTTTGGAGCGCAGAAGGTTAAGGGGGGACTTGATTGAGGTCTTTAAAATGGTGAAAGGGATAGACAGAGTTGACGTGGATAAGCTTTTCCCATTGAGGGTAGGGAAGATTCAAACAAGAGGACATGATATGAGAATTAAGGGACAGAAGTTTAGGGGTAATATGAGGGGGAACTTCTTTACTCAGAGAGTGGTGGCTGTGTGGAATGATCTTCCAGCAGAAGTGGTGAAGGCAGGATCAATTTTAACATTTAAAAGTAAAGTGGATAGGTATATGGACGGAAGGGGAATGGAGGGGTATGGTCTGAGTGCAGGTAGATGGGACTAGGGGAAAATAAATGGTCGGCATGTACTGGAAGGGCCGAGAAGGCCTGTTTCCGTGCTGTAATTGTTATATGGTTATATGGTTAACTTGGTATCTTGGCACTATTAGCAAATGTGGCTACAAAACACTTGGTTGTTTGATCAGGGCATAATGTAAATAATGAAGGCCCAACAATGATTCCTGTGGCAGTGCACTGGTGACAGCATGCCAACCTGAAAATTACCATTTATCACAAATCTGTTTCTTTGACCGTTAGCCAATCCTGTTTCTATGCTTGCATTATCTGCAAAAGCACAAAGTCTTACTTTGTGCAATAAGAATCTGAGAGCAAAGATGACTTTGACTTTAGAATAGTGCGTGCACTTATATGAGCTTATAGTTTCTGTTTCCAGAGGTCACAACATTTTTTTTTGGGGTAGGCAACTTTTATATCTATGCCCAGACAAAACATTTGGCTGCACTCCAAAGCTCCTGAAATAGCAGTATTGCAATGAGAGCAATCATCCATGGCAAACTCCTACTTTCACCTATTTCTGATTGAACAAGCATTGAACCACTTCTCTTATTGCAGGATTTCTTCTAGCATCTCTGGGCACTTATCTTTAATGGGAAACAAATTGAAACCACCTGGAAGCATGGTGACAGTTTGTGTCAAGTCCATTTGAGGCTTTGCGTACTCTTTTCTAAACGACAGGTGAGCCTGACCCTTTAAGTCAGACCTGTGTGTTTGAAATTGGCACTGGAGAGACATTTTGAGCATTGGGCATAATATTTGTGTACAGCGGATGCTGGAAGAATTGAACTAACAAGCAGCACAATAGCACACTTAAAAAAAGACGATCTTCACAATTAGTGTTAGCTCTCCCTGAAACGTGTACTAGATTGCTCAATGCAATGTTTCTGACCTCGAATGGACATATTTCTGGGTCTAACTCAAGGATATCATAATGACTGGAGTAAAATAGATTAAAAAGCATGAGTCTGTAATTACATTACTTATCAAACTCCAAGGAACAGTAACTAGTTGATGTATGCGTGGCTTTGTACCCAGACCAGTCAGAATTGCTTCGACACTCCCATTGCATGTACGAACATGGCACTTATAAGTGACATAACATGTACAAGACATAAATTCCATTATACTTAACAGCATTGATATGTTTCTCTTCATCAACCCCACCTCACCCCCACTGTATCATTCAAATAAAAAATAATTTCCAAGAGTATTATCCTTGATGTAATTCTCAATTACAATCATCCAAACAAGGATAACTCCTATAATGAAGAGACTGTGAGCCATGCTGTTACCACTTTAAAACAATCTGGAGATCGAAAACGCAAGATTCAACATGCCAATGTTCTGTGCTTAATCAGGAGTGGAATCAATCTGTATTAATCTATGCTACTGAAATGCCAAGCAGCCTGCAATGGAGATAGGCCCGAGTCAAAGAACAGGACTAGACTTGGAGCATGGGTGGGACCACAACTGTCTTGCTACATGGTTTTTATTTTGTTTTGACATGGTGAAATGTGATATATTTAATCCTGAGTTGAGGAACATGCCCAAAAGATAGAGAGACACTTCATGTGCTCACAATGTGCTGGGACATTAAATTAGTAGCCTACTTCCTTAACTCTGTCATCCACGGAAATGTTTTGGAAATTCCTGGCAGGAGACCATACAATAAGACTTTTTGAAACCTGCCACAATGATGATACAGGTTTGATCTCTACCACCTCGGGACGAAATGAAGCCCAACATTTCCCTCAATTAACATGACAAGTTTCATAAACTCATGAAATCAAGGACCGTTGATACAAATTCACACTTTACTATCCCTCGACATTTTGCCTTGGCTTTCTCTGTCTACATATCAAGAGTCAAGAGTGTTTTATTGTCATATGTCCCAGATAGAACAATGAAATTCTTACTTGCTGCAGCACAACAGAATATGTAAACATAGTGCACTGTAAACAATATGATAGCACTTCACAGAATATTCCAAAGCACTTCACAGAATATTCCATGTTTCTACTGTCAACACTCTTCAAAGAAACAGCCATATACACTGCGAACATAGAAGTAATTGGTACAGTACCATTATAGGAGAGTCGTGGTTTGCTGAGACACATTATAAAGTGCATCTCCATCTCGTCGGAAGCTACAGATTTTGAACAAATTGGGCACTTGAAACCTGAAAGAAAAAAGAGGGATGTGTCAATGTACAAGTCAATGATAAATAAAAATTCTTCCAATAACAAGTTTCTGCACCAACACATTATTTTGATGCAAACAGTTAAACGTTTAGCATGTCATTTTAAGCAGACAGAACATGCATCTTCATTAATAATTCAGTTAACCTTTATTTTTCCTGTCTTCCTTGCAACAGTCCAGCAATGAAAAAATGACTAATTCAGAAATTCAACACATTTCATTAAAAAAAATCAAATTTCCTTTCAAGAACATGCTGCAGTAAGGTGCAATTTGTAAAGTCATCATAATTGAAATAACGAATTATGCCGACTCTTAATTAACCAAAGCAATGAAAATATTACTAAACGATTGTGTTGGGCTTTTTTGCAGGGGGTGGGGGAAGTAAATATTTGATAAATGAAGAAATTGCGGGTTTTGAGGAATGGGCCACAGTAGAGGAGATGAGGCCAGCACAGATCAGCCATGATTATATTGAATGGCTTGCAACCAGGTGGTCCACCCCTGCTCCTATATTCTTGTGTTCACCTCGAAAATATATGTTGCTCATGTATTAGAATTCAATCCTACTTCAGGTAGTTTTAGTTACCTTCAGTCACAAGTCAAGACATTCATAATCTGTTTCTTAACTTCTGCTTCAACAACCAGCAGACTCGGTTCCTTAACAAAGGAATAATATTGAAACTATGACAAACATTTATGATCACTATGCTTTTTAATGTTAAATATGTACTTTCCTATGTAACTAAAATTGTTCAATTCAAATCATTGTGTAGCAAAATTAAAATGCAAATGTGAAAATCAACTTCAAATTATCCATTGTTATTGTGAAGGCATGGAATTTCCTTGCAGTTTCCATAAATTCTAAAGCATTCTACAACCACAGATTATTTCAATGATTCCAGAATTTTGTGAAAATATTAATTATATCCATGAAACTAAAACCATTGGATTAGTCTATTTAAGTACTTAATTTATTCAATTTTAAATGCAATCGGAAATGAGCATTATTTAATAATAAACATTAAACAAGAAAAGTCAACCATTCAAAGTATAATAACCATTCAGCATATCAAAGAAATGTCAAGGATTAAATTTGTTTTATGTTGCAATTAATCTGCCATTTAAATATTTTGTGAGCCCAATTACTTTAACAGTTTAAAACTTAGAAATTCTTGCTCCATTTTCTAACAATTTTTTCTTCCTCTTAGATCCCATACATGCTTTGCATATTTCTCTGGACAAACAATGCTGGTGCACCACACAGCTAGGTTATTAATATCAATGTCACATTTCACTTCAATAATACAGAACTGTAACTCGACAAGTACAGGTCCACCACCAATTTTCTGACAAATGATGATCCGGCAACTCCTTTAAAAGGGACAAAATTACTACGGTGCACTTGAAATGGCCCCTGGAAGACCCCCCCCCCCCCCCCGAAAATGTGGTGACTAGGCAGGGTGAGGCAGTTGATCTCCACCTCATCGGGACATGCATAGCAAGCCCAGTAATCGGAAGATCGAGCTTCCCCCCATGGCCAAGGCTCTGTAACTCCGGCCCGGTCTGACCGCAGCCAGCGGATCCGTTCCCATGACCAAGCTCTGAGGCCGGCTTTACGGGCCGGTATCTCTGCCCCCGGCAGCCTAGGCGGACCGTTCGACTCCTCTTGGAAGCCGTGACCTCGTTAATCTGGCAGGCTCCGGAACCAAGGGTGCTGCACCTGTATTTCTAATTGTTTCCCTCTCTGTGTAAGAACATGCCTTCTTCCTACATCACATTGATCACATTTATAATGATTGCTAGACTAAGTGGGACCCGTTCGATCCCACTCACACGGGAGGCCTGGTACCCCCAACACAACCCATTCCCCAACGCAATATTCCACCACTCACCTGTTCCCCCAATGCAACCAGGTTCCCCAAAGCAATGTTCCATCACTCTTGGAAGGGGGTGTGGGGGAGGGGGGAGTTGGTGGGGAAGTGGTGTGTGGGTGAGGGTGTGTGTGGGGGAGGGTGTGTGTGGGGGAGGGCGGATGTGGGGGGAGGGGCAGGGGGGTGTGGGGGAGATGGGGGGTGTGGGAGAGGAGTGTGGGGGAAGGGGTGTGTGGGGGAGGGAGTGTGTGGGGGAGATGGTGTGTGGGGAGGGGGGTGAGGGAGGAGGCTGGTGTGGGGTGGGAGGGGGGTGGGGGAGGGTGGGTGTGGGGAGGGGGGCTGTGGGGGAGGGGGGACCTTGAAAACATTCATAACTTTTGTACTATTTCACCGATCGGAACAAAACTTATTTGACGCAGTAGAGGAGAATGGTGAGTAAGGTGGCGAAAAATCGTAGCGCTATGGGGGATCGTTCTTGCGCAAATTTAATTACAACGCAGACAGGTAGTGGTCAAGATGAGAGTTTTAGTAATATATAAAGATAGATAAATAGATAATGGTAAGAGACATATAACTGAAACGAGAACTGTAATTTTACAACTCTGCATTTTTGTTTTGGTTAAATCACTTAATGACAGTCTCTTGCAATAAAGTTCAACCAGAATAATTAAACTGCAAATACATGTGGAACAATTTCCTTCAGAAAAAAACAAAAAACATTCCAGCAGTTGCAGATTCTTGCGTCTAAGATGTCCACCAGTGTTAAGAGCTATTTGATAAGTTTGGCAACCTCAAGGGAAATGAAAAAGTTCACATCATATTAGCAGTTAATGGATACATGGAGTTTGAACTTTTCTAAATAGGCAGAAAATCAGAATGTTTAAGCAAAGAGTTGATAGCTAAGTACCATTGGGAAATGTATAAAATAATGTATAGCAAAATTAAACTATAAATAGCAGTCAAAAATGTGTTACATGAGGCTGTGAATACAGCACATGATGTAAACGAAAATTTGTATCACAGCACAATATCTCCAAGAAGCAATGTGTGGGCTGTTCACAGCTCTTTTCCAAGGGAGAGGTAGATTAATTTTCTGAAGCAGACAGCCAAATTACATCCCTAGAATGATGGTGTCTTGCAACGTGGAATACAGTTCTTATGTCCCGAAAACCAACAGGAAAGACTTGCCAGCGCAGAGGTTCATAACCAATTTTACTGTCAGTGGCAACACTGTATTGTAACTACAGTTGAGCTGCAGGATGTGGCATACCTTAATTAACACATCGCTGTCAAATGGAGTCTCCCGACACATTTGTGCTCGCTGAGATAAGTATAGAATTATTCCCTTTCAGCAGATAGTGCCTTGTACTGAGGGCCCTTCTCTCCCACCTCTGGAATCTGCCCACGATTCAAGTTTCTGCCTTCACCTGCATGCCGCAGTGGCGCAGCTGGTAGATCTGCTGTGCCCATGGCACCAGAGACCAGGGTTTGATCCTAACCTTGGCTGCCGTCAGCGTGGAGTTTGCACATTCTCCCTGTGACTTTGTGGGTTTACTACGGGTATTCCAATTTCCTCCTACATCCCAAAGACGTGCGGGTTTGTAGATTACTTGCCTTCTGTAAAAATTGCCCCTAATGTGTACGGAGTGGATGTGAAAGAGGGAAACGAAGAACTAGTGTCTGGTTTCCATTATGGATTTTAATCAATTGTCACAATATCTCTTATTCCTCCAAAAATGAGAGAGAAAACCTCAACAAAATTGACACACGTACCACCCAAGATACTATAGAGTCTAATCTCACAGCCCGTTTTTCATCTGTGTGCCCCATACCAATTCCATTTCCCTCCTTGACCTCAGCTTCAGATTGAACCACACCGCTTCCAATCTTGGCATTCCACCCTGTAGCTATCAGTACCTCAATGTGGTCACTTACCGTACACTTCCATGACAACGCCTGCCTATGCGCTGCTACGACTCGCCTCCGTGCCTTTTTTCACCACGTTACTGCCATCGCTCTGCTGGTTGCCCTCTCATTCTCCACCCTCTACAAAACTCCACCTACCTAAGCCTTTCTCTATTTACTCCAACCTCAATACACCTACCTAATGGGTTAATTTTCTTCCATATAATTGAATCTTTTAGTGGCTTGGCCCTTTCTAGTTTTTAAAGTCTTCTGAGTACCTCGCCCATCTCATCAAACATGGCATGCCTAAATCTGACAGTTTGCTACTCTATCCCCCTCTGTTGGCGGTTGTACTTCAGCTACTTAGCCTTCCCTTGCTCACATTCCCAACCAAATGCCCTCCGTTCCATCGAATGCTCAATTTTGATGGGATGTGGGGGGAGATGGTGGGTCAGAGGAAGAGAAATACAACTGAACTCCACACAGATGAATGCAGTACAGAATGGAAAGAATGATTTTAGGAACTGGAATGTCATTGAGGATTGCTATTCTGAAAAATGGCAGCATTCACTGAGTGACTAGGTAAACCTGACAATGAAGGAGGGATCACAACTGGTTGCCATTAGATTTGATTAACAAAAAACAGGGAACTTAACAAGCTTCATTAGATTCCTGTATCGGTGTTATCAGAGGTGATCCATAATGCAACCTGGCAACTTCAATGTTCACTTCAAGTCTCCTAGCAACAATTCATCACCTAATCAAAGTATGTCATCACGAGGAATAATCTCTGCCCTACAGCACTCTCAGCCCAATTTGCTGAACTTTATCTTTTCTGCCTCTATTAGTTAATTTAGAGATCCAGTAAAATTGAATTTTATTATGAAAAGCTGGAGGCATTGTAAGTCTTACGTGTACAAGTGTAAAGTTGGTGTGAATATTTAGTAGCAAAACAGCTGAATGAAATTCAGAGTCAAGATTGGGACTGTTATTACTCTGATCGTAAACCCTACTAAATTGATGTTTATGGAGGAGAAAGGACAAGATATTTTAGTACAAAATGATTTTTTAAAGTGTCCTGACATACCCAAAGTACCACTGACATTCCTGATTTTCACCATTTATCAGAGCAGCACAGTGGTCTGATAAATGGTGAAACTGGAACGGCTGCCTGAAAGCGGCAGAGTCCTTGGTTCAAACCTGATCTTGGAAAATGTCTTTTATGAAGTTTGCATGTTCTTCCTGTGACTGCAAGGGTTTCCAAGTCCTCTGGTTTCCTTCAACATCCCAAAGACATGGGTTTGCAGGTTAATTGGCCTCTGTAAATTTCCCCCAATGTGTAGGGATGGATGGGAAAGTGGGATAACATGGAACTGGTGTGAATGGGTGATCGTTGGTGGGCATGACTCAAGCGGGGCAAGTGTTTCCGTACTGTTTCTTTCAAGTAATCAAAAATCTCTCTTAGGGAAAATAGAAAGGCTTTAAATGTTTTACAAAGCCTCAGGTTTCTACCAGAAGTCACTGGTTATCAAGCAGCCATTACTAATCAAAGGGCACAGTGCCTACTGTTAACAGCCAGCAGGAACACTTTAGTTAGGCGAGATCAGCTCAGGCGGTACAACTAGTCGTAACACGCCAAGTCAAGGCAGAGTTAGGGTCAAAACACGTTCAATGCATCAAATGATCTCTGTGGTTAGTTCCAGGTGTGCTCAGGATTAGTCTCAGCAGGAATGTCTCAACAATTCAAAAGCATCCAAGTAAAACTCAAGTGAATCATGCAAACTAGCAACTGTACAAGATAAGAATTTGTTTGGTGTCCACAGAAACCCACATTCGTACCATTTCTTCAATGGAGATCGGGAAAATGTAGTTGGACATTAAATGTTGGCTCTGACTGCATCCACATCAGATGAAAGGGTAAAATACATTGTGAATAGTGCCCTCCATAATGTTTGGGACAGACCAATCATTTATTTATTTGCCTCTGTACTCCACAATTTGAGATTTGTAATAGAAAAAAAAATCACATGTGGTTAAAGGGCACATTATCAGATTTTAATTAAGGCCATTTTTATACATTTTGGTTTCACCATGTAAAACACCTTTGTTGCTTTAGCACTATGTTTGGGATCATTGTCTTGCTGTAGAATGAACCGGCGGCCAATGAGTTTTGGGACATTTGTTTGAACTTGAGCAAATAGGATGTGTCTGTACACTTCCGAATTCATTATGCTACTACCATCAGCATTTGTATCATCAATGAAGATAAGTGAGCCAGTACCTTCAGCAGCCATACATGCCCAGGCCATAACACCCCTACCACTGTGTTTCACAGATGAGGTGGTATGTTTTGGATACAAGTTAATCTTCGCCTCATCTGTCCACAAGACCTTTTTCCAGAACTGTGGTAGCTGTTTTAAGTACTTATTGGCAAACTGTAACCTGGCCATCCTATTTTCGCAGCAAACCAGTCATTTGCATCTGGCAGTGTAGCCTCTGTATTTCTGTTCATGAAGTCTTCTGCGGACAGTGGTCACTGACAAATCCACACCTGACTCCTGAAGAGTGTATCTGATCTGTCGGACAGGTGTTTGGGGATTTTTCTTTATTATGGAGAGAATTCTTCTGTCATCAGCTGTGGAGGGCTTCCTTGGCCTGCCAGTCCCTTTGCAATTAGTAAGCTCACCAGTGCTCGCTTTCTTCTTAAAGATATTCCAAACAGTTGATTTTGGTAAGCATATGGTTTGGCTGATTTATTCGTGTTTCTCAGTTTCATAATGGCTTCTTTGACTTTCTTTGGCACAACTTTGGTCCTCGTGTTAATGAACAGCAATAAAAAGTTTCCAAAGGTGATGGAAAGACTAGGTGCTGAGAGCTCTCTTATACCTGCATTAAGGAAGCATTTAAACACACCTGAGCAATTACAAACACCTGTGAAGCCATGTGTCCTAAACATTATGATGCTCTGAAATAGGGGGAACTATGTATAAACACAGCTGTAATTTCTACATGGTGAAACCAAAATGTATAAAAATACCTCTTAATAAAATCTGACAATGTGCATTTTAACCACATGTGATTTTTTTCTGTTACAAATCTCAAATTGTGGAGTACAGAGGCATATAAATAAATGACGGGTCGTTGTCCCAAACATAACATAGTTTACAATTTATCTGAATACGTCAATTTTAGTTGTACTCTAAACTAAAACCAACTTCTGAGATGGCCAAGTGGATGAGAGAGTTGGGTGGTAGGGGGGAAAGAGGAGAAAAAGTGGGGGGATAGAAGGGGGGAGGGGGAAGTAGTCCTGTACTGATGCCAATTTGGAATCTCATCAACAGTGTTCTTTGCTTTACACAACTTTAAGTAAGTTTCTGATCATTACATCATCAATGTACCAAACGAAAAAGTATGTTAATCATTAGGGACACGTAACCTCGGATCATTTAAATATGAGCATACTCACGGAAAATAAACCTGAAACTAACATAAAAAATATTGAATTTTTCCCTAATAATTACTGTACAAATATGAAACACACAGGCATAAATGTGTTAGGAAATAACTTATTATTCAGCAGCAATTTCACCTATCAAACTTGAACAAAGCCTTCACTTCCCTTTATCTGTACAATGTGGAATCGCTGTCTGAAGTAATGTACTTTACACAAAACTAATGTGCAATGGAATACCCATGGACTTTCCAAAACCTGAAAGCAAAACCATCATTTGAGCATGAGAAAGTTTTTCCCCTAAATGATTATTTTCTTGTAGACATTAATGTTTTTTAAAGCCTTTAGTTATGTTATACTGGGTTTCTAGAGAAATATAGAAACCCAGTATAACATGGTCCTTTCGGACCACCGGGTCCTTGTGGACCATTGCTCACAAATTCACACTAGTTCTATGTTAACCCATTTTCCCACCCATTCTCCACACAGGAGGCAATTTACATAGGCTAATTAACCTACGAACCCACATCGTCGTTTGGATGTGGGAGGAAAGTGGAGTTACTACAGTTGTACAGGGTTTTGGTGAGACCACACCTGGAGTATTGCGTACAGTTTTGGTCTCCAAATCTGAGGAAAGACATTCTTGCCATAGAGGGGGTTCAGAGTAGGTTCACAAGACTGATTCCTGGGATGTCTGGACTTTCATATGAAGAAAAACTGGATAGACTCGGCTTGTACTCACTGGAATTTATAAGATTGAGGGGGGGTCTTATAGAAACTTACAAAATTCTTAAGGGGTTGGACAAGCTAGATGCAGGAAGATTGTTCCCGATGTTGGGGGAGTCCAGAACAAGGGGTCACAGTCTAAGGATAAGGGGGAATTCCTTTAGGACCGAGATGAGGAAAACATTCTTTACACAGATAGTGGTGAGTCTCTGGAATTCTCTGCCACAGAAGGTCGTTGAGGCCAGTTCATTGGCTATATTCAAGAGGGGGTTTGATGTGGCTCTTGTGGCTAAAGGGATCAATTGTAATGCAGGAGTAGTGGCCTACTCCTGCACCTATTTTTCTATGTTTCTATGTTTCTAAACATCATTTGATTTCCAAATGCAAGCATCTAAGATTATACAGGTTAATAAGATTGAATTATGAAATAAGGATTTCTCAAAAGGCAGTTCTTGCACATCAAAAGTAGACAATAGACAATAGGTAATGGAGTAGGCCATTTGGCCCTTTGAGCCAACACCGCCATTCAAAGTGATCAGTGTTGATCATCCACAAACAGTACCCTGTTCCTGCCTTCTCCCCATATCCATTGACTCTGCTATCTTTAAGAGCTTTATCTAACTCTCTCTTGAAAGCATCCAGAGAACCGGCCTCCACCGCCCTCTGAGGCTGAGAATTCCACAGACTCTCCGCCTCAGAGGGCGGTCTCAGTGTGAAAATGTATTTCCTCATCTCCGTTCTAAATGGCTAACCCCTTATTCTTAAACTGTGGCCCCTGGTTCTGGACTCCCCCAACACCGGAAACATGTTTCCTGCCTCTAGTGTGTCCAAACCATTAATAATCTTATATGTTTCAATAAGATCCCCTCTCATCCTTCTAAATTCCAGAGTATACATGCCCTGCTGCTCCATTCTATCAACATATGACAGTCCCGCCATCCTGGGAATTAACCTTATGAACCTACGCTGCACTCCCTCAATAGCAAGAATGTCCTTCCTCAAATTTGGAGACCAAAACTGCACACAATACTCCAGGTATAGTCTCACTAGGGCCCTGTACAACTGCAGAAGGACCTCTTTGCTCCT
This sequence comes from Raja brachyura, assembly GCA_963514005.1. The sequence goes on from OY740797.1 coordinate 15,960,810, forward strand.
ATACTCAACTACTCTTGTTATGAAGGCCAACATGCCATTTGCTTTCTTCATTCCCTGCTGTACCTGCATGCTTACTTTCAGTGACTGAAAGTGCCTACATTTTAGAACGCAATGAAAGAGATGCTCTCTCAAATCCTCTGATATGCATGGCCCTGATTTGCTGCAATAAATTATGGTTAAGCATGTACTGCTTAATGTTCTGAACTTGCATTTGAGTAACTTAATGAATCAGATAATTGACATTTGATTTTCATTTGAGAAAAACACAAATTCCTTGGGAAAGGTCTCTCAATGTTTTAATTATGATGCCTAGCACAATAGAAAATAGGTGCTAGGATTTACAGCAAATGATCCACACATAAAATAACACTGGGAATAGATTCTGGTTATTTATGAACACTTGTTAAGTTAATAACACAACACAAACAAGCTGTTGGTGAGTTCAGACCTTTGCTTCCTTTGCACTGCAGAAGCATTCTTCCCATGTTGTACATGCAGATGTTCATGAGCTCTTGATTAGTTCAACAATTCTGTCAAGTCCTAATTTTTTTTTGAATATTGGAATATTTCTGCTCAATTGCTCAACACAATGATGATGTAAAATCAAATAATAAAAAGCAAACTTTCAATACGGACATATAAATGTATCAAATAGAATTATTTAAAGAAACTGTTCTATTTCTCTCATGCAAGGTCCCGGCAAGCCAATTATCACTCTTGTACTATTGGATGAAATATCATATTAGCTGCAGGATGCTCAAAAATGCATTTTCACTGTACACAAGGCCCTGTGATTTAATCAATCAACGTATTTCTTTCCCTTGCAGCAATCATCGAATGTTGGTGCAAGCAATAACGATTAATCCATTCCCAGAGACCAGTAACAAAGCTTTCCTGACAGTCTTGAACTATCTTCAGAATGACAACCTCAACTACGCATTCCATACTGCAAGAACATTGACCCTTTCAGAGGGATACAGAGCATCAAGGTGAAGTGGAAAAGCAACTCGTTGCAACCTTTGACACGTTTTTTAACCTCAAGATGTTCAATAATGATTTCCAGTCAGTGAAGTGCCTTCACAGTGTATTCATTGTTGTGACATGGTTGAGTTTCATCTGAAAGACAGCACTAGAGACAATGTAAGATTTGGCCAAGTGAGATGAGAGGATTATGGATATATGGACAGGTGTGCACAGGTTCACTTCAGTCCACATTTTTAAGGTCATATATTCTTCCCTAATTTTCACAATATCTCCATTATATTATATTTAAATAACATACACAGGAGAGGGAGGAAGCAGTGAAGTACTGAAGCATAACTATGTAGCAATGTTACAAAATTTTGAGATTTTAAAAATCAAGTCTGCAATTTATCCCATCAGATAAAGCATACAAATAAGTTTAATCTGACACCTAATTCACTTTCATATCTTCAGTATTAAAAAAGTTATGGCCATTTTCATACTCGGAAATTAGCAACTTGCTTCCTATTGCTTTTCTATTGACTTAACACAAAAGTTGTGATCGAGGACAGTCAAAAGCCCATAACTTCCTTAAAAATTAAGAGAACTTAAAGAATTTTTCAGATATTATAGATTGAAGTATTCTGAAACAAATATGAAATAATCTTACTTGGATGACATGAAATTAAAGCATATAATTAGTAAGTTACCCAATTGTAGCCAATTACAAAATTCAATTACTAGATCTAAACATCTATCCATTTCTTAAGAAAAAATTAAAAAAAAATTAAAGCCTAAGTGTCCAATTAACAGTCACACAATAATTCACAATAAAACAAGATTTTAAAATCTAATTGTCATTAATTTATAGGCCAAATTGAAGGAATTCAGTGTTTAATGCCTGTAAATTAATGGGCATTTTAATCAGCTTGCGAGTGGAATTTTCTGGAACGCGATGGATTAGAACGTTGCAGTTGTGGTGAGTTTAAACCCAATATTGGCAAGAAATTTTCTGCCAGTTCGTATGGGGACTAAATCACCGTTTCGCAACATGAAATATTGATTAAAGTCCCCTAAAAACGCAAGTTTATATGTAAAAATAAACAGCTTTCACTTACCTGTCCCCTACGTAAAATCGGTCCCCTTTGTCGTCGTTTACGGCATTAGGAGCTAATTTTTATTTTACTGCAGTGATTAAGTAGTCGGGCTATTTATAAAAAAAAAACGGACTTACCGGCAGTCGGAGCGCATCTCCAAAAATAAATCGCACTCGACACCAGAAAGCTCCGGATGGCAAGGGGAAAACCGCATATTAACCCTGCCCCCCCCCCAAAGGCGCCAAAGTTGCGCACACGGCCAGCGGCAGAACTGCATCACCGCTAAAGGTAAGTTTTGTAACATACCTAAACTATGATATTATGATTAGTACATGCACAATTAGGTTTTTGTATATGTTCGTATACACAAAATATATGCACACATACACAAAATACCATAAATCTTCCATTGCATGTCGAGAAATGCATTTTATAAAGAGAAATGAAATGAAAGAAGGTAGTATAAAATGATTAGATTGTTACTTCAAGGTGCAAGCGTTAAATTTAGTCTGCAGTTAAAGTCAATGCCTTATGCATTTATTATTGTTATATTTCTGAACAAATATGTACATCTTCAGTCGCTATTTCATGTGATATATTATGTAGTTACAGCAGTCAAAATCTTACATCACTACACATCAGTTGTTCACCTTGTAAAAATTTCCATTGATATTTGGAATAGAAACCGCCTCAGTAAACTTCCCACATTGTCAATGTCCCTTTCCCAGAAGGGAAGAAAGGAATGCAATGCTTTCATCAGCAATACAGTCTACTAAACCTTCATTGACAGTTTCCATCATGTTTGTATACAGAGAGATTAGTGGAAAAAAATTGAGCTAAATGCACAGAGATGGTCAATAATTTACAGAGCAACAACAAATTGAGCTAATTGCCAAAACACTGAAAAAGTATGGCACATAGAACTCGTGAGCTGTGATACTCACAAGAATATGTTGCATACAAACCTATTGGAAATCCGAGGATATTATTCCAAAGACAGATATCACTGGCTTCTCCAAGATCTTTTTAGATTTCTTAATATCCAGTTTGAAAATCCAGTTCTGAGGGAAACTGTCTTTAACTTGGATTACTGGGAAATATATCAAGCTGTCAGCTGTCACACAAGCATTCATCTTCATCCAAATAAATGGAAAAGATTGACAGAATTACTCCACACTGCTGACTAGTAACGTTTTCCCCAAAACCTTAAAAAAATCTGATATCCCATTAACAAATGACCACAATTATATGCATAAAGAAATATACATATTTCTGAATTGGAATGTAAAATTTAACTACTAATATCAGCACGAAGAGAATTCAGTACCGATTCACTCCCCAACCAGGATGTTAATTGTGACATTTGTCGACTGCTGAACTGGGGATGTGATGTGACAGAGTGAATGATTTTTTTTCAAACACAAATTAGAAGTAAAGGATGAAAGTTTAGAGATACAGTTTGGAAACAGACCCTTCGAATCCACTCCGACCAATCACCTGTCACACCGATTCTGTATTATCCCATTTTCACACCAACTCCCTGCAAACTTGCGGCAATTCACACGGGAATCAATCAATATCAATATCAGTTATATTTGTCACTTGCACATAAAGTGCAAGTGAAATGAATTTGCCAGCAGCAGTACAATGAAAAAAAAACCTCACAAAACCACAATAAAAAAATTTAACACAGAAGTCCACCACAGCATTCATCACTGTGGGCCACGCAGGGCCGGCGGTCAGAGCTCCTCTCCAGGGATCCCCGGTGAGGGACCCCACTCCGGATGGTAAGTCCCTGCCGCGTCCGCGGTTGAAGCAGGCCGGCGGTCAGAGCTGCCCAGGCTGCGGACGCCACTCCAACTGGAGCTCCGCAGACCGCAGCTTCAGGCTGCCGCGGGCCAGCGAACGGAGCGCTCACCTCCAGCGACCCCCGGCGAGGGCTCGCCTGCTCCACGACGAGAACTCACAGCCGAAGCCCCGGGCACGTCTCTGGGAAAGGCCGCACCGATCCTCGATGTAGGCCACGGGGGAGGCGACATGGAAAAAGTCGCCTCTCCGTGGAGAAGGCGACCAAAGCGGTTTCCCCCTTACCCCCCACCACACCACCCCCCACACAAGACACACAGAGAGACACCAAAAACACACATTAGGACGCACAATTTTTTTTTTAAGTTGAAAAAACGAACACGCTGCTGGCAGGGCTGCCGGCTTGCAGCGCCCCCACCGACATAACGACATTCCTGAACATGGTGGTATTTAGCGGAGTAATGACGGCAATCTATTCCTGTACATTTCAGCCCAATTCATCCAAAAATGCGCAGTTTAGTTGAAAAAGATGCTGAAATATTTTGAATATCAGGGCACAGCAATAAGCAAATGCTGTGCAACTGATATTATACTGTAGAACAATGCACAACTTCGACTCTGCACCAGAAATTTCTACCTCTGCCGTTCAAGTGCAGTGCCTGGGTTAACATCAATGAACTGCAAAATCTACATTGTGAACCAAATATTTCTGGCTGCATGCCCAATCTGGTCTGATTCACTTGACAGAGCTTGAGCAAAAATAGCTTTAGTTCTGGACAAAACTGTATTAATATAAAAATAATATTTATGCAACAACTATTCTATTTTTATTAAATTTCAATTTTCCAGTATCTCATCTGGGTCCTGGAGTGCTGCAGCATTTTTCTTGGTTAACACTGGTTAATCCAGACTATATTTATGTTGAAATTTCAACAACTTGCACAAAAAAGAGATATATTCCAAAATTTGGAGATAGTGAAGAAGAACGAATGAAGAATGCACATTTTTGATGGAATCTGAGCTGTCAGTACTTCACTTGGTCAATCATACAAACTTTCAATTCACCAGATTGACATTTATATGAAGGTAGACAAAATGCTGGAGAAACTCAGCGGGTGAGGCAGCATCTATTATGAAAATATTTTATTATGAAAGCATTTATATGAAAATAGCCCGATTGTGGATTGGACAAAACAGAGATTAGTGCTACATGCAATTTAGTTGAGTTTGTCACGTGTACTGATGTACAGTGAAAAGCTTTTGTTGGGTGCTCACCAGTCTGCGGAAAGACAATACAAGATTACAATCGCCCCATTCACAGTGTACAGATACATGATAAGGGAATAATATTTAGTGCAAGATAAAGCCAGTTAAGTCCGATCAAAGATAGTCCGAGGTTCTCCAATGAGGTAGATAGTAGCTCAGGACTGCTCTCAAGTTGTTGGTAGGTTGGTTCAGTTGCCTGATAACAGCTGGAGAGAAACTGTCCCTGAATCTGGAGGTGTGCCTTCTGTACCTTTCGCCCGAGACCTCACACTTCTATGCCTTTTGCCCGATGGGAGAAGGGAGAAGGGAGAAGAGGGAGATGGGAGAAATGAAAGAAAACCTGTTAATTAAATTCTCAGATCAACCTACATAGATGTGATTAATTTTTTTAATGTTCAGTAATCTTTTGGTTTACAATGCCAATGCTGATCCTAATGACAGTGTGTTGAGAGTGAGATAGGGAGGACATGGTGGGGGAGAGGAAAATTTCCTAAGCAGGTCTTTGCCTTTAATTCTAATATTTTGTAGTTTTGCTTATGTATATTTCCTCAACAAACCATGCTGCTGCAATGTCATACTTCTTTCCCTTTGGTTTTCTCCATCTACTTATTTATTTGGATTTCAGTTCATAGTTCCAAAGAGATGGCACATTAACATGAGAGAAGGTAAACCAAAAAGAAAGGCCAGGAGGAGGAATATCAGTCATAAATACTGGGTAGCGCCACCAGAGGTGGCTGCCTCGCCAACAGTCTGACTGTCCTTTCTTCCTTTTGTTATATTTAGTATGTGTTAAAAAATGTTTTAATGTTCCTTGGTTTGTTTTATGTGGGGGGTGGGGGGGAAACTTTTTTTCAATCTCATACCTTGACGGAGATGCGATTTGTTTCCGTATCGTATCTCCGTCCCCACTGTGGCCTAACATTGTGGAGTGGCATGGTCTTTCCTGGAGACCGACGGGCGCTCCAAGCCGCGCGAGTCTGCGGGACGTTAACATCGTGAAGCCCGCGGTCTCTTGTAAGAAGAGGCCGACTCCATAGCTCCATACCGTGGAGAGAGTTTCAATCACCCCAACAGGTGGGCTTCGATCGTCGGCTGAGGGGGCTTTGATCGCCCTGACTGCAAATGGGTTGACTGCCCCGACCGCGGAAGAACAAAACATCCATCACAGTGAGGAATGCAGAATGCACTGTGATGGATGTTTATGTTCACTTTTATGTGGCTATGTGTCTTGTTGCTTTTCACTTAGTATGGCTGTATGGTAACTCAAATTTCACTATACCTTTGGTACCTGTGATAATAAACTGACCTTGGAACCTTGAATTGCAGCAGAAAGGGTTGAAATTAGAATGACAGCTACTACAGCGCTGAAAAGCACCAAAAGCAGCTTTCTACATCACTGCCAACCTATTATTCAAAATATCAGGTTCTGTAGCTATAACGGCAAACTACTTTGTTGTTTGCTGCTCCCACTGCAAAAAAAAGTGTTCACTTTACAGAAGCTAAACAACTGTAAATCTACCTAGACAATGAATTAGAGGAAATGCTGCTTTTCATTATGTGTGATAGAGTTCTTTGTTCAGCAATTTGCTCATTGCCATATTCCTGCAATTTTATTAGATCTCTCTGACTTATGCTGTTTATCAAGCTTCTATTCAAAACGTGTAAACTCACTCTCTCTCTCTTTTCCTGCATGCAATTTTTTTATTATTCATTAAATAAATTGAAATAATGTTTACAATCCAGCTGTAAAGGCAGCTGACTCCAAAATCTGTGAAGATGTATATGCGACCATATTACCCATCTCACTCATCACCCACCAAAATTACTTGGCATCATTTTGCTATATTAAAGAAAGGTCAACCTTAATACAATTAACGTACATTGAAATTATTTGAGCAATGCAGTACTTTTGCTCACTTGTTCAGTGGATCTAATATGATAACAAATGATCTTTAGAGTGAACCTGGAATGCATCCAGCAGGTAGCCTGAAAGTTACAGTATGGCAGTGGCAATCTATTCATAATGCTGCTATTTATGCTATTACAATAAATAATGCAAGAATGAAACATTATGTAGATGCTGATCATGAATACCAAACAGGTTAATTTATGCACTTTAGTCAATACTGTAGTCAAACATCATTTTCTCTTCATTAACAAATAAATTCTATACAATTGCATGAGAGAAGACAATTCTCTCAACGTGTAATTTGATTAGTATGGTCTTTATTAATGGCACAAATGAAAAAATATATATTCATGCACATCAATCTCCATGTAGCCTCATGTATTTATTCTTGGGATGTGGGTATGAATAAATAAATATATTCTTGGAAAGTCCAACCTTTGTGGCCCTTTCATCATTTCTGAAGTGTGAAGGGTCTTTACCCTGAAATGTTAATGTAAACACGACTGCCACAGAGCAATGATCCCCGATGAGCGCCTGCACCATGTTCTCCATTTTGCATTTAGTGACATTAAATTGCATACTCCCCACAAACAACATCTAGGTATCTCCAGGCACACAAATACCAAAACGTAGCGTTTCACTGCATGGGTTATGTCGTGTGGTTGGCGAGCAAAGTATATGTCTTGCCCACAAATACTATAATCTGAAGCAAATTTCACGATGAATCACTTGGTTGCAAAATATAATTCATGAACTCATGTCCCCAAGAAACTAAACTTTGTTGCTTTGGATCACGGCATATAGAAAATGTTAGACAGCACATTTATTTCCTGCAATTACCAAGATATGCCCAATACCAAGAGCCCCAATGTACTTCAACTGTCTCATTGCTTAATCCGAGATCTAATACAAAAGACTAAAAAAAGTTTAGGTTTCCTATCCCATCTAATGTTTAGAATTTCTTTTTGTATATAGTGAGCAACTTGTTTTCCTAAAATCACAAAGATCCACCAATAACAGAACAATTTATTTTATCTTGCAACATGATTATTTTAATCAAAAAGAACCCAGTCCTGTGAAGGTGGTTTCAAATAAGGGCGTTCCGACTGCGCATGCCCAGGTCAAAGGTCACTATGCATAACATTGCTGGAAAGCAGTGGAGCAGTGAAGCAGTGGACCTTCATTCCTTCCGTTTTTTACGGCTTTGATTCTTCTTGTTAAGCAAATACTGCTTTCAAACTATGAAATAGTTGTATTTATTAGGCCTGGGGCCTCTGGTGTCGTCGGTCCGGGGCTGTCGGTTGGCCCGGCGGGAATTGAGCTGTGTTGGCGCTTCTTCTCCGCGCTGACTGTGATCGACGACACCAGCAGCCCCAGGCTTACAGTCAGCACGGAGAAAAAACGCCAACGCAAGCTCAACTCCCGCCGGGCCAACCGACAACCCCGGACCGATGATGCCAGAAGCCCCTGGCCCACACTCAGCGCAGAGAAGAAGCACCAACTTCAGCCCAACCCCACTCCCCGATGGGCCGGGGACCACCAGCGGCCAACCTCCCCTGGTGCCGGCGAAAGCCAAGCCCCAGCCATTCACACAACGCGCTGCAGCCCAGCCTCGTTCCCACGCCGGCTGCAAGCCTGGCCCAACGCCTCCGGCCTCCCCTGGACAGGAATGAGACACCCGGGAGGGGATGGGGACGGCTTAGCAGCAACTCAACAGGCCCAGACCCGACACCAACCAAGCACAATCTCGCTCAGTCACCAAAGCATAAAGCAATAAAAACAACAAAAATAATCTTAGCTTTTAATAAAGGAACAAAAAAGACAACTATTTCATAGTTTGAAAGCAGTATTTTCTTACCCACAAGAATCAAAGCTGGAAAAAATTGAAGAAATGAAGATCCACTGCTTCACTGCTTTCCAGCAATGTCATGCATAGTGACCTTTGACCTGTGCATGTGCAGTCGGAATACCGAACTTGCTTATTGAGAAACTTCATGAACATTTCATTGTGAAGTTGATTTCTGCTTTGTTTCATGTGTCGAGGTAATATAATGTTGGACAAGACAAAACTTTTATTTGCAATTTGTCCAAAACAGATTGATTGAAATAAACATTTAACAAAATATATTTTTTAATCCATACTTTTCTTTCAGGATTGAGCATTGATGATGTACATTGAGTTGAAGCAGTGAAGAGGGTACTATATTAAAATGGTCTCTACTGGATTCTTTAGAAAGATAGGAAATGTGCACTTGAAATTACCTCAAATGTAGCCCAGTTATGGAAAATAGAACTTTGCAACTCACTCGCAGTAACCAAGTGCACTGACTGCTTTCAAATCTCCAGAGGGGAAGCAGAAATGAGGAGCAACTGGATAAATATCCTGCACATTGTAGAAATAATCAAAGTTCATGATTCATCAATTTCACCATGAAGAATCCGAAATAAATCTAGACTTAATAGACAATTGGTGCAGGAGTAGGCCCTTCAAGCCAGCACCACCATTCAATGTGATCATGGCAATCAAAACCCCTTTTCTGCCTTCTCCCCATATCCCCTGACTCCGCTATCTTCAAGAGCCCTATCTAGCTCTCTCTTGAAAGTATCCAGAGAACTGGCCTCCACTGCACTCTGAGGCAGAAAATTCCACAGACTCACAACTCTCTGTGCGAAAAGGTGTTTCCGCATCTCCGTTCTAAATGGCTTACCCCTTATTCTTAAACTGTGGCCCCTGGTTCTGGACTACCCAAACATCAGAACCATGTTTCCTGCCTCTAGCGTGTCCAAACCCTTAATAATCTTATATGTTTCAATAAGATCCTCTCTCATCCTTCTAAATTCCAGAGTATATAAGCCCAGCTGCTCAGCATATGACATATGACAGTCTCGCCATCCCGGGAATTAACCTTGTGAACCCACGCTGCATTCCCTCAATAGCAAGAATGTCCTTCATCAAATTTGGAGACCAAAACTGCACACAATACTCCAGGTGTGGTCTCACTAGGGCCCTGTACAAATGCAGAAGGACCTCTTTGCTCCTTTCCTCAACTCCTTGTTATGAAGGCCAACATGCCATTTGCTTTCTTCACTGCCTGATGTATTACTTTCATTGACTGATGAACAAGCACCCCCAGATACCGTTGCATTTCCCCATTCCCAAACTTGACACTATTTAGATAATAATCTTCCGAGAACTCATTAAGATCGCCCAAAACATAATCTTTCCATCCAGCCTCAATAACCTTTCTTCCTTCTACAACTCTACGTTGTAGAGAAATGAAAACGAGGATCTCATGCATATGCACATTTCATTTGTATGCATCAGATGTAATTAAAATTGCCATTGGTTTTAATTGTTAAGTGCCATAGAGTCATACAACATGGAAACAGGCCACCAGCCCAATTTGTCCATGCCAACCAAGATACCCCATCAAAGTTAGTCCCATTTGTCTACATTTGGCCCACATCCATGTACCTGTCCAAGTGTCTATTAAAATTTGTTATAGTATCAGCCTCAACTACCTGCTCTGCAACCCGTTCCATATACCAACCACCCGAGTGCAAAGGCTGCACCTCAGGTTCATATTCAATCTTGTCCCTCTCTCCTTAAACAAATGTCCTTTTGTTTATGATTCTCCTATCCTGGATAAAAGACTGTGTATTGACCCTATCTATTCCGCTCATGATTTTGTATACCTCTGTAAAATCATCGCCCAACCTCCTGCACTCTTTGGAACAAGGTCCTAGTCTGCTCAACCTCTCCCTAGAACTCAGCCCTTCAGGTCCCGGCAAGATATATTTGTAAATCTTCTCTGCACTCTTTCCAGCTTGATGACCCTTCCTATCGCAGGGTGACCAAAACTGAACACAGTACTCCATGTGTGGCCTCACCAACATCTTGTATAATCTTGTATCAATACTACATTTGGTAAAGCTACTTAATGATAGGCTCTTTACATTATCCTGTATCTTATAATGCAATTTTGAACTAGCTTGGGGATTCAGCAAATGCAAACCTGATCAGGACAAGTATTAGATTAGTAGATTGAAGTAGATTGTTTATACATTCACATTATCATTACAATAGCTCAGAGACAATAAATCACTTTGGACAGGGATGTATTGAAGAGCAGAATAAAAGCAAAATACATATCCCCATTCAACTTGCATAACAAAGAAAGGCAAATGTATATGACGAGTAAAATTGACTTTGACTTTACTAATTCGAAAGTATTGACAGTAAATAATTTATTCTACATGGAATATACAGTGCCCTCCATAATGTTTGGGACAAACATAGAAACATAGAAATTAGGTGCAGGAGTAGGCCATTCGGCCCTTCGAGCCTGCACCGCCATTCAATATGATCATGGCTGATCATCCAACTCAGTATCCCGTACCTGCCTTCTCTCCATACCCTCTGATCCCCTTAGCCACAAGGGCCACATCTAACTCCCTCTTAAATATAGCCAATGAACTGGCCTCAACTACCCTCTGTGGCAGAGAGTTCCAGAGACTCACCACTCTCTGTGTGAAAAAATTCCTTCTCATCTCGGTCCTAAAGGATTTCCCCCTTATCCTTAAGCTGTGACCCATCATTTATTTATTTGCCTCTGTCCTCCATAATTTGAGATTTGTAATTTTTAAAAAAATCACATGTGGTTAAAGTGCACATGATCAGATTATATTAAAGGGTATTTTTACACATTTTGGTTTCAACATGTAGAAATTACAGCTGTGTTTATACACAGTCCCCCCATTTCAGGGCACCATAATGTTTGGGACACATTACTTCACAGGTGTTTGTAATTGCTCAGGTGTGTTTAAATGCTTCCTTAATGCAGGTATAAGAGAGCTCTCAGCACTTAGTCATTCCTCCAGTCTTTCCATCACCTTTGGAAACCTTTATTGCTGTTTATCAACAGGAGGACCATACAGCTATTGCATACAGTCATACCAAAAAAGCAGCAAGACACACAACTACATAAAAATGACATAAACATCCTCCACATTCCCCACTGTGATGGAAGGCAATAAAGTTTTATCTTCTTTCCTCCTTCCCTCACGCGGCCAGGGGAGTCGAACCTTCCGTGGCCGGGGGAGTCGAACCTTCCACAGCCGGCGATCGAGCTCCCACGTCGGGGCGGTCGAAGCTCCCCCATCGGAGTGGTCGAAACTCCGCGGCTTGAAGTACCCAAAATCTGTCCCTAACCAGGGACCACAAGCATCACAGTGTTAAGGTCTGCAGCTCCCGCAGGTTGGAGCACCAAAGGTGACCCCCTGCAAAGGGATCGCCCACTCCAAGATGTCAAAGTCCACAGGCTCCGCGGTTTTGGAACTCTAGAAGTCCCAAACAAGAGGCCACCAACTCCATGATGTTAGGCCACAGTGCAGACGGAGATACGATACGGAGAAAGTCGCATCGCTATCGAGGAAAGAGGTTTTTTTTAAAATTCCCCCCACGAATACAAACACTAAAGATAAGTTAAAACATTCATTTTATAACAAACTAAAAACACAAAGAATGAAAAAGACAAAGACAGACCATTGGCGAGGCAGCCATCATGCACAAAACACAAAAGTTATCAAAAATATTTAGATAAACAGAAAACTGAGCCACTATGAGTCAACTTTCCCCTTTATGGAAATCACTAAAAATATTACCCATGTGAAATGCAGAGTGAAAAATCTAAACAAACTTTACATCCCCCTTTCCCCACATTGCCTTCAGTTTGGTTATTGCTTCTTCACATCAGAAAATTAGAAGATCCCTCTTCTTAATACTGTTCTACAACAAGCAACTCTCCCAAATGATGTAGCAATATTGCCAATGACATTCTCCTTTCCTTCCCAAATTGTGCCCAGTTCTCCTGTGACTCAAGTTAATCAATAAGAGAAAGTGCATTCAAAATGCAGTTTATTCTGTATTTCCTAATCGTAATTCCCCTGCATTAAAACCTACTGCTGCATCCAAATTCCAGCACTCCATTTAAACTACAAAACCTGCTGTTGGCAACCTAAATACTGTGGAAACCATTTCTATTTTGGACTGCACTGACCTTGATTGCCGTCTGTAAGCTTCTATTTTTACCTGCCGTAGCCTAGATTTCATCTATCAGCACTGACTAGCATTGTGGGACTAATCATATATTCAAAATTGCCAAACACTAGATCTTGCTAGGGGGAACTGTGCAATTACCAAAACATCTGCAAAACTCAGATTTTAAAACTGTTCCATTTCAATAACATATCAGTCAAGTAAAAATTAAAATTTGATTTGAACAACCCAAATAGAATAAGTAGATCTATCCCACAATTAGAAGCAAGACTTTCTTGTTGATTTGCATAACTGTTAGAGAAAGAAAGAATGCTGGCCAAGTCAAATGCAATTACTTGTACAACAATGAGGAGTTAAATATCACTGACACGTCAAAGAAGGCCCACTTTGGCATGAGGGTGTGGAGATTCTATAGTCGAATACATGGTTTATTTTAAAAATATGTTATGGATTTGATCATAGTATAAAATTAGTCAGGAGCTTATAAAATCTGCATTTTTCTTTCAATATTCTTAATGTTGCTGGTTTGAAGCCATCTGTTTGTCTCCTTAAGAAAAAAAATGTTTTTGTCACAATCCCACAGTTCTTCCACGACATGCAGCAGAAGGCTGTGACCCATAGACAAGGCCATCCTTAACAAGACAATGGGAGGAAAATGGAGGCGCTGGGTTGGAAAATTATTCCTGTAGAGCCCTCCAAGAATACCAGGGAGCAACCACCCTCACCAAGCGTTCTCAAAGCTTCTGGAGGCAGTGCGGACAGATCTGCAGGCAAAGCTCCACACTCCCATGCAAGGTCTGTAAGTAGTAAAAGCCACTATCATCCCAAATCATTCCAGGTGATAGCAACTGCTATATGCCAAGTCTCCAAGTTGAAGCACACTGCTGCACACCAAAAATCACAACTAAAGACAAGAGAAATTAATCTCCTCGTCAGGTAGAGAGCAGAAAGCAGCACAGGGATACATAGAAAAAGAGGTACAGCAGTAGGCCATTTGAGCCCTTTGAGCCAGCACCGCCATTCAATATGATCATGGCTGATCATCTAAAATCAGTGCCCCGTTCCTACTTTTCCCCCCACATCCCTTGACTCCTTTAGCCGCAAGAGCTAAATCTAACTCTCTCTTGAAAGCATCCATTGAATTGGCCTCCACTGCCTTCTGTAGCAGAGAATTCCACAGATTCACAACAATCTAAGTGAAGACATTTTTCCTCATCTCAGTCCTAAATGGCCTACCCCTTATTCTTCAACTGTGACCCTTGGTTTTGGACTTCCCCAACATCTGGAAAAATGTTCCTGCATCCTGCACTTTGTGTCCTACTGAAATAAAAATGATATTTTGTCTCTCCAACGTGGTTTTATAGCTTGATCATTTCCAATCCCAGAGAGCTATGGATGTCGATCCATTCAATAGAGTCAAGATTGAGTAGGTCTTAGCGTATTATGGAATTTTGGCAATAGGGATTGGGCAGGAAAGTGGAAGTCAAAGTCCACATGAAAGTTCCCATCAAGTGGAAGTCACTCTTTGATGAAATGATGGAACAGACTTGAAAGGCCCTTTGACCTGTACTGCCATTTTTCTGGTAATAGCCTCCAGGTTCTGCCTACTGTCTAGCAAACTTGGATGGTATCATAATGGCTCTAGTTATCTTTTGTTTGCCAGGGCATTGAGGGTTTTACTTCATCCCATCTTCGGAGAGTTTGTCAAGATTGTCGATGCTCTGTTCCAGGGATGTTCTGTCTCCGGATGACTAGATGTGTGCGCTCACCACTGCCAGTCTTGAAAGTTCTCATCAATGTTCAATCAGTCGGATAGTGTGAACTCCAGCCACTCATGGTGAGGTCGAGTAGTTCATTGCTGGATAATCTAAGCCCAAGGCTGCTTACACTTGTGATTTGTTTCTACTTGCAACTTCGTCTACTTGAAAATAGTTAACCATTCACCAGCTGGGTTAATAACACCACAACAAATAGTAAGGCAGGCAAAGGCACAAGGATGGTGGGCTGTTAGGGAATACACTAGGTTAATTAGTCAGTGATTGATTAGCTTTGATGGTTTAATATATAAAAATGCTTGTCATGTTAATTTGTGTAGGTCAGGATTTTCATGATATTCGTAGAAGGCAAGATTGTGATGATTAGGGACAGAGAGGATATATTGGTCTGTGTGGATTTGGCATCTATACATTTTTGTGCTGGTGGTCAAAAGGCAACTATCTGATGATAATTTCTATTATATGCCCAGCTGCCTTCCTGACAAGCTGCAAAACTTTTAGTGAATGTGCTCAGATGTTATTATGGGAATGGTTGCTCCAGAGTCAATGGTGAGCCAGCAAACAAAAGGAAAATATCTATCCAAGTGATAATCTTGTGCGTCTTGGACTCCTCTTCACAGATCTTAAAATACCCAAGCAACAGCTTGTCTATCTAGGTTTCTTTCTACTAGTGATGGAAAGGAAGCTTTGACAAGTTGTTGTCATCTTTTTGATACAAGGCTGATACTTCAGATTGCATCAATGTTAAGCTGCAGAGAAAGTTTGGTTACAGTGGGCAATTGTATTCTTCAGAACTTTTGTAACTACAGTAAACCCTTGCAATAACAGACCTCTATATAGCGGATATCAGTTGAGGCGGATCGAACCTCCCATTGCACCACCACCCCATTTCCGCCGTTACCCAATAAGATGGCGGCACTTGATGTACTTCCGGATGCAGGAACGGAGAGAGCGAGCAGCATGAAGGCCTCATGAGTACCGCGCCTATCCTTGGCGCACCGTGTGTGGGGCTGGGGCTCTGCAGTCCCTGGGCGTGTGAATTTCCACTTCTTTAGACCCCTCCCTCCACCAACACTGCTTTTTCCCTCCCGGCCTTGGGTTAAACCCTCACTCGGTTGTAGCAGACAACTGGCCAAAGCAGACCCCCCCCCCCCCCCCACCACCACCGTTGTCTGTTATTACAAGGGTTTGCTGTATAGTCACCTAAGCAAGAGCGGGCCATTTTTCACACGGAGCTGCAGAGAACTTCTTTAATTTGTGCCTTGCTAATGGTGAAATGAGTTAAGCCCTCAAAGGAGGAACAATAATTAAGTGCCTGATCTTTGTGAATTCAAGTATATTGCTTTTGAGAGTTTGGACAACGTTAGTGCTTTTGAATGTCACGGTTAAATGGAGACACCTCCATTTTATGGTTATTACTGGGCACTGGTGGAGACCAATGTTAACTTGACTACAAGGTGCAAGTCTGAATGGTTCCAACGTCTTGCATGGACTATTCCATATGAACCATGAGATAGAGTTTGAGATGCTCTTGTGACTCTCAGGACTATAATGTGTACAGACAGAGAGGGCTTCTTTGGAAAAAAAAAAACATGTGACTCTCTGAAGAATAGTTCTGCATTGCTCTTGTAAGTTTCAGGCAGTGGAAACACAACTCAAGAACCACAGTGTCTTGTGGCTTAATTGCTTTGGTTTTAATTGCTATTATCCACGTGACCAGCAGCCTAGTTTGAAGCGTGACGCCAAGAATAGCCCACGTCTCTCTAGATCTCTTTCCAGCTCCTGTGGCAGTTGAACCATGCAAGATTAATAGACTCTTAGAATGAACAACTCACGTGCGCTTGTGGATTCATGGCTTTGATAAAGAAAATAACTTGTATTTTACAGTTTGGGCATTCAGAGAGTAATGAAGTTGATATGGGGCCTTGAGTAGATATGAAAGACTGGAATAATAAATGCATGCATTCATTCACATCTTAAAAACTTGGTAAAGCCCAAAGCATATGGGGGTTGACGGTGGGGATGCAATTGCAAGGATTTAAAGACCGCATGGATGAACTCCAAAAACTGTTCATCCCCGTCTGGCAAAAAAAAAAACAGGGAAGGCAGCTCAATGTGGCTAACGAGAGAACTCAAAGATAGTGTTAAATCCAAGGAAAAGGCATTGGCCAGAGGAAGCAGCAAACGGGAGGACAGGGAGAAATTTAGAACAGCAGAGGACATAGGAGTTAATTAAAAGGGGGGGGGGGGTAAAGAGCACGAAAGAAAGTATGTGGGGGAATATAAAAACGGACTCTAAAACCTTCTTTAGATATCTAAAAAGATTAGTGAAGACAAATGTAGGTCACTTACACTCAGAGGCAGGTGAATTTATAATGGGAAACAAGGAAATGGCAGAACAGTTAAACAAATACTTTAATTTTGTCTTCACTAAGGAAGACGCAATCTCCCAGAAATACTAGGAGACCGAGGATCTAGTCGGAGGGAGGAACTGTAGGGAATCCACATTACTCCGGAAATGGTGTGAGGTAAACTGTTGGGACTAAAGGCAGATAAATCCCCGGGCCAGATGGTCTGCATCCCAGAGTACTCAAGGAGGTAGCCTTTGACATCGTAGATGCATTGGTGATCATTTTCCAATGTTCTTTCGACTATGGATTAATTCCTGTGGACTGGAGGTAGCCAATGTAACCCCACTTTTAAAGAAAGGAGGGAGAGAGAAAACATGGAATTATAGACCAGTTGGCCTTACATCGGTAGTGGAGAAGATGCTTGAGTCGATTGTTAAAGATGTTATAGCAGCGTGTTTGGAAAGCAGTGGCAGGATCGGTCAAAGTCAGCATGGATTTATAAAGGGGAATGATGCTCAACTAACCTTCTGGAATTTTTTAAGGATGTAACAAGCAGAATAGATAGGGAGAGCCAGTGGATGTGGTGTATCTGGACTTTCAAAAAGTCCCACACAAAAGACACTTCTTCAGTCTGAACCTTCAGTCTGGGTGTGCTTGTACTTCAGTCAGAACCTTCAGTCTGAAAAAGGTTCAATCTTGACCCAAAACATCACCCATTCCTTCTCTCCATAGATGCTGTCTGTCCCGCTGAGTTACCCCAGTCTTTTGTAAATAATGTCAGATTAGGAAATGGGGAGGTGCAATGAGACATGTGTGTGCATGTACATCAGTTATGAAAATATGCATGTACAGCAGCCAGTGAAGAAAGTTAATGGCATGTTGGCCTTCTTTGCAAGAGGATTTGAGTTTAGGAGCAAGAAGGTCCTAAACTCAAAAATATATAAAATGTTCATGTTCTCCAGACATGCTATCTGACCTGTTGAGTTGTTCCAGCACCTTGTGTCCTTTATGTATTAACCAGCATCTGCAGTTTTTTGTTTCTACATATTCGTATTTCAGTCTTGTGCGTGACTCCATCCCCTGAAACTAGGTCTGCAAGTTCCAGATTTTCTCCATCAGACAGCATTTACCATGTCAAACACTCAAAACCACAAGTGTATTGGTGAGAACATTATTCATTCTTTTAAACTCTGGAGAGTATAGGTCTATTCATGTCAACCTTGGATCATGAGACAACCCTCATATCCCAGCAATATTTTCTACATTGCCTCAAAGGCATGTATAAGCAAGAAAAAACCAATATACACTATTCCTGGCATGTTCTCACCTGGAGAGTTCCATTCTTTGTTGAAAGTTATAATCAAAGGTGGAGCACAATTCGCCTATACTTTTAAATATCTCATGCAGGCTTTCACGTAGGCCAGACAATCCCCCCCGAACATTTAATTGTGCATGCTGATCAGTCTGTATCTAATGGCTGCTCCATCATAGTCTTCAGCTGTACTTTGGAACAGAGCTCTTGCACCAATCTTCTGGGGAGCTGACCTATAAATTATTTTCCTCCTGGCACAGCTACAGACAACTCACACCTACTAACTCACCATGTGCCTATTCCACCTCTGTAACCTACGGCAAATAAAGCACATTTCAGATGCTAGATGGAGTGCTGGTGACCTGAAATATAAAAGGCACAAGCATACCACCAAGAAAATGGGAGGGAGAATATGAGAGGTCTGTGTATTAGACAGAAGGGATGAGAAAAAGCAAACTGAATGAGAGATGGAAGATTGGATACGGAAGAACTGTCATCCTCAGTTGGCCATTGCCATCCTACATTCCTCGAATGGCCATTGCAATTTTGTGACTAAACCCATGATTCTCACCATTTCTGCCAGACAACTCCATCTGACTGCCTGGTTTAAGACAGCATTGCAAAGAAAATTTATAATGTGTCAGTTTTGGTTCCATAATTGGATTACTCCGATTGTGGTTCCATAATCGGAGCGAATGCGAGTATCAATCAGTTTTTGCATAATGGAATATGTTCTATTTTCTACCAATTTTTGGCAGACAGACAAGGTGATTTCATGACATCAACATTTAGATTCAGCAGTCCTCAAGACAAGATGTCTTACAAATTAGTTTCAGATCATATCTCCTAAGGATATAAATCCACGAACAAGCTGGATGTATGAAGACTGCACTGGGATTGTTGTGGATCTATGCTTCTTTAAAAACATGAATGAATGAATATCCATTCCTAACTCTCTTAATTTCGTTCTATGTTTGGACAGACAGTGCAGCTGGAACAAAACATCATGCTTCTAAAGAGGCAAATAGGAATAACGATGTGTCATTAGGAGGCTCAGCAAACATGGTTTAATATGGTCAAAAAGGTCTTGAATTTATCAAGAACAGGTCTTAACATAATCACGAACAAAGCTGGGAAAAGAATGGATGCAAATTTGATCAGTGCACAAATTTGGTAATTTCTTAAAAAATGTGAAAACTAGAGAATCCAGTTATTTTTTTAATCTGTTTTTCTGATCAAGCTTGTAAGTGAAATTACCAATTGGGGCCAATGCATACACAAAGGAAATTGAAGGGATATGCATCCGCTATCCCTTTTTTGAAAGTTTTCTTATTTTCAATATGGTTATTTTAGCCTCAGTTAGCAGAATAGGTCAAATACCAGAATATACAAATTCAGAGTCAAGTCAGAATAGTTTATCAGTTCCTCTTGCCATGCTCCATCTTATTCCTCGCAACCAAATGACATCTAAATCAGGGTGTAAATTCAGTGATTTTTATATCGCAGAATGCAAAGTGGTAAATAACTCAACGAGACTGGTAGCATTTCTGGAGGACATGGATAGGTAGCGTTTCAGATCGGGATCCTTCTCCAGTCTGAGATGCTGCCTGACCCGCTGAATTTCACCAGCGCTTTGTGTTCTACGTAACATTCCATCATCTGCAGTTCCACGTGTCAGTATTTCTTATCCATTTATTTCCGTTCATTGCCATGTTTTGGACCTTTGCTATCAGACCAGAATGCTTAAAATATCTCAGCCAGATTAGTAAGGATTAATGTAGGCTCAGGGAACTGCAGATGCTGGCTTACAAAAAGACACAAAATGCTGGAGTAACTCAGCAGGTCAGGCAGCACCTATGGAAAACAATAATAGGTGACATTTTGAGTCAGGACCCTTCTTCAGGCTGACGGTCGTAGGGGGAAAGAAAACTGGAAGAGAGGTGGGCTTGGGACCAAGCTTGGAAAGTAGGTGGATCAAAGGGATGTAGTTTTGTTTGGCAGGTGGTGGAACAAAGGACAGTGAAGAAAAGACTTTGGGTGATGCCTGTTTGGTCATGAGTAGTTACCCAAAATGTCGTACCTTTTTCTGGTCGCCACTGGATTTTCAACATTTTGAAAATTTTCGGCGACCTGCTGCGACTATGACGGGAAGTCGGCAAAAGAAAAGGGTAAGTGGGACAGGCTCTTAAGCTACCTAAGCAGAGTGTAGTAGTAAATTAACTATGGATAGTGAATTAACTATTGCAGAAGCAACAGCCCTCCTGAGGCAGCCCACTTGGAGTGCAGCGCAGGTTTACAAAGTTAATTCCAGGGATGGCGGGACTGTCATATGCCGAGAAAATTGAGTGGCTGGGCTTGTATACTCTGGAGTTTAGAAGGATGAAAGGGGATCTTATTGAAACATATAAGATTATTAAGGGTTTGGACACGCTAGAGGCAGGAAACATGTTCCCGTTGTTGGGGGAGTCCAGAACCAGGGGCCAGTTTAAGAATAAGGGGTAAGCCATTTAGAATGGAGACAAGGAAACACTTTTTTCTCACAGAGAGTTGTGAGTCTGTGGAATTCTCTGCCTTAGTGGGCGGTGGAAGCTGGTTCTCTGGATACTTTCAAGAGGGAGCTAGATAAGGCACTTAACGATAGTGGAGTCAGGAGAAATGGGGAGAAGGCAGGAACAGGGTGCTGATTAGGGATGATCAGCCATGATCACATTGAATGGTGGTGCTGGCTCGAAGGGCCGAATGGCCTACTCCTGCACCTATTGTCTATTGTCCTTACCTCTGCCACCGACCCCCCCCCCCCCACCCCTGTTCCTTGTGCCCCACCTGGATGCACACCCATTTTTTTTCCTTTTCCACTTCCTTTGGCTTCACGTATCACTCCTCTTCGCTCCTTATCTTATTACCTTGTGTATTTTCATTTCCAACCATCAGCCAATCAAAACCCCCCTCACGTGTATCCACCTATCACTTGCCAGGCTATGTCCACTCTTTCAACTTTCTCCCACCTACTACAATCAGTCTGAAGAAAGGTCCCGATTCAAAACGTAAGCCTACCAACTCCAGTTCTCCAGAGATAGCTCCTGATCCGCTGTGTTACTCCAGCACTTTATGTCTTTTTTTGGCAAGGATTAGCCTGCCTTGTATGCCCTAATCCTTCATGAGCTATAAGTATTAACTTTCAAATGCTGGTGATAGGGGGGAGGGTTGAACTCGTCAGCTGATGACAGCAAGCGTTTATTGTGTACAAGAATTTTCAAAGGCATCTGGATGTTTAAGTGCCACAATAAGTTTATCATGCAGACGGAAGCACGTAGAATAAAAGATAAAGTGGCCGCATGCATAGAATTGCCATAGGAACAGTAAAAACATAATGGTGAATGGTTATTCTTCAGACTGAAGTAAGATGTGTAGTGATGGCACAATGCTTGGAGTAAGACCTCTATGTTTCCAAAAATAAAAACACTCGTGTCTTGGGATTGGAATAAACAGAGCACAATTACAAACATTTCTGATGATTCAAAACTTAGAAGTGCAAAGGGTGTCAAACTTATGGAGGAAATAAACCAGCCGATGGTAAGGGTGGATGCGTACAAAATCTTTTAACCAAAAACGGTAAAGAGTAGAAAATAAATAAAAACCCAGCATGCAATTCTAAAATGGGCCCAGAAACAGAAGGATTTGTCAAACAGCAGCTTGGGTGTTTCAGCAACTCTGGGCTGTTACAGAAATGGTCTTAGTATTGCTGTCAATGTGCAGCGCAGAGATTAGTCAAATATGACTAAAGGGTCACATACCGTCTGGATGAAGTTTGGGTTAATGCTTGGGGAAAATAAAAATCAGTGGCTTGGGAATGGAATTCATCGGATGATAAAGATAATAGATTTAGTCTTTGCAACACTGAGTTAGAAGAAATTTCTGACCATTGGGTTTTGAATGTCAGACAAGCAGATTGACAGGTCAGAGGCAATGTTTAGGGCTCCACCGTGGAAGTGGCAGGTACAGCTAGGTGCCATTGGCACATAAATAGAAATTGACTTGTCCCACACCTACTATAATCACAATCCCTCTCCTGGCTGTGAGCACGCATTATTAATTCTTAAATCTACAGAATGCTGCCATCTACCTGATCCCCCAAATGTTCTTTATGTAGGAACTGTACAAAGCATGCATCTTGATCAGGCTATGCCAACTACATGGGGTAGTGCACACTGCACAAATTTAATCCCAATGAGTACGGCATAAATGGTGCTGAAATACAATTCCAGCAATGACTCGTCGTCATTTTTTACAGAGTAGTAAGTTCTTTACCCAGATATTCCGGTGACAGAAAAACATGGGGTAAAAATGAAATCAGTCTCCCAAGATAGACCCTACTGTTGTGGAAGTTGGATAACCATATTTCCAATGTACACAAACTATTTCTTTAACTTCTGCTGACATCTCACAAGTATCTGTATGTCATATGTTTGTAGTTGCAAAAAGCTATGTTAATTTTAAGATTGTTTTCCATGATTTCCCAGGGGTTTGAAAGGACTACTAGCGTCCAGTATAATATTATTTAGCCGTGTCCTTGTCTGTCATCTGAAGTTTAACTGCAGCTACAATTCAAAATTTAGGAAGTCATCACCGTTAGCTTCTTTCTATATCGTACAACCAATCTTGTTCGCATTGATGAATTATGGTTAGAACTGACTATACTTCTAAGCAGACCTATTCTCAAAGATCAGATGCAGTGATAAGGGCCTGTCCCACCAGCATGCGACGCCATGCGGTGAGCGTGACCAAACTGGAAGCGGGGGCCGCACGGAGGTCGGGCGATCCCCTGTACAGGGCCGGTCCCACCAGCATGTGCCTGCATGCGGCGAGCGCGACCAAACCGGCAGCGGGGGCCGCGCGGAGGTCGTGTGAGTGTCGCGACGAGGCACGAAGTTGGAGCGAAGTCCATGGTAAGCTCGCAAGGACAGAGAGGGACATGGAGGCACACAGAGAGGGTCACGGAGGCACACAGAGAGGGGCACGGAGGCACACAGAGAGAGGGTCATGGAGGCACATATAGAGAGGGGCACGGAGGCACATATAGAGAGGGTCACAGAGGCACATATAGAGAGGGTCACGGAGGCACGACGTTGAGGCAGTGCGTAATGCGTCGAGGTGGCTGTGGGCCGACAGGCCGTTGCCGTGCAGAATTTTTGAACACGGTCACTTTTTCGAAGCCCCGCGCGATGTCGGGACCAGCTCCGCAGAACTCCATACGGCTCTGGCGATCGAAGTGGAACCGGCCCCGCGAGGCCGGACGGCTCAAGCGACCATGTTAGGTCGCACTCGCTGCATGCAGTCGCATGCTGGTGGGACAGGCCCTTTACACTTCACTGGATTTCCATACACAACTCCCTGAAAACAAGTTTGAACACATTTTCTTTTGCACCTGCGTAAATTGATTTGTTCCTTACGCCAACACAAAAACTGCTGGGTACATCCAGAGTCAGGGCCCAATGTGCAGCATAGCAACACTATCTGCAGTTTTACAACTCTTCCGTTAGGTACTCGGTTTACATTTCATGCGGTACATATTTACGCAAATGTTCAGCTCGACTATCTGAGAGATTTTAAGCATTTTGACCCAGGTTTAAAATGTAAAGAACGCAGAAATTGTGTTCTCATTGTTCTTTCAACTTTAAAATATGTCTACTTGTTGAGAAAGATCTTTGTGACAAAATGTTTCCACCACCATCGAAAGGATCTGCAGGAACCATTGCCTCAAGAAGGCTGCTAATACCGTCAAAAACCCACACCCGGCCATGCTTTCTTCATGCCGCTACCATTAGTAAGAAGGTACAGGAGCCAGAGAACCTCTCGTCAAGGATGACAATTTCAAGCTTCTCAAATCTTACATTAACGATACAAGACTTGTTATATTAGGACCAACCCTTTGGTCTTTTCTGCATTGTATCCAGCATTCATAGTTTTTCAATGACTATAAGATGACATAATAATCATGAAGCAGTCTGACAGTGCACTGATGTGTATTATTTTAGCTATCATTTCCAAGTTCTGTTGTCTTTACTAACTGCTGTTCTAGACTTTAGCTTAGATACAGCGTGGAAACAGGCCCTTCGGCCCACCGAGTCCCCGCCGAACAGTGATCCCCGCACATTAAAACTACCCCACACACAACATGGGACAATTTTACATTTATACCTAGCCTACAAACCTGTACGTCTTTGGAGTGTGGGAGGAGACCAAAGATCTCGGGAAAAAAACCCACGCAGGTCTCGGGAAGACAAATCATTTTTTCCAACATCAGTTGGGATATAAACAGCTAATTTAGCTGAACTTACACTTGAAATGAGCAACAAATCCTAGTGCCATATCGTCTTGAATACAATCTAATTGCTATTGGTAACAGTGTACAATTATAAATATGTGTTGCTTAATAACATAACATGAAATATTAAATGTACCTTGTTAAATCGAGCTAATTATTTCTAATAGGTTGTCAAAGTCTTTATCAATAGACAATGGTGCCGGAGTAGGCCATTCGGCCCAAGAGTTCAGTACGTGGTTCACTGGGTTCCCGTTTCCTGCAGTCCCTTCAAACTCACCAGGATCCCTGTTGCCTGCATTCCCTTTAAACTAACCACAGTCCCCGTTTTCTGCACTCTTTAAACTCGCCAGATCCTATTGCCAGTGGTCCTTTAAACCCGTTAGGGTCACCTGCTTCCTTTAAATTCACCAGGTTTGAATTTCTTGCATTTTCTGGGACCCCTTTAAATACCACAGAATCCGCAATGAAATAAATTACCGGAAAGGTGATTTTACACAAAAAACATAAATACCCAAGTAACATTATAATTATGTAACCATCAAGTAGATAAGCTCTTTCAAAGACAAAAATAGGTAGAAGAAAATTATGTTGCCTACATTAACATTGATCATTGCATAAGAAAAAATAAGCTGAAATGCACAGTTTATAGCAGATTTCATTTCCTATTATGACAAGGGATATCATTGCCAAAATACTTTAGCTACTCACAGTACTTGTTGCAAGGTCAAATGCAGACATACTCCATTCAAGGCACTCAACGCTTAAATTAGGCCCATGTATTTTTCGAATAGACTAGAGGACTTCCTTTGTAGTCGCCATTTTTACTGTCAGCACCGTTAAGATGGAGTGAAGATGTCTCTGTTCCGAGCACATTGTGCACCATTCTATACTGCACATCTGTGGTCAAACTACAAAAAAGCAAGCTTACTGGGACTTAAAGTAGCTTATAATGATGCAACGAGAATATTACTTGAGACTGAGATGGTGTAGTGCAAGTGAAATGTTTGTGGCTGCAGGAGTCAATCTGTCACAAACTGTCTTAAGAAATCTTATGTATAAATTTATTTGTCAGATTAATCTGAAAATGAAATCATTTTGGTTTTTATCAAACTTAAGGTTTAGCACTACATGCTGCCAATCCCAGTTGTCTCGTTGTAGGACACTGATTTTGTTTTATTCATGATCTTAAACCATGTATTGTGCTTTTGTATGTAATTTATTGTGCTTTTGTATGCAATTTATTCTATGTAATGTCTTGTATTTTATCTAGATCTTGAATCTGTAATAAAAAAGTAAGTAAGTAACTGATCCAAATCATTCCAAAAATCAACACCTTATGTTGAGGATCACTTTCTGAACACAGTAAGAATTGTTTCTCAGGTGGGACAGAATTTATCTCAGGGCTTTGAACTTTTCCTCATTTTTATTCCAGGATTTGTGCAGTCTTGGATCACAGACACTCAGGGAAAAAAAGCTGTCCAATTTCTCAGAACTTTTGAATTTGGTTGACACGGGTGTAAACTGAAATCAGTAAAAACTAATCATGATAAATTACAATGACTATGAAAGGTTAGGAATGCCAAAAATGTCAAGACATCACTATTCAAAAACAGTCTACTCTTACAATACTGAAAAGTAAATGAACAGGACAGTATTTGTTCATGTTGTTTGGAATGTGTCATTCTAAAACCAACTTGCAATTGGAATATGAAGGAAACAGGTCACATACATTATTTCAAAAAATTATAAACCAGTTAACAAATTATATAATGATTTTTTTTTGAGACTACTCTGTATACTTGCCTTATTTAATATCTTAAGCTATGCAGTCCCTACCAAAGATGGAATAATATAATTTCCGTCATGGTTGCCTTATTACACACTACGCATATTTAAAAAAAAACTCAATACTGTCCTTAAAAAAAGACAGCTGGAGGAACTCAGCAAGTCAGGCAGCATCTGTGGAAGGAAAGGGTCATTCAATATTTCAGGTCTGATAATAGGTAAACCAAAACATTGTCTGCCCATTTCTTTCCACAGATGTGCCTGACCCATTGAATCCGGCAGTTTGTTTTTTGCTTAGTATTCCAATATCTGCTGCCTTCTTTGCATCCTCAAAACGGTCCTTTCCCACATTCAGAAAGTCCATAAAGAGAGAAACATTGTTTCTTCAGTTTAGACAATTACATTTTGTGTTCTTTATTCAAATTGATGTCAGCTAGATTTCAGGACAGCCCACTACTTTTTCTCCATTACAATTTTCTAATTTATGTTTTGTCATTACTATTTAGATCACAATGACATAATCAGTGTTTTAAACGTTCTTAACTGCACCAAGGTGTCTGAGATGGAGCAAAATTGATAGGAAGACCAATAATATTTGATATCAAAATCAATCCTTTTGAATCTTTTGAAAAATGCAGCACAAATTGGATTTTTTTTTAACTGCAAAAAAAATCTAACATGAAAACCTGCTACTTTAAATGTTTTAAATTATTCTGAAATTAGTAAAATCAATAAGAATTAGATCTGAACCTGAAATATATGGTTATAATACTGATACAACAATTAATAAAATATCTTTATATGCAGATGATGTTTTGATTTATATTACAAGACCGGAATGCAGTATTCCCAAGTTATTTAATGTTATAAATGAATTTAGCATATTTTCAGGATATAGGATTAACTGGAATAAAAGTGAAATTATGCCTATAACTGGCATAAATGTAAATATATTGCAACAATATCCATTAAAAATAGTCACAGATAAATTTAAATATTTAGGAATCAATGTACCTAAATCCTATAAATTATTAATTAAATCTAATTATCCTCAATTATTAGATAAACTTAT
The DNA here is from genome assembly GCA_963514005.1 of Raja brachyura. The sequence continues at coordinate 15,988,529 of OY740797.1, forward strand.
AAAAAATATTTCATATTGGAAAACACTTCCTATATCTATGGTTGGTAGAATTAATGCTATAAAAATGATTTTTTTACCACAATTGTTATATTTGTTTCAGGCTATTCCTTTTTTTCTCCCGAAATTTTTTTTAAAGAAAATTGATAATATTGTTAATAGTTTTATTTGGGACTATAAAAGTCATAGAATAAGTAAAAAACACTTATGTAAGTCTAAGATAAATGGAGGGTTAGCACTTCCAAATGTTTTATATTATTTCTGGGCAGTTCAGATTAAGAATATGAATTTTTGGTGGATAAATCTGGATAATGAACCAATGTGGTTAAAGATGGAAAAGGAAGACTGTTTACCTTTTAATATAGGCTCGATTCTTTTTGCGCCAAAGGAAGTACAAAAAAAGATTTATAGGGATAACCCTATAATTTATAATAATAGGCGTATATGGAAACAGATAGTTAAGACTTTACATCTGGATAATCTATCTTTCAGGTTACCAATTAGGAATAACCCATTGTTTAAACCCTCAATATTAGATGCGGGGTTTAGACTCTGGGAGGATTTAGGAATTAAAAGGATAGGACACCTTTATAGAAATGGAAAATTTTTATTATTTGAAGAGTTGCAAGATATTTTTGGATTGCCTTCACAACATTTATTTAGATATTTACAAATTAGAGATTACATTAAATGTAATACACAAGATTATAAAAATAAAGAACCAGGCTTATTAGATGGTTTGTTTAATTTACATCCAAATACGGAAAAGTTAATAGCTCATATATATAATATTATTCTAGATAAAAAGACCCCAATAACTGAAACATATCGCCAAGCATGGGAAAATGAAATTGGATTACCTATAACAAAAGAAATTTGGGAAGAAAGCTTACAGAGAATAAATCGGTGTTCTTTAAATGCTAGACATATATTAATACAATTTAAAGTACTATATAGATTACATTATTCGAAAACCAAATTAAATAGTATTTTTCCCAATCGCTCCTCTATTTGTGATAAATGTAAGAATCTAGAAGCAAACTTAATACATAGTTTTGTAACATGCCCTAAGTTGAATTATTACTGGACAGAAATTTTTAAAGTAATTTCTGAAGTTCTTAAAGTTAAACTGGACCCTGACCCAAAATTAATAATATTTGGAATTCCGGAATCAAGTTTGGTTTTGACAGTAAATCAAAGAAATTTCTTTGATTACTGTTTGATAATAGGGAAAAAAATCATATTGAAATTTTGGAAGGGAACATTATCCCCAACAATTAAAATGTGGACAGCAGAGATGCAGGAGACGTTATATTTGGAAAGAATTAGATTTGTCCTATTGGACAGGTATAATTCTTTTGAACTGATATGGTCTCCATATATACAGTATCTAGAGAAGTAGCTGTTCTTGGCATCACGGCTCGACAGGCACCCTACGGAATCCGATGAGCATAACTTATTTACATATGGGATTAATGCGCATGTCCCATTGATATTATTGTTTGAAATAATTTCATGTATAATGTACTTAGTTGTTTTTGATTTATATATATATATATTTTTTTTAAATTTGTATTTGTAGATTGTTTTCTATTTCTATCTTTTTTTTTCTTTTCCTCTTTATTATATATCTTTTTCTATCTTTATTTCCAAAAAAACAGACGATATTAATTATCGATGTGCTATTTGTAGAAATTTTGAATTAAGATGATAGTTTTAAATGTGTGTTATACATTGTAAACTGGTTACTTCAAATAAAAAAATATTAAAAAAAAAAAAAAATCAATAAGAATGGGTCTTATATAGTACTACCACCATTTTAACCCAAATGTTATGCAAGCAAGTGATAGAGAAGAGTTAGTACCACTCTGAGTAATTCATTCTGTACAGTGCACATAACATTGTAACATTTAACACAAGGAGTAGTAATATCAAGGATCAGTCAGAAGAAGGGTCTCAACCTGAAACATCACCTATTCCTTCTCACCAGAGATGCTACCTGTCCCACTGAGTTACTCCAGTATTTTATGTCTACCTTCAAGTAGTAGTAATACTTTGGTTGATCACTTAAATCAATATTTATTCTCACCCTTTTACATAAAAATTCCAGTCCCGTCAACTGGTAATACATATTAGCAAACCTGCACAGGATAAAAGAAAGTACAGATTTACAATGATAAATGTTACCTCTGCGTCTAACAACCGCAGCATAAATAGTCAATGGAATGAGAAATACAAATTTATTTTCATGGTCTAATAACATATTACCTACCACACTGCAGTAAAATTGCATTATATCCAATCTACTGCTGTCAAGAAAATTTGAACTGAAAACAACAAACTGCTAATACCTCCACTCATTAGGGCGAGAAACAGTATTACTCTTTCCCAATTGCACATGCTTACTGTTAGGTTGAAGAACCAAACATAATAAGAATTCTCTGGTGAAATGCAATGTCAGAAAATCATCACTCACCAGTGATTTCTTTCCTGATGTTAAACCGTAATAGCTGAAGCAAAAATTAAGAGAACCAAAAGCATTGTTATATTGGAAGCACTGACTTAAGACTGATATCAATCAATAGGAATAGTGGTTTAGCAGATCAATTACATTCCTAGCACCATTTCAATTAGAGCTCTCTAACAATGTACCATTCACTGAGGCCCAAACAATCGTTTAATTTTAAATCAGAAATGATTTGACATGAGGAATGCAAAGACATTTCCAACATTGTCCAGTCCCAGCCAGACACTTGGCATGCTTTCAAACTTCACTTCACACCAACTACGGTTAAAGTGCAACAGTAGAACAGTCTGTGGCTGGGTCTTTTAGTAGTTCCATGCAAAGCATAAACCAGCTGATTCAAAACGGATTAACTGGGGCAGCTGCTCGAATATATTGTGCCAATGTTCATCAGATGCAACATAATCACGCACTTCCACTTGAATGGACATTGTTGGGGCTGAACAGAATAAAGAAAACAAGCTAAGGTAAGAGAAAGCAGATGTAGACCATTCAGCTTCTCAGTTACCAATAAAGACATGGCTGATCAGTCTGAAGAAGCTCTCAACCCGAAACGTCACCCATTCTTTCACTCCAGAGATGTTGCCTGTCCCGATGAGTTACTCCAGCATTTTGTGGCTGATCTTTTAGGTCAGCGCTACTCATCTGCGCTAATGCCATAGCCTTAAATTTCCTTCTGAACAAAAAATCTGTTAGGTTGTCGCGTGACTCAGTAATTGAACCTTTACAGCCCTCCTGGGTAGAGGATTCTAAGGATTTACTGCCTAATGAGGAAGACTTTTCTCATTTATCTTGAATGCCAACCTGTTACTTTGAGACTGTGCCTCTTGTTTCTAGATATCCTTGTCAAGAGGACCATTATCCATGTATCAACCCTGCATAGCCTTGCAAGAATTGTGTACGTGTCAATGAGATCATTTCTCATTCTAAACACAAGAGCACAAGGGCCAGGTCTGTTTACTCTCTCCTCAATGGACAAATCAGCCATCCCAGCAATCATTTTTTTGTCTATCTTTGCTTCATTTTTTCCATTCGTCAGGGCATAGGAGCAGAATTAGGCCATTCAACCCATTCAGTCTGCTCCGCCATCCAATCATGGCTCATCTATCTTTCCCTCAGCTCTATTTTCCTGCCTTCTCTCATTAACCCCCGTTGGATCTACAAATCCCCATTTCATGTATATCCTTTGCCAGATAAGACCAGACCAATACACAACATTTTGGGTACAACCACACCACAGCCAGATGTGTGACATTGTTACTTAAAGGCCAGTATACATTACCTTCCTAGCTGCTTCTCCCATTCAATGATCGTTATTGACAACTACACCTCATCTTTTAAAATTTTAATTTTTCATTTTGTTTTAGTTTTTTAATTCATGAAATATTTAGCCAATATGCATGCATGTTTGTGGCAGGGCTGAAGCTAAAGGCTGGATCAAACTTTACTCATCCTGTACAGGATGTTGGAGAGCAGTCAAACAATCAAATGCAACAATGTGACTTGCTTTCCCACGATTTCTAGTTTGACAATACTTCTACGACAGAAAAAGAAACCAAATTAATATATAGGACAAATAGCAGGATTAACTTTTTTTTTCAAAATGAAAGATTAAGGGTCATTTGCAAATTTATAAAGCTGGTCAGTTTAGGACTATTGATTTATGGAGATGAAGAACCATGATGAACAGTTCAGTTATCTTTTGTTCTCTAAATGAACACACTCATATTGCTGCAATATCATTCACCATGATTCGCACCCGTTTCCTCCACTAGCCCATCCCTCTTTTTCCATTTTCCTCCATCCCTCCCTATAACCCTCCCTCTGCCTTTACAGTCACTCTTTTGTTTCCTTTCATCTCTATCCTTTGTCTTCCCATCTTCGCAAATTTCCCTCATCTGTATTCACCTAACATTTGCTAGGATTTGTCTCATCCCCAGCTATTTTCCAGCTTTTTCCCCATTACTACAATCAGTCTGAAGAAGGGTTTCAACCTGAAAAGTCACCTATTCACGTTCTCCAGAGATGTTTGAGTTACTCCAGAGCTTGTGGGTTTTTTTAAAATCATGAGTACAATATTTGTTATAAAGAAAATTGCAGCACGTTTGGAAATCTTTGGAAATCTTTGAATATAGATTTTATTTTTTTAATATGAAAAGCTTATTCTGGTTACACATCTCACATTCTGTTCCTCATCTCAACTGGCACAATTCAATGATTTCGCTTTTTGTTTATAAAAATGCCATATCAGCATGCATTTAACATTTTGATGTCACTCTAGTATCTTGTTTTGATGAATGACAATCTTAACCAGTTCCCCAGAGAATGGCAGCTTGATAATGGACTGCATAATCATATTGATAGAATACGACTCAACAAACTGCAGATCTTCCTGCAATTCAGCTTTATTTAAAATGCAAGCTTATTTTCTCCTCTCAAAATAACAAAAAAAATACATCTTAACATTTTGCATTATTAAAATGCTATCCACTCCCAACATAAAACAACATTGTCATTAAGACAAGTGGCCTATGAACAGTTAACAAAGGATGAATGGATCTCATAAGTTATTAAAAAATTGAGTTAGCTCATAGTGTTTCCCAATGGGGCAGTTATAATTCCTAAATATCATCAGAGATGTTGCAACAGATGTAAACAACATCCAAGATAACTTCAGCAATTTACTCCTACAAGCTACTTCTCAATACTTACATATTACAAAAAGCTAAACATTAGATTGCATATTTTCTACATTTGTCATTAATTCAAGCACCACATGAAGTTAGAGCTAGTCTTTATATTTTAGGAAAAAATGACTGTGGGCACTGTCTTTTTAAGCTTACACTCTGCAATCATATTTTGCCACCTGTCTTCTTTCTGCAAAAGGTCCAAATTTGTACAAATTCCACAAAAGGATAAAATATGTCATCACAGCTCAATGTCTAGATTTTACCAATGGAAAATAATGGAGCATACATGAGGTTAACATAGAAGTTGAAAGATCCTAAATCTTCAAAATGTATTTTGAAATATTTATCTGAAGGAATAATAAATGTTACATGAAAGACTTAGTCGCTATTGAAGTGCTCATTTCTCCCTTGTGCAACTAAAGCATGACATTTTAGGGAGTTTATTTTTAGTGTTAATAAACACGTTAAGTTCTTCTCAGTTCATTGATTGTCAAAGATCATTTTGGAGAAGGCTTCAAGTTTGTGCAACCTGTGGAGAAGCAAGAAACTACTGAACATTGATGCTTCTGAACATCGATGCTTACCTAAGCACATCCGGCACATGTAAACTCAATTTGTGCCTAAATTTCAACCATCATATCAGCAAACATTCACTGCTGCATTGTTACTTTCTCATCACAAATTCTTTTGAACACTTTGTAGAATGATGTGTGATATTCACTGTAAATGCAATGAGATCTTGACTGGTTGAACAGTAATTATTTCTATCAGCTGAGGGCCTATGACCTTCTGCTTCCAATTTCTACTGGAATTGTGCTCTGAGAAATAATGCTTTTAAAGTTAAAAGAGGCGTTGCTCAGCCAACACAGGTGAGCGAGCATGGTGTGATGAGCAAGTGGGCTTGGTATTGAATAGGCTATGGGCAGCAGAGTTTCAGATAACTTTAACGTTATGGAGAGCAACACAAGAGAAGTAAGCCAGGATTCTATTGAATGAATCGAGTCCAGAACTAACAATGGCACAAACAAGTATTTCAGCTTCAGATACTCTGAGGCAGGAACGGAGTTCAGCAACATGGCGGTGGAAATAATCTGTCTTTGTGATGGCGCAAGTACACAGTGAAACTAAAATAATCCACTCTGTGGCCATTGGGATATCTCAATGGTTCAGCATCTGGCTCGCATGGTGATGTCTGCTGTGCTATCTTCCAAATCACGGGGAGCACAGTTCCTGCAACACTGCTGATTTTCCAGGATCCCTATTTGATTGATTAAAAGATGCAGCAGAGAAACAGGCCATTCAGCCCACCTATTCCAGTCTGGTAAGCAGACCAGCTAGGGGAAGGAGTACACTATATTGACAGTGGTAGCCTTGCAACAGCATGGGGCTCGACTATACCAGGTGCCACTCCAAGAGGCCACGCGCATGAACCGGACAAGGCCTGCAGCGGTGAACAACTCAGGCTATACACTTGTCCTGTATCTAAGACACTTATCCAAGATGTATCTAAGTGCTTATGTATAGTGAAATTTGTGCTGAACTGTAGAGAAAAATGAATTTCACTCTACCTCAGTACATGTGACAAATAAAGTACCATTATCATCTCATACTAGTTCTAATGTTATCCTATTTTCTCTTTCACTGCCTACACATTAGGGATAATTTTACAAAGGCCAATCAACTCACAAAACCTGTACGTCTTTCAGGAGCACCCAGAGGAAATTCATGTGGTCACAGGGTGTACGTACAAATTCCACAGGGACAACAACCGAGAAAATTTAAAATGGCGGTGCGCACAGTCGCAGCGGCTTGGAGCTCTTCCTCTAGTTGCAGGTTTTTAGTGTTTTTCGTGTTTTTTTAACGTTTACTTTCTGCACTGTGAGCCTTTCCCTTCAAATGGGAACGAACATAACTTATAACCGACTGCACATCTTGAATATTCGGAGTACAAACTACATTCCACCCCCTCCATCTGCTATATCGGAGGAGCTGCTCCGCACAGTGGTGCCCGCCTGGATAACGAGCCGAAGCAGCAAGCGGGGCAGACGGAGACGGAAGAGGAAGCAAAAGCGGGGCAAGCGGGCCGGCATCCATGCTAGGCTAAGGAGCTCACCGGACCGACCAGCTTTGCCTAGCCTGTTTATAGCGAACGCCCAGTCCATTGTCAACAAGATCTACGAACTCAGACTGAGGCTTTACTCAAACAGGATAAGTAGCTGTGCTTTCTTCTTCAGCGAAACCTGGCTGAATCCGAACATCTCTGACGCTGCTATTGAGCTAGCAGGCCGGACTGTTTATCGAACAGACCGAACAGCTGACTCCGGTAAGGATAAAGGCGGTGGTGTGTGCATATATGTGTGTAACTCATGGTGCACCACCACTGACATTGTTGAGACTTTTTGCTCCCCGGACTTGGAGTTTATTACAGTGAGATGCAGACCGTTATATCTGCCAAGAGAGTTTACAGTGGTGTTCCTCACTACTGTTTACATACCACCGCAAGCTAACGCTAAGCTAGCACTGGCTAGTCTGCATGATGCTATCCACGAGCTGAAAAACAACCACCCAGACGGCATGTTTTTAATAGCAGGAGACTTCAAGCACGCCAAGCTGAAGACGGTGTTGCCAACATTTCACCAGTTTATTGATTTTCCGATCAGAGGAAACAACATCTTGGACCAGGTCTACTGCAACATTGCCAGGGGCTACAAAGCGTCCCCCTGCCCTCATCTTGGCCGATCCGATCACATCAGTCTGTACTTAACACCTGCATGCAGACCCCTCATTGCAAGGACAAAGCCAACAGTTCGCACCATCATGGTCTGGCCAGAAGGAGCCATGGACAGGCTACAGAACTGCTTTGAGTATACTGATTGGGACATTTTTAAACAGGCTGCCACTCACAACAACCACACAGACCTTAACACCTACACCTCATCAGTATTGGATTACATCACCTTCTGTATGAACAGTGTCACCACACTGAGGACAATACTGACATTCCCCAACCATAAGCCATGGATGAATGGCGCTGTAACTGGTCTGCTGAAGGCCCGGGATGCAGCTTTCCACTCAGGCGATGCAGAGGCCTACAGAACAGCAAGGTCCAGTCTGAGGAAGGGCATCAGGGAAGCAAAGCACCGCTACACAAAGCGCATCGAGGAGCATTTTAACAGCTCAGACTCTCGACGCGTGTGGCAGGGCATCAGAACCATCACCGGCTACAACAACTCCACACACGCACAAAGCTCATCCCTCCCTGACGACCTGAACTGCTTTTTTGCCAGGTTTGACTGCGCCGACAGCAGTGACAACATACGGGCACAGCAGGGACCCTCACCACCGGTGCTGACTCTGAGCCCCCACCACGTGAAACAGACCCTGCAGCACATCAACCCCAGCAAGGCCACCGGACCTGACGGAGTACCAGGGCGGGTTCTGAAGCACTGTGCAGGGGAGCTGACTGCTGTGCTCACGGACCTGTTTAACACCTCCCTGAGGCAGGCCTCCGTCCCCACATGCCTCAAGACAGCCACAATCATCCCTGTGCCAAAACAATCAGCCATCAGATCCCTCAACGACTATCGGCCAGTGGCGTTGACACCGGTGGTGATGAAGTGCTTTGAACGTCTGGTACTGGGACACTTGAAGAACAGCATCCCCCCCTCCTTAGACCACCATCAATTTGCCTATAGGGCAAACAGGTCGACGGAGGACGCAGTGTCACTGGCCCTCCACTCCACCCTGACACATCTTGACCAGCGGGACAGTTATGTGCGGATGCTATTCATAGATTATAGCTCCGCCTTGAACACCATCCCCCCCCCATAAACTAATCACCAAGATGGACCTCAACAAACACCTGAGCAGCTGGGTCCTGGACTTTCTCACCGGCCGACCACAGACTGTGCGCATGGGGGGGCAGGTCTCCTCCAGCATCACCTTGAACATCGGTGCACCACAGGGTTGTGTGTTGAGCCCCTTCCTCTTCTCCCTCTACACTCTCAACTGCCAGCCCACCCACGAGGCCAACACCATACTAAAGTTTGCAGATGACACCATCATGTTAGGCAGGATCACGAGTAACAACGAAGCTGCCTACAGGACAGAGGTAGAGAACCTGGTGAGCTGGAGCCGTGAGAACAACATGATCCTCAACGCAGCAAAAACAAAGGAGATGATCCTGGACTTCAGGAGGAGACCAAGGACCCTCGTCCATCAGCCCATCACCATTAACGTCGAGACAGTGGAGGCTGTGCAGAACATCAGGTACCTCGGGGTCAACATCAGTCATGACCTGACCTGGACCGTCAACATCACGGCGACGGCCAAGAAAGGACTCCAAAGGCTTCACTTCCTGAGGTGCTTAAAGAGGGCACGTCTCCCACAACAGCTGCTGGTGAGCTTCTACAGGTCAGCCATCGTGTCAGTTCTCACATACTGCATCAAAGTATGGTACTCTTGCTGCACCGCAGAGAACAGGAAAGCTCTCCAACGCGTCATTAAGATTGCTGAGAGGATCACTGGCACCCAGCTCCCCAGACTTGAGGACATATACCGGACCCACTGCATCCAGAGGGTCAAGGGCATCATTAGAGACAGCACACACCCTGGACACTGCCTCTTTACCCCCCTGCCCTCAGGAAGACGATACAGGACACTGGGTGCCCGCACGACAAGACTAAAAAACAGCTTCTACCATAGAGCTGTGACACTACTGAACTTTACCCCCCTCCCACACTGATTGCCCCCCCTTCTCTCTCACACACCTGTCCATACTCCTATATGTTTATAGTCTTTTTAACGTATTTTTATACCCATATTCCTGTGCAGCTGGAGGACTGCTCCAACAACATTTTGTTGTCTTGTACAATGACAATAAAGATTATTATTATTATTTAGATCAGAATCAAATCTGGGTCTCTGGAGCTGTGAGACAATAGCTCTACCAGCTAAGCCACAGTGTAGCCCTGTTTCTAGGCGGTCTTTTGATTCACTGGGATCCGATTTACTGCACTCCCTTTAAATTTACTAGGGTCACTGGGTATTTACTCTCTTACTGATTTTTTTTAATGTAATATCCAGAAAATCTGCCAGACTGGCACCAAAATCACAAATGTGCCAGGTTATTGGAGTTTGAAATTGTTTTCGAGTTAATGTAACACTGGAATTTCAAACAGCATAGTGCAATCTCAGAAGGTTGCCACAAGGCAGATGGAGATGGTGGCTAGGGAAAAGAGTTTGTGACTGGAACTGAAAACAAAAGCTTTAGTCTGCCCACTTATTATGAGAATATTACAGCATGCAATTAATCGGTATACAAGGATCTGGTAGCAATTGAATGCTAAGGCAAAACATGGAAGTAAAATTAAAATATAGAAGCAATATTAAGTTTCGAAAGCTCAACAGAAAAATATGAGGATATTAACATTACATAAGCAAAGGCTGCCAAGTGAACTTTACTTACATGAGCCAATCTGACCAATTAAAGACAGGACATTAAAATAACATACAAAAACTGCTTTATTATCAGTCCAAGATAAATTTTAGTAATAGAAATTGGATGTAGTAAAAATGAAGCCTCTCTGCTTGCATAAGGATTAATAGTTGTGCAGACTAGACCAAGCGCAGGTTTGGCGATCGTTTCACTGAACACCTCCGCTCAGTCCGTTTTAACCTACCTGATCTCCCAGTGGCTCAGCACTTCAACACCCCCACCCAATCCCAATCTAACCTTTCTGGCCTGGGCCTCCTCCAGCCCAGTGCAAATTGGAGGAACAGCATCTCATAATTCGCTTGGGTAGTTTACACCCCAGCGGTATGAACATACTTCTCTATGTGACTTCTCTAACTTCAGATAGCCCTTGCTTTTTCTCTCCATCCCCTCCCCCTTCCCAGTTCTCCCACTAGTCTTACTGTCTCTGCCTACATTCTATCTTTGTCCCGCCCCTTCCCCTGCCATCAGTCTGAAGAAGGGTCTCGACCCGAAACGTCGCCCATTCCTTCACTCCAGAGATGCTGCCTCACCCGCTGAGTTTCTCAAGCATTTTGTGTCTACCTTCGATTTAGACCAGCATCTGCAGTTCTTTCTTACACAGGTTTGTAGGTTAATTGGCTTCTGTAAATTGTCCTTCATGTGTTCGATCGAAGTAGTGTATGGTAATTGCTCATGAGCCGAAGGGCCTGTTTCCATGCTGTATCTCTAAGCTAAACCAGTTATACATAAAATACATCACTCCATTTTATAAAGGCAGCTATGAATTTTCTTGTCAATTTTTGCACTGAAACTATTTCAGAAAAAAGCTACTTAAACTTTAAAAAAAAAGCTACACTTTTTTAAAAAAGGGGGCAAAACCTGATGAAAGATCACTGGCTATGAACCAATTTTTGAGTTGGCTTCTCTAAAGACTGAACAATGAGCAATTTGTGAGACATGTTGCATCAGTTAAACAAAACAATACAGACCGTAACTAAAGCTTTGTATGTTTACTTGGAAAATAAAGCAGCTTAAATAATTCACGTTTAGCCTATCTTTGCCAATAGTTTTTCCACCTGCAAGAAGACTGGAATGGCAGGCTTGGGTATACATAGAAGGACAGCATTACCAGTTCAGATTAATCAGTACGACGAAGTTGAGTGCAAAGAGCAGTGCAGCACCCCTCAGTAGTACTGTTGTTTTAGTAGATTGGGCTGTGAGTGTCTGCTTTAGGAAAAAATCATTGAATCAATAGTGTTAACAACTAGAATTTACTGTATAATACTTTCCACCAAATACATAATAGAAAACAGGTTGGATAAAAATCTGGCTGTCAATTGCACTAACGGAGAATGTCGATGCATTTCACACCTATCTTAAAAAGAATAAGGTACAGCTGAGGCATTTTGGAATGGGCATTATTTCTCATCTCATCTTTCTTGAAGTCCAGCAGGCAAATGATGTCAGAGTTAGACAATGGTAACTCAGCTTCAAGGCGCAATGATTTTGTTGGACTAATTTTAAGCCTTAGAAATCTTAATTTGTTTTTAAAGACATGGATACATAGTTTGGTAAGAAGCCAATGTAGGTTGGCGAAACCTTAATAAGGTATTATGTGTAACTAAATTAGTTTCTTCTCTTCCACTTACTAAATTTGTAAATGAGAATTTTTGCTTCTTAAACATTGATATATTTTTACTTGTTCAGGAGCCATGAATCATTGTTCCCTTTATGATTTTTTAGAATCACAGGGAGGTGAGGGAAGGTAGACAAAAGGGCTGGAGAAACTCAGCGGGTGAGGCAGCATCTATGGAGCGAAGGAATAGGTGACGTTTCGGGTTGAGACCCTTCTTCATTTAATTTCAGCAGGGGCACCAGCAACTAGTTATACTTGCCTTTCCACATTGATTCCACTGAAGTTGATGAATACAGACATCAGGGACAAAACAAAGAGACCAACCTGCGGCCAGTATGCTCCAGAGATAAATATATCCCACATGGCATCATGCAACGTAAAAGGTGCCGTTCAGCCCATTATATCTAGTATGACTCTTTGAAACTGATCTTGCTTGATACATTGAGCTGTTCTCCCAATGGGCATTTTGCAAAAATGGTATTGTTACAGATGACAGAACAAAAAAAAAATCCAAAGAACAAATTACACAGACAATTAATTCAAAATCACAAAGTTCGGCTCGCGTTACATATTGAATGGTTGTTTGAATTTTCTGATATTTTTGATGGAAACCTTGCTCCAAGAATAATTATCTTCCCCAGAAAGTACTGAAGATTTATAAGCAATTTATTCAGTATGATTTATTTTCCATTTATGAAGCAATGTCAGTTAGAGTGGCTAATTCAGTAATGGCTTGACATTTAAAGTGAGGACAGGAGCGAAGTGGTCGTCAAAGCTGTCAACCGTGACATTTTCACTTCAGAGAAAATCTACATTACTGGTCTACTGTCTTTTTTAAGATGAAATACATGCTTGACAATTCAAGAAAGTATACGCCCTCAATACGCCAATGATCTTCACGGGATGCATTTATCTTTGGGCGGAAATCGCTTTGAAAACATGGGGGGGGGGGGGGGGGGGGGGACAGTGAGGTCTGACACCTAGGACAGGGGTTGGCAACCAAAAAATCACAGGATTTTGTGAAATCACAGGAAAAAATCGCCCGATTCAGCCCATAGCCCCAAATCATCCGGCCTGCAGGCGTATTTTTTTTCAATTAGTTTCCGCTACAGCCAGTCCTGGCGCACGCAGGAAACCTGGGCACGCAGGTGACCTAGGAACAGCAGCCATCCCCGGGGCACCTGGGCGCTCCAGCCAGTCCTGCCAGCCGACCTGGGCGCTACAGCCAGTCCCGGGGCAGGCGAGTCAACCTGGGCGTTACAGCCAGTCCCGGGGTATTCAGGCGACCTGTTCATAACAGCCACAATTTACAGTAATCTGGCACTCAAAAAAAGACAGAAGGCAACAATTCAGCATCATTGCTGTTGGTATATGTTGGAGTGCGTTTGTTCTGGATTTCAATCTATGAGAGGTCCCTATATTCCAAAAGATCAGCTTTGTTTGAATTTGCACTTTTTTTTTTAGAAATCAACTCTTCTGCAGCCTTCCTTTTTAAATAAAAATGTTTCATTTCTGCTCCACTAAGTTAGAAGTAACATGGTTACATAAAATTTTTTTCCACCTTACATCAACGTTGACCATTCTATGTACAGTTAGAATGCAAATGTGTGGGGTATTGTTTCAGCCATCCATGTTGAAGGAACGCATGCTTAGAAATGGACCAACTTATTCCCTTACTTCACAAAGGTATAATCCTGCTCAGCGGCAGGAAGACCACCTATTTGTAATCCTATTACAAAGCATTATCAAAACAGGCACCTTTTTATTTCTAACTACCGGCATGACATCAACCGTCTCAACCTTTCGACTCTCCTTACCTACTCCAACCTCACCTCCTCTGAACATACAGCCCTCCCCTCACTCTGCTGCAATCCTGACATTATAATCATACCTGCCGAAAAGGGAGGAACCGTTGTAGTCTTGCGCACTGACCTCTTCCGAGCTGAGGCCAGACGACAACTCTCAAACACCTCCTCCTGCTTATCCTTGGACCAAGATCCTACAGATGAGCAACAGGCCTTAATCTCAAACACCATCACTGATTTCATCATTTCTGCCTATCTGCCTTCCACAGCCTCCAACCTTATCGCTTCCCCGTCCCGCACAGCCCGTTTTTACCTCCTCCCCAAAATACATCAACATAACTGCCCTGGCAAACCCATTGTTTCTGCCTGCTTCTGTCCTACGGAAATGATTTTCAAGTACCTCGACTCCATCCTATCCCCCCTGGTCCATTCTCTCCTGACCTATGTCCAAGATACACCACATGCCCGTCGTCTCTTTAATGACCTGCTTTCCAAGCCCCCACTCGCTCATCTTTACTATGGACGTTCAATCACTCTACACCTCCATCCCCCACCAGGAAGGCCTTACAGCCCACAGTTTCTTCCTCGACCACAGAACCATCTAATTTCCCTCTACTAACACTCTACGCCTAGCGGAGTTGGTCGTCACCTTCAATAACGTTTTCTTTGACTCCTCCCACTTCCTCCTAGTTCAAGGCGTAGCTATGGGCACCCGTATGGGCCCCAGCCATGCCTGCCTCTTTGTAAGATACGTTGAACAATCCCTGTTCCAGGCATACACAGGCCCATCCCCGAACATTGATGACTGCATCGGTGCTACCTCCTGCATCCATACACAACTCATGGACTTCATAAACTTCACCACCGATTTTCATCCTGCACTCAAATTTACTGGGACCATCTCTGACACCTCCCTCCCATTTCTTGATCTCCCAGTCTCCATCACAAGAAATAGACTATTGACTAATGTCTATTACAAACCTACTGAATCCCACAACTATCTCGACTACACTTCTTCCCACTCTGCTTCCTGCAAAGACTCTATCCCCTACTCCCAATTCCTCCATCTATGCTGCAAATGCACCTAAGATGAGGGGTTCCATACTATAACATTCGAGATTCCTTCATTCTTTAGGGAACGGGGGTTCCCCTCTCCCACCATAGATGAGGCCCTCACTCATGTCTCCTCAATACCCCCCAAGAGCAGAACTTGCTATCAAAACGTGGAGGGGACCGGGGGACACACAATTGTTCAGCGGCCACACGCGCATGCACACACCCACATGCGCGAGGCTTCAGAGGCTCAATCCAGCGTTAAATGCAGCTCAACTCTGCCTGTCTTGCCGGGTTAACTGCAGCCCTGACTGGACTGACGGGACACCAGCACTGCTTCGCTGCGCTGGCCATATTTCCCGCAAGCCCAGGCAGGTTAACCAGGCAGAGTGAGCTGGGTTCTGCGCTGGCTGTGGGCCTGGTGGTACAGCTCGCGTCTGACTCCCGACCTCTCTGGCCACCCATGGGGGGGGGGGCACTCGGGTGGGGACGGGACAGCGCCGGAGACCCGGCCGGGATCGATCCTGGCAGTGGATGAGGCGCACCTGCCACGTCTGTGCCACGTCTCCTCCAATCACCGCGCTCTATTCTCAGTCCCACACCCTCCACCCCTCCCTCCTCCAATCACGTGTACCCTCTGCGCCCCCCCCCCCCGTGTTTTCCACGCCCGAATACCCTGCAGTTCCGCCCTTGCTGCCCCTCTGAAGTCCACCTAGTCCTTACCTTCCATCCCATCAGTCGTCGCATACAACACGTAATCCTCCAAAATATCTGCCACCTCCAACGGGATCCCACCACTAGCCACATTTTCCCATCTCCATCCCTTTCCGCCTTCCACAGAGACCGTTCCCTCAGTAACTCCCTGGTTAACTCATCCCTTCCCACCCAAACCACCCCAGGTACCTTCCCCTGCAACCGCAGAAGATGCAACACCTGTCGCTATACCTTCTCCCTCGACTCTGTCCAGGGACCCTGACAGTCCTTTCAGGTTAGGCAGAGGTTTACTTATGCCTCCTTCAACCTCATCTACTGTATCCGATGTGGACTCTTATATCACGATGAGACCATACGCAGACTGGGCGATCGTTTCTGAGGGAACACCTTCCCTCAGCCCGCTTGAACCAACCTAATCTCTCGTTTGCTGGACACTTTAATTCTCCTTCCTATTCCTACACAGACCTTTCTTCCCTCAATCTCCTCCATTGTCAGAGTGAGGCGAAACACAAATTGGAGGAACAGCATCTCATATTTCGCTTGGACAGCTTACAGCCTAGTGGCAGGAATATTGATTTCTCTCACTTCAGGCAGCCCCAGCATAATCATATAACCATATAACAATTACAGCACGGAAACAGGCCTTCTCGGCCCTTCCAGTCTGTGCCGACCATTTATTTTCCCCTAGTCCCATCTACCTGCACTCAGACCATACCCCTCCATTCCCTTCCCGTCCATATACCTATCCACTTTACTTTTAAATGTTAAAAAGCACTCTCTCTCTCTCTCCCTCTCCCCCCTCCCCCTCCCTCTCCCCCTCCCCCTCTCTCACCCTCCCTCCCTCACCCAAGTCGCACTAGCTTCTCATTTTCACCCTACAAACAGCTTACAATGGCCACACAAAAAGCTGGAGAAACTCAGCGGGTGCAGCAGCATCTAAGGAGCGAAGGAGATAGGCGACGTTTCGGGTCGAGACCCTTCTTCAGTCTCCAGCATCTGCAGTTCCTTCTTTAACAGCTTACAATGGCCCGTTTCCTTTATCATAGTTACTTTTTGCATATCTTTCATTCATTGTTCTTTATCTCAATGACATGCTCACTACTCAATGCTCACATCACCGTCTATATCTGTCGTTTCCCTTACCCCTAACCAGTCTGAAGAAGGGTCTCAACCCGAAATGTCACCCATTTTTTCTCTCCAGAGATGCTGCCTGGCCCACTGAGTTACTCCAGCTTTTTGTGTCCATCTTTGGTTTAAGCCAGTATCTGCAGTTCCTTCTTAAACCTGTCTCACTGTGCGAGTTGTCCCACGAGGTACCCCGAGTTTTCACTCGCGGTAATCCCGTACAATCAACGTATCGGGAACGTCGGAACTCGCACGAGCAACTTAGCGACTCGTGGTGCTAACGGCAGGTACCCGTGAAACTTGTTAACTTGTGAAAAAAATCAAACATGTTTGATATTTTCCACGAGTCAAATTTACTGTTCAAGTTAAAAATTGAAACATTTAAACTCGTTGTAATAACGTAGTGGCCCGTGCGTTTACCTTAGTGATTCGTGAGTCTACCGTGGGAACTCTTTAACTCAGCGGGCAGGGCAGCATCTTTGGAGAGAAGGAATGGGTGATGGGATAACTTTTCCAAATTTCTCCAGCCCCATGTGTTCACTGTTTGACAACCAGCATCTGCCCTTTCTTGTGTATGACATTATTTGTATCCGTGGCAGTTGATTGTCGCTCCCTTCTGTTTCCCAGGGGGTCGGGACGGGACGGGACTTGGGAGGGAAAGGTGAGGGGCGGGGGTAGTGTTTCACTAAATGCTTAAAAAAACCTTTAAATTCTAGATTATGGACAATTTTAAGTTGAGTATGGACAAATCCAACGAACCACACAAGATTATTCTTGAATAGATAACTTTGAATTCGTGATTTTTTTATAAAGGAACCAACATCTACAGTGCCTTGTGTCTTGGCAATTCATGATTCTCCAAGCTGGGCAGAGAATGGGATTTGTAAGCGGCTAACTTAATTCTAAAACTTGGAATGTCACATTGGTGGCGCAGCAGTAGAGTTGCTGCCTCACAGCACCAGAGACCAGAGTTCAATCCTGACGACTGGTGCTGTCCGTACGGAGTTTGCATGTTCTCCCAGTGACCATGTAGATTTTTTCAGGGTGCTCCAGTTTCCTCCCACATTCCAAAGACGTGCAGGTTTGTATGTTAATTGTCGTCTGTAAATTGCCCCGCAGTGTGTAGGATGAAACTAGTGTCCGGGTGATTGTGGTCAGCATGGGCTCGGTGGGCCTGTTTACACACTGTATCTAAATTAAACAAAAGGCCCTGAAGAAGAGTCCCGACCCAAAACGTCAACTATCCATTTTCTCCCGAGATGCTGCCTGACCCGTAGAGTTATTCCATCATTTTGTGACCTTTTGTGATAAGTTATGCTTCAACCCTTTCTCGAGGAATGGGAATTAGGGGAAGCAGTAGGAAATATGTTGCTTGGCATTTAAAATAAATAGATTAGTCAGTACAGGACGAGGGATTGTTTGATGCCCAACACAAAATGCTGGAGTAACTTGGCGGATCAGGCAGCAACTCTGGAGAGAAGGAATAGGTGACTTTTCGGGTCGAGATCCTTCTTCAGAAGACGAGCCCTTATCTAAAACGTCACCTATCCACGTTCTCCAGGGATGTTACCTGGCCCGCGTTGTTACCCCAGCTGTTAAAGAAGGAACTGCAGATGCTGGAAAATCGAGGGTACACAAAAGACTGGAGAAACTCAGCGGGTGCAGCAGCATCTAAGGAGCGAAGGAGATAGGCAACGTTTCGGGCCGAAACCCTTCTTCAGTCTGAAACAAGGGTTTTGGCCGAAACGTTGCCTATCTCCTTCGCTCCTTAGATGTTGCTGCACCCGCTGAGTTTCTCCAGCCTTTTGTGCACCCTTGTTACCCCAGCTTCCGTCTAAAGCCTTGGGATCGTCACCGACGTGAAGACGGTGCGAAGCCCCCACGCCTGGTGCAATGGGCGGGGAGCTGGAGAGGGGAGGGAAGGGGTCACACACATGGCTGGGAAGCAGAGGGGTGGGTGTGGGGGTGGCGACAGACAGGGCCAACAATGAGATGGAGAAAGACAGAAACACCGACGTGCAAAGGAGACCTACAATAGCGCATTATCTCTCTCTCGTTATGGCAGGTGATTGTCGCCTGCCCGCTGTTTCTGACCCTAAAGCCTTGGGATTGTTGCCCTTTGTGTTGGCGAGGAGGGGGAGGGGATATTGTGCTGTTTGATTGCCCCCTGCTATCCCAGGGACAGGGAGACACAGCGGCTTTTGAGACTGGTGGGCAATCGCTACCAAAGTGTCTGCCCACACAGTCAGTACACCTCTCCTACACATGTCTCCCGCACTAAGATCATTCCACAGAGAATGATCCCAGCCTAACCCAAGAGTCTTGTCACCCCAGACCGATGCAGCCCAGCTCCGTCTCCCAACAATCTGATGTGCAACTGATATGAAAGAACAGCGGATGCGGCCGGCCGGCTGCCACCTGGCATGGACTTCTCACACCTTCACACACTTACCTTCATTCACGGTTGGCTCAAGGGTAACGGGAGAGGAACGTGGTAACTCGGGAGAGCACCTTGGAACATCGCATAAATGACATGCCCGTGGGAACTCGGTTAAACACTGGAACATAAACTTTGAATCTCATGCATAACCACGAGTCCGTTTTTTTTCTTTCACTTGGGGTCACTCGTGGGTGGACTCGCACCGTGAGACAGGGCCTTTACACAAGTTGTGTTTGATGATGCCCACTGCTGCAATTCAATAATTGTTTGGTATTCTAAAAAAACTTATTAAAGTCTGCATTAAGTGGTGTGGTAGAAGCTGAAGAACTTCACTCCGAGTTTAATTTTTTTGTGTAAATCTGTTGCTCTAAGTCTCAGTGCATTAATAAGCATTTCTCTTGAAGTACAGCATGAACAGAAGAATGAGTAGAGGTGACACACAGCAGCTCAAATCGATAGAAGTGGGAGAAAACCTCTCAACAGATCTTAGCAAAGAATAACATGCACAACATCTGCCCTTTTGAGGAATCCTCACTGTAATCTACCACAAGTACTGGAGAAGATCATGGATTAATTGCAAATGACCGTCAAAAGGGGCTCTAACTATGAACCTGCATGTATTGGGCTCCTCCTGAGCTGGCGTTGGGAAATATTCAACATCTCAGTTTACATCCACCTCTGTGGTCTCTGTTCAAATAAATCTATTTATATTTTATTCTTTCTTTACCAGCTCCTCCTTGAGGTTAAAGACAACAAATTACACCTGTCATTTCAACAGCTGCTATTCTCTTGCGTTTCGTGATAAGATATTGTGGGATACTAGGGGAAACTATCGGTGACTGTCCACATCATGTTAATTAAATAGTCATTATGGTAGAATACCTGGTTGTGTAAATGGTGGATTTGAATGTGGATGCGAGGCTTATAGAAGCAGTGGGATGCTTAGTATGTGAACCTGCAAATCTTGATTGACAGATATCGTTGAGATAGACGTTTGAAAATTCAATTACTCTGACCATGTGCTAGGCCACATAAATTCTTGCAGCACTCTATTCAAGACCTGCATAAGCTGGTTCCATTGACTTCAGAAAATGACACAAAGTTCTGGACTAACTCAGCAAGTCAGGCAGCACCTCTGCAGAACATGAAAAGGTGATGTTTTGGGTTGAGGCCCCTTTTCTACATTTTACTGCTCTATTGTGAAATCTTCTCATGATATGCCTACTTTGAGGTTCTCCTCTCTCCAACCGGAGTTCTGGGATACACTCTCTCAGTGCCCCCCCCCCCCCCCCCCCTGTGATTCCTGCTGCTTTCTTGCTGTATGACCATGTTCTCTCCTGGAGTCCGAAAAAGGGTCCCAACCCCGAAATGTCACCTATGTCACTCCAGAGATGCTGTCTGACCCGCTGAGTTACTCCAGCACTATGTCAGTTTTTGTAAACCAACATTTACAGATCCTAGTTTCGATCACTAACCTCAGAGTTGTTCTGGAGATTCTTTCCTTTGAGTGCTCAACCAAGGCCTCCCAACTGTGCAGAAATCACATAGCTGCTATGCAGATTAAATCCACCTGACAGACAACCCACCACACCTAGTGTTTGCGACAATCAATTCAGCAAGCTTTCCACATGGAAGCCTGTTTTCATGCCTACATGCAATTAACCTTTGACTGACGCGAATAACCACAGTAAAAACAATTTGTTTTAATCACAGCTACTCTCATCTAGTAGGATGTTTAGTTAGGGCATTTTAAATAAACTGGCATATTCACGAGTTGTCAAGCACAAGACTGCTGCCTAGCAACTGGATTTCATCCTTTTTTGGTATCCTGGACAATTGCTGCATCGGTATTCAGCAAATGTTACGAAATTAGGCAAACTACATGCAAAGCTGCAGCATGACATTTTGTCGGCAAAGTAATGCTCAGTTCTCAACAGCATCTGGTCCAATTTAGCAATGCTGGAAGCACTCCGTTGACAGAAAGGCATCAGCTCTTAAAGGCACACTTTCCACAGCTAGGAGACATTAACAACATGTCTATCATGTCTTTCCCCAAAGAAGAGAGAGAATACAAAATCAACACCCACCCCCTCCTATATTAAACCTATCTCACCCTTCCACTGACGTTTAGCCCAATCCACCACTCATACCTCTGAATGGAGGAAAGATTTCAATTAAAATCCTGGGGATTTCTTCATTCTCCAGTACATTTTCTTCTCAAGAGCAGCCATTACTATTTTAACCTCCTTCATTTAGCCTAAAAATGTAAAGTGAATGGAGCAGAATATGATACAACTAATAGGCCAATGGACCAATGAGCCCCAAATCACATCTGAAGCAAGTGCATTCTGCAATCTTCCATGTATCCTCCCTGGCATGGTTTCATGACTATTACATACCCTGTAAATTGATCAACAATGGAAACCCTCACTTCCATCTGTGCTGTTGCATCACAATAGCTGATGGAATGGCCACAAAAACAATTCCTTCCATTTGTACAAAGAAAGAACTGCAGACGTTGCTTAATACATGAAAGGACACAAAGTGCTGGAGTAACTCAGCAGGTCAGGAAGCACTTCTGGGGAACATGGATAGGTGACATTTTGGGTTGAGACCCTTATTTAGTCTGAAAAATGGTCCCGACCTGAAGCTTCGCCCATCCATGATCTCTAGAGATGATGGATGAGCTGTTGAGTTACTCCAACACTTTGTGTCCTTCCGTTTATCTTTGCAAGTTAAATGGCGAAGTAGCCCATTTCCTCCTTCCTAGATTGCTGTCAACCAGAAAAGAATGAGCAGCAGGACACTGCTGAGGCATCAGAGGGAAGAGACTGACGAGGGGATGAAGGAATTGATGATTTTGATGAAGCGTACAGTGCATCAATGTTCCTTATGCCACATGCAATCAATCGTATATAATGACCATTTAAGGATGTTAAATATATTGTGCAACCATCCCTGCCCATTCTATTTAGAAAAAGAAGTATGCAAGAGATATTTCTCAGGTCATCCCACGACCAATAGCACTGATCTTTGCTGATTCAACATTCCAAAAACAGTCTTCGTATCCATTTTTGCTGGAATGTTGTGAGAATCAGCAGAGCATCAGGAATGCAGCAAGGAAAAAATTTGCATCTTACGTAATTTGCAATTGTTGCTTTTTTTAATATAAACTAAGAACATAAACTACAAGCCTGTTTAGAATCAAATGAAACTAGACTTACATATATTATACAGCTTGGTACTTTCAAGCAGGATGAGGGATAGTTACAGGCATATATAGGCACTCATTCCTAGCAGGAACAACTCTCAGTGATGGCCGTCTGCATTGTGGCCCCAATACTAGTGACTCAAGCCTGCCAAAATATGGGAATACATAATCATATGTAATGAGACCCAATTCAATAAATATTATAGTAGACTGTCAATTTGAAGAGTTTAGTTCAGTTTAGAGCCAGAGAAACAGGCCCTGTGGCCCACCGCATCCGCGCTGACCAGCGATCCCCGCACACCAACACTATCCAACACACACTTGGGACAATAACAATTTTGCCAAGCCAATTAGCCTTCAAAACTGTACATCTTTGAAGTATGGGAGGGAGAAGGGAGAAGGGAGAAGGGAGAAGGGAGCAGGGAGAAGGGAGCAGGGAGAAGGGAGAAGGGAGAAGGGAGAAGGGAGAAGGGAGAAGGGAGAAGGGAGAAGGGAGAAGGGAGAAGGGAGAAGGGAGCAGGGAGAAGGGAGCAGGGAGAAGGGAGAAGGGAGAAGGGAGAAGGGAGAAGGGAGAAGGGAGAAGGGAGAAGGGAGAAGGGAGAAGGGAGAAGGGAGAAGGGAGAAGGGAGAAGGGAGAAGGGAGAAGGGAGAAGGGAGAAGGGAGAAGGGAGAAGGGAGAAGGGAGAAGGGAGAAGGGAGAAGGGAGAAGGGAGAAGGGAGAAGGGAGAAGGGAGAAGGGAGAAGGGAGAAGGGAGAAGGGAGAAGGGAGAAGGGAGAAGGGAGAAGGAGTCGAGCTTTTCTGGCAAGTGAGGATGCTGGAAGGGAAAATTGATCTTGGTTTAACATGAACTGAGCTGAAATGTATGTAGATAGAGGCAAAACATCACAACTTATTTCATAACATTACCCATGACTGTACGTCAGGGCACTAAATGAGATATTAGGACAAATGGCTATATATATGAAGCATCACACAATTCATTAAAAGGAAGCACACACAAAATAGGATTTATTTCTCAAGGGACAATTGAAAACAATAGAAGTTAGATTAAACTTCCTTTAGTTTGGCTGCAGCATGTGAGCAAAATTTGATTAAGAGTTAAGGCATATACAGATACAATATTTCCACTTGAGATTAAACTATAATACATAACCTTAAATACAAGATAGCTACTGATAAATTCAACAGAGAACTCAGAAGGCACCCATTATTCAAGAGTGATCAGAAAGTGAAACATAACGGGTGGCTTCAATCTATTTGCAAGGAAGCTGGATGTACAGAAAATAATAGGGATATGTGGATGAGGTTGCATGATAGGACGCAGATTCATACAGCATTAATCCAGAATCAAACATGAACACTGGTATTAAACCAGTTGGGCCAAGTAGCTGGTTTCTGGGCTGTAAATGTTATGCAGCTATATAATTATGCTTCTACAATATACAAATGACTCATTACAAAAGGAGATTCAATTATAATTAAAATCTAACAACTTAATATTCATCACTAATTTCACAGGAAGTGACTATGTTTTAATAATTCAGATTAACAAGTTATTTCCCTAGAAAATCCATCAAGACTTCTAATACAACAACTCTTGGTTGGTAAAAGGGCACTGCTGTTGACTTGGAAAAGGAGTACTCAGTACATTTTGGACCAATAGGTTTTCCTGATTTTTGGGGTTTTTTTTAGATCTGGTCATTGGTGGCAAAAGCAATACTGATTACTTATTACATATTTCATATTACCTAATTTTATTCATGATATTTAGCATATTACATAATTATCCTGGAAAGTTGCATTATTGAACTACTGTCGGTGTGGTGAAGGTACTTTGATGTGATGCTGTTGTACAGTGAGTGCAATAATGAAGCTAACAGTAATTTTGTTTTTGGAATGCAATTTACAGATGGTAGTGCTCCAACCTGCTCTAAGCATTTCTAAATGTTGGAGACTAGGGACCTACACAAGCAACTGTGGTAGTTTTTGTATAGATTGTAGCAACAACTGGCCACATTTAGAGGGAGAGATGCTTTTGGTGATGGACTGAATACCAATCAAGCAAGATACTTTAGTTTAGATGGCATTAGGGTTTGCTGAGCTCCGGCAAGTGGACCATATTCCATACAATTCCCAATTGCACCTTACAGATAGTGGGTAGACAAAAATGCTAGAGAAACTGGAAAGGGTATGGAGATTCAGAAAATTGACCCTTCAAAGCAAGATACCCAGTCCCCAGCTTACTCTTGATAAACATCATATTTACTTGGCTGGTCCAAGTTTGTGGTCAGTAGTGACCTATAAAATATTGATGCTGTGAAACATGGGAACAATATTGCCTTTGTACTTCAATAGGATGTAATTAGAATCTCTATGTTGTAGATGGTCATCGTTAAGCATTGGGAAGTGTGAATGTTACATGTAATTTTATAAGTTTTATATGTTTTAAGATTATGTAACATTCTGCTTCCATACAAAGTCGTGCTCTGTGTAACCTTTAGCACACCACACAATATTACCATAATTTTAATGTATCATAGAACAGACATGCAAGTGTCAAACCACAGACATAATTAGCTTTCATTCTTGGAGGCAGTGGTGGACGTAGTGGCTTAAATGCAGGAAAATTCAGATATTAAATTCAATGGGAACACAGGCAGATAATTAATAAGCATAGTTGGCAAAAATAATGGCAGAGCAATGTAAAAACTTAAAAACAAAGCAGGATGGCATAATTAACAGCACATCAAAGTTTCATTTGTTGCTCTTCATGAGTCCCTTTGCTATAGATCTGTTATAAAAATGGCATAAGTGAGTACAAGCTAACATCTGCAACAATACTCAATGTCCAAATAATAATCAAGACTGATATTGTAGTTTACATGATCAATAATGCGAGTAAATACTAATTAAATGAACATCTGAACTGGAAAATTCATCTAACGTCTCAAGGTGGCAAGTGAGGAATCAAACTTGTTAGGAAAATTAGCACACAATATGTAGGTATGTTACAATACCTACCTTTAGCGGCGCTGCAGTTCTGCCACTCCCCGTGTGCGTGACTCTGGCGTCTTTCAGAGGGGGGCGTGTTTAGAATGCCATTTTTCCCCAGACAGTCCAAATCGATCCATGTCGGGCGATTTCGTCGCTAAAGAGAAATCGCTCCGACATTTCATTCATGAAAGCTATTTTTAAACTACGCTAGATTATTTATTAACTAGAGTAGTTTAAAAATCATCTTCTAAAGCTCTGAACGCCGACAGCAGAACGGACCTAACGCAGTTTATTTTTACATAGAAATGTGGTTCTTAGGAAGCATTTAATCAAATTTGTCATGTTGCGAATAGGGGACAAAAAAAATGTATGAATCGCCAGTAGTTTTCATACCGACTTCACCGCAAACCACAACGTTCCAATGCACCGCATTCCACTAAAACCCACTCGCTAGTTGATTTAAATGGGCATTAATTTACAGGCATTAAACACTAAATTCCTTCCATTTGGCCTACAAATTCATGAAAATTAGTTTTAAAAATCATGTTATATTGTGGATTATTGTGTGAATGTTATTTGGACACTTAGGCAATTTTAAAAAGTTTATCTTTTCTTAAGAAATGGATAGATGTTTAGATCTAGTAATTGAATTTTGCAATTAGCTACAATTAGATAACTAACTAATTATATGCTTTAATTTCAGGTCATCCAAGTAAGATTATTTCATATTTTGTTTCAGAATGCTTCAATCTATAATAACTGAACATTTCATTGAGTTCTCTTAGTTTTTAAGAAAGTTATGGGCTTTTGACTGTTCTAGATCACAGCTTTTGAGTTAAGTCAATGGAAAGGCAGTGGGGAACAAGATGCTAATTTCCGAGTATGAAAATAGCCATAACTTTTTTAATACAGAAGATATGAAAGTGAATTAGGTGTCAATTTAAACTTATTTTTATGCTTTATCTGATGGGACAAATTGCAGACTTGATTTTTAAAATCTCAAAATTTTGTAACATTGCTACAATATGAGAATGAGATATCATTGCTGCATTTCTAATCTTCAACACTCAAGCTTATAGCCAGTCTTTGAAAGTTTGTTTAAAATGAGCAGTAGATAGATCCCTTCTTTGGTCGCTTAAGCTATTTGGCATTAATAATTAATTTTGTTTTAAATTGCATAAGTATGCAGTAACCAATAAACACGAGTTTAACTTGTGTTTAATTTATCTTATCTGATGGAGGGTCGGTATAAGTTTCATAAAGTCACGGTTAGAGAACATCCATTGTTCCATATGTTTTGGAGTTTAATAAGGCCAAATAAATCTTTTGCATAATCTGCAAATAATTGTATGTCATTTGCACGACCCAAAATATTTATAAAGCTGATCAATAGCTGCTACAAGAATGAGTTTGTGGCGGACGCAGAGTTGTCCGTTAAAGAACGAGGCAGAAACGAAGTTTGTCCGAACTACTGGTTCTTTATTCTACACTAACTCTCCTCACTCACCAACCCTGTGCACGCACGATTAACCCTTTAATACTCCCCAGAGGCACCCGTGACCAAACCGTGACCCCTATCTCTCGTCACCGGCACACGTGATCCCCCCCGACCCATTACTGATTAAAAGTCTAAAAAAGTCAAAAGACTTTGAAATTAAAATGACATGCTTCAACTGATGATGTCACAATGGCTCAACTAGCAGTGATCAGCCTCACTTAAGATTTCATCCTATATTTGACACGTTATTTGCGATTAAAGCTTTAAAAATGCCAACTTTCACAAGATTTTTACATATTCTGATTCACATTTTTCCCCTCGAGGCCGAGATCACCATCACTGAACATGTTATGCTTTATTTCTCGACTTATTACTGATTAAAAGTAAGAAGTTTAAAAACATCAAAAGACTGAATTTAAAACGACCAGCTTTCACTGATGACGTCACAATGGCTCAGCTAGCAGCGATCATCTTCACTGAAGATTTCATCCTATATTTAACACATTATTCACGATTAAAAACGCCACCTTTCACAAGATTTTTTACACATTCTGATTCACATTTTTCCCCTCTAGACAGAGATCACTTTCACTGCACATTTTATGCTTTATTTCTCGACATTACTGATTAAAGTTCAAAAAAATCAAAATACGTTGAATTTCAAAATGACCAGCTACAACTGATGATGTCACAATGGCTCAGCTAGCAGCGGGAGGGAGAATTGCTAATGCAACACGCAGGGCAAGTGCAATTGGATTATTTTTACGTTTGGGAACGGTTTGAGTAGGAGGACCACGCCTCCCGTGGGGGCTACAGGTAGGGAACGGGTGCGTTGGGGGAGCAGACCCAACGGATCTGCACTTGATCTAGTATCAAATAAAACTTGATGCAGTCTAGTGCAATACATCAACTGCACAAGTAACACCATGCAAACGCTGGCATTCAATGATAATTTCTCAATAAAACAAGATCAATAATAAGCAACCTACCTAGATTGTGCCATGATAACGTACTGTAAAACAATAAATATGATGGTCAGCAACATCTATAATACTATCATACACATGTATGATAGCATTATAATGGATTTCCAATACATATAGCAGAAAAAGAAATCAGTCTTTTGACACGTTTGTTCTACAGAGCTCAGTGCCATGTACTGTGTTATTGTATTAAATGTACAACAAGCAAACATCTGTACTGTTCATAATAACAGTCCCCGTGTGCTACATCCAAGTGAGATTTAACAACATTAGGCACAGTAGACATTTTACACTGCCTGAGGGCAGGTTGTTTTGTACGACAGAGTGACATAACCTACATTATATTGTCAACAACCCGTATAAAGATGTGCTTCATAATCAGTTGGCCTCACCAGTCAGGTGAGGCAATATATAATGCAGAAAATGTGACAAGATAATGGGTTTGGGGGCAAATCTGAAAAAGGGACCCAATGCGATGCACTGCTTGTCAGGCTGAGAATGGTCCTTGCCCGAAACAACATTTATCATTCTAAAGAAGGACCAGATCCGAAATGCTGTCTGCCCATTCCCCCCACCTGACCTACTGTGGTCCTCCAGCACTTTGTGTTTTGTTCAAGAAAATGGGTTATGAGATTGTCAGGGAAAGACCGGTGTAGATTAGTTTAACTTGGCATCATGTTGGGCACAGATATTGAGGGCAGAAGAGCCTATTCTTGTGCTGCACTGTTCTATGTATGTACTCAGGCAGCTGACTGCGAGCTGCCATAGAGTGTGCTAAGGAAGTGCTGAGAAAAAGTTGAAATTAAGAGATTATTTGCAAAGCTACAACCAATTTAATTTGTGAACAAGGATTTGGAAGCACGTTCTGGATCTGAGAACTACTACAGATCAGCAAAAATGAATGATAGATGTACTAGCACAATAAATAATGCATTCAATTAGATCTCGGTGTTGGAGGTTAATTTAGAGGATGTGAAAGGAAGTGCTGGTATAATCAACTTTGACCTTATGAAAAGGGTTCCTTGATAAAATGGAATGAAATAGGAAATGAAATAGGAAATGTTGCAGTAGTGGAGTTAAGCAATCCCAAACGGTGGATAGGCCATGACATCTAAAATTCAACTCAGGATAAAAAAGAATGACAAACCTTCAAATACCTTGATGAAACTGTGGAGTGGAACCAGATAGACCAGAGTTTGTGACAACAGCTAAAGACAATGTTATCAGCATTCAACCTTGGCACGTCCAGCATCTTATCTAGTTTCTACTGTCAAACAAGCAGTTTGACAGCATGGAAACAACTGAGGTGGAAAATTAAATCGTTATCAGCATAAAAGTAAAAGTTGATCCCTTTCTTGAATAATTGATATATTGTCATTTGACCCAGAATTTGCTGTCAAATGCAAAGCAATGCTTCTCACGTATGATCTCATGGAACGTTCTGCCAAAGATCCTCCAGTAACAACTACTCCTTTTCCCAGGTCAGCTACGATCAGGCGCCAGTTTAATGTGGACTCTGCTGCCCAGCAGCTGCAAAGGCATCAAGCTGGCTGAGCAGTCAATCACGTTAAATAATTCTGCCAGGAAACAACTTTTATCAATAGTCCAATGGTTCTTTGTTGTCATGTATGCAAGCACAGTGAATGTCTCTAACTTTTTAGAGGGCACATGGTAGGAGGTAAAACATTGTGAATACATTTTGAAAGCATCATATTTTAAATCCTTATTTAATACAATTAAAATATATGGATATAAATATATATACATATATTTAAAAAGTTCATGTAATTTGTGTTGCAATTATGCATTGTCGACATTTTAAAAAATCACTAAGACCTGAGATAACACTAGGACCAGACGTCTCAGGGCATATTGCAGCTAGACTAGCTTGGGTTGACTTAAGTTCCCTCAATTCTGCTGGAGAAGGTTACAAGCAGTCCAACACCTGGGCACGTGTTAATTAGCTTCAATATTTAAACTGCATATGCAACAAATCATGAAATTTCCACCGGGTAATAATATATATGCCACATTTAAAGACCTGCTGCAAAAGCTTTGAAGTCAGGACAAAGTTCTTGTTCATGATGCTCATCGGTTCTTGCAAACATTTGATACTTTACAGCACCGTAGAAATTTCCAGACACTCATATAATTATACCAATGTTGTATAGTCAGTCAGAAATCGGCTGAAATCTAACCTGCAAATGAATGATTAGCCCTTTAAATTTGTCGTTGCAAATTATCGTCTTTCAATAACTACAACGTATTATTTGTACCAAGTGTGACATGGAATCACAAAGCTGGAGCTCCTTTCCCCTAGAAATAAAAGGGTTGAGCAATGACCTAGTAAGATACATTTAAAAGAATTAGTCTGAAGGAGGTGAAGAGAGGACTACACCAAATCATACTGGTCTTATCAGCATGGTTGTTGGGACCTGGAGAAATGAATAACAGAGCAGTAGCGGCAAGTGAGGGTGAAGAGTGGTTGAGGGGATGAATAGTGGTTGGAGCAGGGGTTAGGGAACTACCCGAAAAAAAATCAAATAATGATAAATGGAGCAATATAGGTTAGCTGCAGGGTGGTGGGAGGATCAGCAGGGGATAGAGGCTGAAAAGGAAAGCAGAGTATTGATGGAACTGAAGGAGGGGATGGAACTTAGTAGGATTTGGTGAGTGAAAATGAGTGAGGGTAAGACAGGTCTAAATGGGGGTGGGGATGGAGATAGATGAGGGAGGGCAGGAAAACATTACTGTAGAGATCAAAGGCCTGGCTAACATGAACATAGATGTCCAAAATCAGCATCTAAATGTCTCAGGCCTTAAAAAGTAACACAAATCTGATATTTTTGTAAATTTAAAGACAAAACTCTGCAAAATTCTTATTACATTGCTCCACCACATACCTTGGAGTTGTATGATCAGCCATGATCACATTGAATGGCGGTGCTGGCTCAAAGGGCCAAATGGCCTACTACTGCACCTATTGTCTATTGTATGTACATTTCTGACTAGTCACAATTTACTCTTGGTGCTGTAATTATATGGGAGACGTTCTGTTGTACTATTCTGGCGTAATCTTTTAAAATAATTACAAGAGGAAACTTTAATTCTAGTTTACTCTACATAGCCACCATGAGTTTTGCTGCAGAACAGGTATCATTGTTCCTCAGAAGCAAGGCGAGAATCACAACTGCACTGACTTGCATTACACTTTGTCAGCAACACAAATTATGCCCCAGGGTCCAGACAGAAGGGCACACCCATATGCAGACATATCTGAAACTAAATAACTTTATGAATGTTCCCCCCCCCCCCCCCAACAAACTGTAGAATATAAATTACAAAGGTCTCTGGAGAGACTGGGTAAACTGAGCATGGTGTGGGATATTTAATAGTGATTTTCTTTGGTTAGTCAGCCTGAAGCTGTAAGACAACATGGCATTTCCCCAATAGTCATGGAACACAGGAACACATCCTTCAACCTACTCTGCCACATCACCATTATGTTTCCATCTACATTAATCCCACTTATTAGGACTTGTTTTATGTGCAGAACTTGGCAATTTTAGCAACTTTAGGCTTTAGAGATACAGCATGGAAAAAGGCCATTAGGTCCATCAAGTCTATACCGACCAGCGATCACCCCATAGCACTAGCACTATCCTACACACCAGGGATAATTCACAGATGCCAATTAACCAACAAACGTGTAAATCTTTGGAATGTGGGAGGAAACCTGAGCACCCACATGCTCACAAAGAAAACGTACAAATTCCTTACAGACAGCACCCAAGGTCAGGGTCGAACCCGGGTCTCTGGCGCTGTAAGGCAAAAACTCTACTGCTGCCCCACTGTGTCGTCATCTTAATCGCTGTCAACACTCCGCTAGCCGTAGAAAGTTGTATCAAAACCTCCCTGCTTTTATAGTCAATGCCCTTACCAGAGAAGGCAAGTATCTAATTTACTTTTTTCACCACCTTATCAATCTGTGCTGTCACTTCAAGGGATCCTTGGACTTGTACACAGAGTCTGTTCCTCAATATTCCCTTGGGCCTTACTTTATTGTTTATGCTCTCTACCCTTATTAGTCCTCCAAAAATGCATCACCTTGCATTTATCAGGATTAGATTCCTTCTGCCATTGTTCTGTCCATTTTACCTACTGAACTATATCTTTCCGTAGCCTGCAATTATCCACTGCACTAGCAACAACTTCACCAAATTCCGTGTCAACAGCAAATTTAGTAACCATACTTCGTACAATCAGATCACAATTGTTAATATGTTAACAAATAATAAGGGTCCATACCAATATGTGTATCCCACTAGTCTCGTTTGCTAGATTATTTTACTTGGATTATGTGTACCTGGAGTTTTAAAACGGCAGTGCTATCTCGATGATGCAAAGTCCCTCCAAAAGCAAATGGAAACTTATGCAAATGGACAGAAATGTCAGTGAAAATTTACATTTTGTGCCCAAGGCTTCATAATATGCATCCATTCAGCAAAGAGAGCCATAAATCAATTTAAATAAATAAAATGATCTTGTCTGATTATAATGCAGTACAAATTCAACTTGGTTTGCTAGTGAAATTATTAGATGAAAACATAGATATTCAACTAGGTTAGCAAACTATCTATCCTAAGTAACGATGCTGTACCAGAAGGAGGCGGCATCAGAGGACTGATGCGGCAGCAGAACGTAGAAACCCAATTTCTCCATCGTGTGTAGATTTAGGATTACAAAGAAGGAGCTGCAAGCAACTAAAGTTGAATGTCTTTGTTGTTAACATGTACTTCTTTGTTACTCCAAAGTGGCTGATGCTGATTCATAGAACCCAATTCACCATAGAGTCTGCCAACAGCAGTAGTCTTCCTTGCTGTGCCATTCAACCAGCAGAGTAGATCAAACATCTGTGTGTTTCAGTTCACTGCATATTAAAGAGTCAAATAATGTCAGTCAAGCAGAAACCTTAAATTATAAGGATCATTTCTGAGAGCACCACAAGCATTTGCATTGTGCTTGCAATTGGACATGAAAAGTGAGCGGATGTCAGCCCCTAATTTACATCACAGTCGTTTTACAGGACCTCCAACACAGCTGCTAAAAGCATATGTCACAAGTGCTACAGGAAGCCAAGCAAACACCGATTGTGCAACAGACAGAAGAAGGGTGTATGGTACTAATTACATCATTTTTATGCCTCATGTATTGATTTGTCCCCCTCAGTAACACAGTAGTAAATGCTATATAACAACAAATTGCAACATTTTGCGGCCATAATCACTTTATTAAGATTCTGCCTGCTCCTTTACAATTAACACAGTAAATTTCCAAACCCAGCTACTTCACACTCAAGCACACCTAAAACCCTGTATGGAAATGTATCTTATTAGATTACCTTTAATTGCATACAGCAAGTCTGGTCAAAGATCAATATTGCTATTTTATCTGGATAGCTGGACAAATATCACGTTATAATCTCACAATGGCAGTGTGAAAATCCAAATTTCAATCAGAAGATGCAGTGACACCACAGTGAATGCAGTGAACCACCATCAGCAGCCCTCTGCCCTAACCCCATAACACTATTTCATTTGATAAATCGATCCAACAAATGTAGGTCTGGTGATGACACACTATGTTATTCCCCATTAATACAGGGGAGAAAGGGCACTGGAAGCTCTGGCAGCAATGAAGACGTAAAACTAGATTCTGGAAAACAAAGAGATTATCCATTCATAAAAGATGCAATAATTCCCAGGCTGAAATCACACCAAGAGCTCAAATGGAGTAATCACGAGTAAGTGCAATACTTTGGAGATTTAGATTTAACAACGAACGACAATGAAATTAATTAGCAGTGGATTGCCAGGAAATAACAGTTACTTTTGCAACAAATAGTGAAAATGCTAATTTTTCTGCACTGCAATAGATAAGATGTATTTCACTCCCTTCTTTACACCCTAAATTAGAGTACTCAATTAAACATTAGTTCCATAGATTTTTCAACGGCAATTACATTTCTAATACCAATCCTTTCTCATTGTATCATCCCATGCAAAGACATACTTTCGTTCCAACTGCCCAAGGTCCAAGCAATGCTCCTAGTTAAACGACTTGCATATATTTATTTCAGATAATTATACCATATACATAAATTATGATGCAAGCCTCTACAATAGGGATACCCCAAACGATACTAACAAAACATTTGATGACTGTTGTTGAATACTTACATTCAGTCAATAAGTTTCTTGTTACTTGCCATTTTACTTTTCCACTCCACTGCCACTTCTATCTTTCTATCTTTCTATCTTTCTATCTATCTCATAATTAAAACTCTCAGTCTGTCTGTCTGTCTGTCTGTCTGTCTGTCTGTCTGTCTGTCTGTGTCTGTCTGTCTGTGTCTGTCTGTCTGTGTCTGTCTGTCTGTGTGATCCTGAAATTGTGCCAAAAAGATACATGATAGCGCTACAACTTTGGCCAACTTACTCACCATTGTCCTGTGGTATGGTGTATCAAAGTTTTGTTCAGATTGATGGTATATTTTACAAGTTATTACCATTTTAAACTTTACAAAATCCAGTTTGACAAAAATCACTTGAACTTGCACTGGCAGTTAGCAGCGTATGACGTCACAATGAGATCTCATTTACATAAACTGCTCATCAGCAGTGTTCCAACCCACAATTACATCACAATGGGCTATCATTTACATTGAAAAAAAAAGTTTTCAAAAACACAGCAATGTTCCATTCAGATTGTTGTTATATTTTACAAGTTATTCACATTTTAAACTTTCAAAAAAATCACTTCTTACTTTTTAAAAATCAAACGTTTCACTTTAAAACTTGCCCTGCACATTATAATGTTAACAAATGACAGGACTCCCAGTACAATGAAAGATTTGTTACATTGTTGTAAGGAGAGAGAGGGAGTGGGGGAGGGGAGGAGAAATGTCATTTGAACATTGTGTGTTTAAAATGTAATTAAAAAATTAAATTAGTGGGGAGTGGGATTGGGGAGAGGTGTGGAGTGGGGGAGCAGGGATATAGAGGACAAGGAGGGGGGTAGGGAGGGAGAGGTGTTATGGAGGGAGAGAGGGTGACTGAGGGTAGGGGAAAGGAGAGGTGTGGGAGTGGGGGAGGGGAGGAGTAGAACGAAAAGAAGAGGGGGTAAAGAGGAGGGGGAGTGCTGGGGGTAAGGGGAAATGAGCCACGCCTGCACATTTGGGGGCTATGGGTGAGTTGTGGAATATTATGGAACAGGTTGCGTTGGGGAAATGGGTGAATGGTGGAATATTGCATTGGGGTAACGGGGCCCATCTGGTCCCACTTGGTCTAGTATATATTACTAAAACTCTCATCTTGTTTGTTTCTATGTGTGTCTGTGATGTGACTGGTACACGATAGCTCTACAATTTTTGGCCCACGTGACTCACCATTGTCCTGTGGTGTATCAAAGTTTTGTTCGGATTGAAGGTATATTTTACAAGTTATTCACATTTTAAATTTTCCAAAAGTCACTTTAACAAAAATAACTTGCCCTGGCCGTCAGCCGCGTACGACGGCATGCAGCATACTATGTCATGACATCACAATGAGATTCCGGATCTCTCTTTTTTTTTTAAATTGGCATTTTTTTTTCCCAGTGTACTTGCTTGGCCTCACAAAGGGGACCCAACGACTCCACGTGTAAGTTATGGAGGAAGTGACTGAGGGTAGGGGAAAGGAGTGGGAGGGAATGGGGGAGGGGAGGACAATAGACAATAGGTGCAAGAGTAGGCCATTCGGCCCTTCGAGCCAGCACCACCATTCAATGTGATCAAGGCTGATCATCCATTATCAGTACCTCATTCCTGCCTTCTCCCCATATCCCTTGACTCTGCTATCTTTAAGAGCTCTATCTAACTCTCTTGAGAGCATCCAGAGAACCAGCCTCCAATGCCCTCACAGACTCACAACTCTCTGTCAGAAAAAGTATTTCCTCATCTCCGTTCTAAATGGCTTAACCCTTATTCTTAAAATGTGGCCCCTGGCTCTGGACTCCCCTAATCGTGAACATGTTTCCTGCCTCTAGCGTGTCCAAACCATTAATAATCTTATATGTTTCAATAAGATCCCCACTCATCCTAAATTCCAGAGTGTAAAAGCCCAGCCGCTCTATTCTATCAACATATGACAGTCCTGCCATCCTGGGAATTAACCTTGTGAACCTATGCTGCACTCCCTCAATAGCAAGAATGTCCTTCCTCCAATTTGGAGACCAAAACTGCACACAATATTCCAGGTGTGGTCTCACTAGGGGCCTGTACAACTGCAGAAGGACCTCTTTGCTCCTATACAACTCCTCTTGTTATGAAGGCCAACATGCCATTCACTTTCTTCTCTGCCTGCTGTACCTGCATGCTTACTTTCAGTGACTGATGAACAAGGACCCCCAGATCCCGTTGTACTTTCTTTTCCCAACATTGAGATAATAATCTGCCTTCCTGTTTTTGCCACCAAAGTGGATAGCCTCACATTTATGCGCATTAAACTGCAGCTGCCACTCACCCAACCTGTCCAAGTCACCCTGCATCCTCATAGAATCCTCCTCACAGTTCACACTGCCACACAGCTTTCCGTCTGGGTGAAGAGGAGAGGGAGGGAGTACTGGGTGATGAGGGGGAATGGAGGAGGATAGGGGTATGAAGAGGGATGGCGACGCACAGTTGGGGGAGGGTTGCTCTGACTCGCGTCACAACGGAGATCTTTGGCGTCTCTACGGGAGCCCCTCAGCCGTGGTCCATATCCCTCCAAACCTGTCCTATCCATGTACCAGTCTAACTGTTTCTTAAATAATGAGATAGTCCCAGCCTTACCTACCTTCTTTAGCAGCATGTTCCATACACCCACCACCCTTTGTGTGAAAAAGTTACCCCTCTGATTCCCATTAAATCTATTCCCCTTCATCTTGAACCCATGTCCTCTGGTTCTCGCTTTTCCTTACTCTTGGCACGAGAATGTGCATCCACCCAATCTATTCCTCTCATGATTTTGTACACCTCTACAAGATCACCCCTCATCCTCCTGCGCTCCAAGGAATAGGCACCCAGTCTCCTCCCTATAGCTCACACTCTCCAGTCCTGGCAACATCCTCGTAAATCTTTTCTGAACCTTTCCAAGCTTGACAATATCTTTCCTAACATGGTGCCCAGAACTGAGCATAGAATTTTCCCTAAACAAAAATAAAAGATAAATCATAAATATTAATTTAACCATGAGCTTGCACACTGCTGATTTTTATAACATTGGCAGGAATTCAAAGCATTTATGCAACATTCAAAAAGAAATAATTGCAAGCAGTTTATTTATGTAATTACAAGTCAATTCAATAATGGATAATGCAGATAGGTGCTTGGAAATATCCTGACTTCTATTTTACCCGTATATATTATCTCAATTAAACCATGAACGTTAACTATAAAAATATGCCTCAAAGCACAGCAGTAAGAGGAAAAAATGGGGTTAGTATAGGATTGATGGAGCTGGTCAGGGTAGACATGCTGGGTTGATTGGCTTGCTTTATGCAGTATGGGTCTGCAATGATTCAAAGGAAAAAAAGGAACTACTTTGTAAGCACAGGACAGAATTAATCCATCAATTAAATTATAAAATAGTATGGTTGTTAAAGTAAAACTGATTCAACGTTCAGACTTTCCCCTTCAGGTGAACATTGCCTTCAGAATAAATGCACATTCAGCAACTGAAATTTAACACAGTCTCTGTACACTGATACCTGATCAAAGGTGAAATGAAAACCTCTCTTAAATGGTCTAACACATACAACTTGCTGCAAAACAATGAAAACAAACATGATAACAGCCATTGTGGGCAACTACATAAGAGACGTGTAAAATTACATATCTGGTTACCTACTGTGAAGACTATTCAACAGGTTTCCACACTGACATATCAGGCAAAAGAGCTAACCATCACTGTGGCATTACTTTTCATCACTGGTAAATAAGTTACAAGACGCATCTGTATTTGGTTAAACAATGTTCACATCTGAACAACGATGTGAAAAGTGCTATTCTCTGGAGAGTCATACTAGGTCCACGGCTTTTCATCATATGTTTAATGATTTGAATAGTGGTATATGACATTTATTTTCCATGGTTGCAAATAAAAATTAAGTTAGGATGGACAGGTAAGTAAAAAATTACAAAATTCCTATTAATTCAAACTGGCAAATTATGTTAATTGTGGGAAAATGCACAATCATGTATCAAATACCTGAATATTCACTAAGTGACAATAAAGTCCAACTTACATAGGAACAAAGATTTAGGTGCACACTTAAACAAATGACCAAGTGTTGGTGAATAAATATAAAAAGTTAATTCAAAGGTGAATAAAATACTGAACTCATGGCAAGAAGATTGGAAAGCACAAGTTGTGCATCATCTGTGATCAGTGCCCATCTTGTTTAGTCTGAGCAGCAGACTTCAAAGAATAATAAAGCAAGAGACAGGGTTCACCAAAACAATACCAAAAGTAATGGCTTAAATTTGTGGCCAGTTTGCATCAAGTGGTTTATATTCCCCTTGTATGTGGCTGAAGAGTAATCACATCAAGGAATTAAAAATAATAATTTTACACGGAAGATAAAGGAAATGCATCTTCCCTGGTGAAGGAATCAAAATATAAAGGGGCTACATTAGACGTGAGCCATTCAGGAATGACACAGGGATGCACTTATTCAAATGATAATGGAAATCTGAGCTAAAAACCATGGATGCTGGGAGAGGACTGAGTTTTCAAGCTTGTCCGTAGTGGATACTGTTATCAAGGATATTGGAGCAATGGTGAATAAGGTGCTGAGGGAGGGATCAGCATTGTTCCTACTGAATGGCAAAAAGGACATTAGCGCCAAAATTCTGTGCTTAGGAAACAAAACAAATGCATCTCATAGAGTTAAATAAGCTAAACAAATAAAATAAAAATCACAAAAGACAACCAACATGAAAAAAAAAGGAACTTTTGCAAAAGCAGCAGGATCAAATCCAAAGGCTTAGAGGATTTCCTTAAATCTAGTGTCACCAGACTGGATACACCATTTCCATTCTGAAAACCCATTCTTTGAGGTCTGAATAGAGCAGGGAGAAAAAAAGTACGTACACAAATCAGGTGATAACTAAATTCATTTACATTCCAACACAGTAACACGAGGCCACAATGCAGCCTACACAATTTTATAAGACAGCAGATTGTGGTCAGGGTATGGCGAACTACAAATTATGACGTGCCAGACACCTGTGCTGACAATTCACTGAGTAAAACAAGCAAGAGCTTGATTTCAGATAAACATCAGCGCTATGCAAATAAATTGTGGTTTCCACATTAATTTTATATGATATAAAAATTACATGTTGTTGCAGTCATTGCCTTAAAAGAATTCATCAGCATTTTCCAGCTGTCCATTACTCTCGTTTCTCTTTGGTAAATCAACCAAATTCTGACCAGAAAACATACAGATATTCAATTCTTTATAGTACTATGCCCTACAGAAGAAATGTAAATCTATAATATAATTTCTTCCCCTCTACTTTTTACATCGTTTGACATCCACAGTGCTATTTTCCACCACTATGATTACATTTTGTTTGACAGGGAATGGCAGAGAATTCTGCTTGGCTGAAAGTCATAAAATAAGTGCATAAATGTATCATCCAAGTGGATCTTGCAAAAGTCTTGTATGCTCCTAATATTAATTGTCATTAATTATATTCAGCCTTTAACAATAAATATACAAGAAAAAGGAGAATTCAAAGTAATTGACTTCTTCTTAAAAACGTACTTGACATTATTTAAAAAGAGCAAACAACAGCAAAATTAGAAATTCTGTGGCATCATGGGAAAGCAGAATTTACATAAACTTTAGACTGCACTAGATTACCAATATAAATCAGGACTATGCAGTACTCCCATTCCAGAGGATAATATAGAGTTTACTTTTCACTCCTTTTAGAACGGACGTTGTTATCAATGTGCAGGTGGGTATGGTGGTTTAAAACCATGATGAAATCGCAGCAATTTTAAACATGAAAAATTCCTTTTAAAAAGGAATGCAAATTGTATTAAATTCAGAATTCACCCTAACAGTGGGTCGGCATTTGGGTTCTTGATGTCCCAATTAAATTAGGGAACAAAACAGTTGACAGTTTATATATTGATTTTTTATTGGTTTATTATACTTTTCTGGAACATTTAGACACAGCTAGTTCCTGAGATCCATTACTATAGCTACCAGAAAGATCTCAAGAATAAAAAGGGCTTACATTTAAGTCTTGCTGCTTAAAAAAAACAAATGGTCTTAAAGTGTATTTTATAGAATAAATGTGGTGAGCAGTTTTGAAAATAACAAAGTGAAATGGTTTTGCAAAATAACTGCATGGTTAAAGGACCACAGTGTACAAGAATATGTATGGGATTTAATTTGTGCCGTACATGTCATCTTCACAAGACAGAAATCTAGTCACCCTTACAGAAACATTCACATATCTAAAATGTTCTCCCAAAACATCAAGGAACTCTATTAAGCGGACTTAATCACTAGGAATAAAGAGTTTACCTATCTTTAGATGCAAGTATAGCTTTTTAACAGTCAGTGCCTACACTTGCCCCATCAGCAAATAATTCTGCCTTCACTGGTGCAGTGAAGATTGGAAAATCATCAGTAAAAAAAAAAAGGCCAGGGTCAAGAGTATGTAATTGTCATGTACCGACAACAGAAAAATGAAATTCTTACTTGCTGCAGTGTAGCAGGCTGATAAATGCATTAACAGAGGTAATAGATAATCAAAAATACAATAAACTAATAACCATAATACTAAATAACCATCACACAAAAACTTAAGTTGATAATGCAACAAAAGACATAACCATAGAAAAGCATAGTTGCTGAAAGTTAGTGTTGTGTAGTGTTCAGTAGACTGATGTTTGTTGGACAGAAGCTGTTCTTGAACCTGTTTGACCCATTTTTCAGGATTCGGTACCTTCTTCCCGATGGTGAGCGAAATGATAGAGCGTGGGAAGGAACTGCAGATGCTGGTTTTAACCCAAGCTAGACACAAAATATTGGAGTAACTCAGCAGGCCAGGAAGCATCTCTGGAGGGAAGGAATGGGTGACGTTTCAAGTCGAGATCCTTCCTGAGACTGAAGGGTCTCGATCCGAAACATCACCCATTCATTTTCTCCAGAGATGCTGGTAGGCCTGCTGAGTTACTCCAACATTTTGTACCTACCTTCAAATTGATAGAATGGCCAGACTGGTGTGTGACTGATGAAATTGCGTGCATTTTTAAGACTGCACCTCCAGCAGATCCCTTTGATGGTGTGGAGGTCGGTGCAGGTGATACATTGGGCAGCGTCTATCACCCTCTGTAGTCTCTTATGTTCCAAGGCATTTGAGTTGCCAAACAGGTTCTCTACCATTGAGTTGCCGAACAGTTCTCTACCATTCACCCGTTTGATAGAATACTCGACAACATACCAAATCTTCTCAATATTGTGAGAAAGTAGGGACGTTGATGAACTTTCTTTATGATTACATTGATATGCTAGGCCCAGGACAGATATGCAAGTCCAAGAGAGTAGAGCAGGGGACCAAGCACATAGCCTCAAGGTACTCCGGTGTTGATGACAATCGAGGACGATGTGTTGTTGCCAAGTAGTACTGATTGTGTTCTGCCGATGAAGAAGTCGAGGATCCAATTATCTGGCGATGAGCAGAGACCCAGTTCTCTGAATATGATAAGTTTGGAGGGGATGATGCTGCTGTAGTCAATGAAGAACAGACCCAAATATCTATATAACTAAAAGTCTCATCTTGACCATCTTGTCTGCGCTGTATATTGATTTTAGAAAAACCGCTACCATATATCGCTCTGATTTTTGCCCATCTTACTCAGTTCTCCTCTGCTGAGGCAGCCCTGAGGATTTTCCCGATCTATGAAAAATAAAAAAGTTATGAGTGTTTAACCCTGGATGCCTGGACGTGAGACAGTCACTCTGAAAGATCGCGAGGGAGAGTCCACAACCGTGATTCTAAACTGTGAATCAACTGAACTGGGAGCCTGCAATGTATATAACCATATAACAATTACAGCACGGAAACAGGCCTAACTAAAGACCTAAAGATGTACTTGCAATAAATGATTTGTTTGCCCTTATTGACAATGCAATGAGTTGTTTGGCAATTTGGTGGCCTGCACTCTGCATGAAATGCTGTGAAATTGAGTTTGGTGGCCTGCACTCTGCTTGAAATGGAATTTCAAGGATAGCTGTGAGTGAACTGCCAGCCCACCAGGCCTGAATGACTGAGCTGCCAGCCCAAGAATCCATTCGGCCCACAATGTCCATACTAGCCCTCTGGAAACCAGTCCCATTGGCCCTCAACACTCGTACTAACGCTCCAGAAAGCGCCCCCCCCCCCCCCTCCCACTGGCCACCAATATTGTAATTGGTCAGCCTTAGGAGGTGCCGGGCCCAATTGGGAACAATTTTGGTGTGCCCCAGGTTCCCAGCCAAAGTCTGGAGATTCATAGAAATGTAATTAAAGTCTATTATAGACTTTATATCTCTATGATCGAATGGAAAGTAATCAAAAAGTGTGCTTAAAAAGTGCATGCGACTTAATGGACCAAACAGATCTAAGCTACATTTTAATATAAAATTGCATACATGTAAGTCTACAAGTAACAAACAAAATGTGTAGATCACCTCTGAAAAGTACATAATTACAATAACACTTGTTTTAGTGACTGTGAAATGAAAAAAAAGTTATTTAATTAAATAGATCCTGGAAAACCAATAACCCTTGGTGAAAAACCAGCCCAGGCATTAAATTTTGGGCTTCAGCCCCATCCTACACTTTGGGCTTCTGCTGTGTGTCTGTGTCTGTGTCTGTGTTAGTTGTCTGTACGTTATGTGTATGTGTGTGAGGGAAGGAGAGAAGGGAGGGAGGGAGGGAGGGAGGGAGGGAGGGAGGGAGGGAGGGAGGGAGGGAGGGAGGGAGGGAGGGAGGGAGGGAGGGAGGGAGGGAGGGAGGGAGGGAGGGGAGGAAGGACAGAAGGGAGGGAGGGAAGTAGAGAAAGGAGGGAGGGGAGGAGAGAAAGAAGGTATGGAGCGAATGAGAGAACAGAAAAGAGAGGAAGGAGGGAGGGAAGAGAAGGGAGGGAGGGAAGATGGGAAGCAGAGAAGGGAGGGAGAGGGCCGGCAGCAGGAGCGGATGCCGGGGACCGGGTGGACAGGTGTGAGCTGAGGCCGATGTTTGTAAACGTTCCTCCAACCCGCGGCCTGGCCCTCGCTGTATTGTTCACTGCATCTCCCCAGGGAGAGAGAGAGGGGGAGCCGGGGCTGTGTGCGTGAAGCACAGCGACTGGAGGGGCGGGAGTGCTGCCGTGAGCGAACGACCCACCTCCCCCTCGCCCTCTTCTCCATTCCCCCTCACACCTCCCTCCCTGTCTACCCCTTTCTTCCCCATCTACTTTCTCCCCGCCCCTCTCTCCCCCCTCCACCCGGGTAGACCTAGCTGAGCCGAGACTAGATTACTCTGGCGCGGGGCCCCCTTATTCGCGGGGCCCCAATTGTGAGCAATCGGTCCAAACGGCTTACGGCTGGCCCTGGGTGGGATATTGCGTTGGGGGACCAGTCCTCCCGTGTGAACATGGGACCCAACGGGTTCCACTTAGTCCAGTACCAAATAAAAACACATCCAAAGGTGCAATATCAATCGCAATCATTCAGGCTCCTTATTCCAGAAGATGAAATAAAGCTTTCTTTGCACCCGAAACGTTGCCTATCTCCTTCGCTCCTTAGATGCTGCTGCACCCGCTGAGTTTCTCCAGCTTTTTGTGTAACCTCCTTTCTTTGCACTCCTCTTGCAACCTGATACGGTTATGGGTGGAACCACACAGATCCCAAATAGATAAAGCCTGATTACAATGCTATTGGCAGGGGCAGAAAAACAGGGCAAAGGAGCATTTTATCAATTCACAGTTGAGTTAATGAGCGAATGAAGAAGGAATTATAGTTGCAGCAATGTCTTAGGGTTGGCATTGGTAGTCTCAACAACATCTCAAATAAAAGACATGCACACAAAACTGATTATGACTTTATTCTGAGTTAACAGACAAACGTTACTGGATTGACTGACAGTGGCTGTTCAT
Source organism: Raja brachyura (assembly GCA_963514005.1). Next base: position 16,032,896 of record OY740797.1, read on the forward strand.
AGCCAAATATGTTCACATTCATAGCCAAATATGTTCTCATTCATAGCCAAATATGTTCACTTTAACTTTCCCCATTCTAGCATGTGACGTAAGACATTGCACTGACAATTAGTTACAATGGTACAGCAACTATGATGGAATCAATAACTTGAGCAGAGAGATAGAGTTTGATGCCGGTAGTGTACATTTGGACATTAAAGTTGGACATCTGAAGTTGTAAACATTTGCTACTGGCATGAAAAGACACAAGATGAAGCTCTGTCGTGTGTTGTAATGAGGGGCCATTTGAGCGAACGGAATGGTTAAACTAAAAATGAAACAGGTGAGCAGTGTATAAAAGTGTGTATAAGAAAAATCCCATTAGTCATCTGTATGAAATGAGCTTGCATGATGAGGAATAATAAGTTTACGCAGGTTACACAGGAAGCCAGCATTTTTTACGGAAACTGTCTTCATACTTCAGGCTTGTGGAATCTGGGAGAGGTACTTTCTGTGTGTGTGCATGCATGTCTTGGATAAAGTTCGGAAACAAATCACAGAAGGAATGAAGTGACCCTGAAGATTCTAAGGTGGGGATTTTGTAAAAGGATGGAAACAACACCCAAAGAAAAGATAAAAGTTGACACTGTCAGCTCACGGTCACACTCCTGCCAAATGATTCAAAGCTCTTCCACTTTTAAACTTCTTTCATGCCCCAGTTCTAGATTTGTAACTATCCATGACAAACTCATTCCATCTGAGTTAACACAGGCATCTTCTCTAGTCCCACAGATAGATCAACAGAGAATGCTCACCTCTTCCATCAGTGCACCAATTAAGGAATCATACCCTTGCAAGGAGTCAACAACCCTGGAAGAAGACGACCACACTTGATAGCAGTGATACGCAGAGAAAAGCATATTTCATTATTTTTAATGGAAAGGAAATTATACTACTGCTGTTTAAGATTAAACAGCACTAGTATAAATCTGATACACAAGTAAAGGATATTCCTATTTATTCAGATATCAACTGCCATGTAAACCACTAACACAACAGTTCGTATATTCTTCACTTCAGTCTAGATTTACACCACCCATTTCTTTAAGGAGCCCATAATGAAAGCGTAATGGATTCATCATTAAAATAGAAATGAAAACTGAGATCAAGAACTGGAAGAAGCAGCAGATAAAGCTACTCTGCTTCACTTCTGGACCCCAAGTTTAAATCTAATGGAATAAACATCGCTTACTCAGAGGTCATGAGGACAGATTCTAATGCCGCAGAAGAGTGTCAAATTATGCAGTCTGGATGACTGGGTCTACACCTATGGGGAGGGACCAAGGAAAGAGCGTTCACGTCACAGCCCTGTTTCCGCCAATCTTTCCACCACTACACACAAGAAGCACAAGACGCCATTGTATACAAATGACGAGAAGTGTGTTCAGCTCTGGTTGAAAAATTTCTAATCTTGTGATGTGGACTCGATAAGATGACCTATGGGGAACATATCATATACTGGCCTAGATCATTCCAAGAGGGCTATTATTGCAAACAGAAATACAGAGGAGATGAAATCCATCACTTGGTCCTGTGTTTAAAACCTGCTGAAAGGTGAAAGTATATAAAAATCTTTAAGGCCAAATAATCCGCTTCACACTACCAATCAGAAACCTAGCAACCTACCAGAATTGCAACAAGCAGAGGATAATTATAGATTGCCAATCAAAATTAAATTAAAAAAGATACACTCCCTTCACAGACATAAAATCTATTTCCCAGAAGGCCATCTACACAGCAAAAAAAAAATCATATTTCATAGACATCAGATAAAAGTATTCTAAAACCTTGGTGCACAAATAATTGAAGTTTAATATTCCTACAATGGACACACTTCAATGTGTCAGCAATTCCCAGAACAAAAATGTTCATCAATGACTACTTAGAGAAGATTCTGATTTGTTATTAATGTGACAATTTAACATTTACAGAATAAAGCTGACTAAACTTCAGTCCAACTGCAATTCAAAAATATGTTAAAATTTAATCTTGAAAAATTCAGGGAAGGCATGTTATAATTACACAATCAAACAATTATTATTCCCAGTGTGCTATTTCAAAAATCCTTCCAATTAGTTGAAGCAATTGGTTTGGTGAAAATCCAATAAAGTGGATTTAGCAGCCGCATCTATTTTCATTAAGCACATTACAAATAAATTTAATGATGAGATATTTCAGACTGAAAATACTAGTATAATTCAAAGAGATGGTTGGAGAAGAGAATGGTTTAAAAAAATAAATAAATAAATAAAATTGTACTTTTATAGCAGATTCCAAGAGATACTGACAGAAATCATAACATTTATAAAAGATGAAGAAATGGGCATCCATTTTACTAACTCTTTCACATTTAATATAACATTTTTGAGATTAATCGATAAAAAGGTCTGCTGATCGAATTTAGGAGACACCAAGCATCTATTTACAGGGGATAAGCATGGTGGACTTTAAGAAGGTCCAGTGGACACTCTTAGTTGAGGACCATCAGGTTATTTATGAGACACTGTCCGAGTAGGTCTGTCTTTGAGGGTCCTTAAGACCTTTACCATCAATGTTTCTGCTGTCATCATTGTTCTGGAACCAGGCTAAAGGAGCTAATGAAGTGGATTAGGCAGTTACTCCAACAGTCATTGGTACCTTTCAGGCCAGAAGCAACCCACACATCCTTATGATCTTCCACATGGACAATGGTATAATCCAACAGGTGCCAGGACCTGGGGCAGGGATGCTGCTATGATCCTATAGCCATAAATAAAGAATAGTGCTAGCTATGTTAAGACCCTGCTTTGGGCATTTTGTCAAGAAAAGGACCCCACTGGAATTATCTTTCCAATCTCCTTCCTTACAAATCATATTGCATATTTTCAAATCCTGATATTGATAGCAGGAGGATCGATTTGTCTCACAAGAGGACACAAACCACGGATTTGTCAACGTCAACTAGGAGACAAATCCACATGTGATAACTAAGTTCTCCCTGCCACAGGGAGAAGCATCATCTTGAATTACCCACATGCTGCAGTTGAAGAGCTGCTCCCTGAACTGCAATATGGGCTAATTGACTACCTTTGCCTAGTGTCAACTCCACGATAAACACAAAGCGCAGCATCGACTAACATACACGTCCTTTTTTGACCTCACTGTTGCTCATTATTGTAGAGGACTGTGCAACATGCTTCTCAAGTTAGGCTGCCCACAGAAATCTTATGTGTACGAAGGAACTACAGATGCTGGTTTAAACCAAAGATACACACAAAAAGCTGGAGTAAATCAGCGGGACAGGCAGCATCTCTGGAGAGAATAGGTGAAGTTTCTGGTCGAGACCCTTCTCCAATCGAAAGAAGGGCCTCGACCTGAAACGTCACCCATTCCTTCTCTCCAGAGATGCTGCCTGTCCCGCTGAGTTATTCCAGGTTTTCGTGTCTGTCACAGAAACCTTATTCTTGTTACATGATGGCATGTAAGCTATGATCTTACCAAACAGACTAATTCATACTGCTTATAACATAGAAAAGTACAGCACAACAACAGGCCCCTCAGCCCACAATATCTCTGTCAAACATGATGCCTAGATAAACTAATGTCGTCTGCCTACCCGACCCATATCCCTCCATTCCCAGCATATCCATGTGCCTATCTAAAATTCTCTTAAACACCACTATTGTATCTGACTTCATCACCACCCCTGACACTCTGTTCCAGGCACCCACCAACCTATGTAAAAAAAGAAATTGCCCCACACTTCACCTTTAAACTTTGACTCTCTTGCCTTATTATGGCTACGCCCTCTAGCCTTTGACATTTCCACCCTGGGATAAATGTTTCGACTGCCTACCCTATCGATGCTCCCATAATTTTTTACACTTCTATCAGGGCTCCCCTCAACCTCCAGCGTTCTGGAGAAAACAGTCTAAATTTATCCAACCTATTCTTGTATCAAATATCCCCAAATCCAGGCCACCGATCTGGTAAATCTTTTCTGCACCTTCTCTAAACCTCCACATCTTTCCCGTTACAGGCGACCAGAAATGCATTCCAAAAGCAGCATTACCAAAGTTTGCAGATAGACGCAAGATGCTGGAGTAACTCAGTGGGTCAGGCAGCATCTCTGGAGAAAATGGATAGGTGATATTTTAGGTCAGGAACCTTCTTCAGACATATGGCTGCATCATGTCAAGCAAGACTGAATCACACCCCAATTATTTTCCCAATTATTCCTGGCATAATCCAACACCACAATTCCAAAAAGCATCCCACTGGAATGGATCTAAAATACGCAATAAATGTAAAGCAATTTAACCTACGTTGCCTCCACTAAAGAAGCATGGTCATCCCAACTTCAGTCATTCAGGTGTAATATATAGACAATTGTTGCTTAAAGCCACATTTCCCAAAACATGATCAACCAAACAACTGGGCCCTCCTTCTGAGAGAAGGAATATCCACAGTAGCACCTCAAAAAACATCAGTATCACTTAACCTAGCTCTGCAAACCCCATCAAATCTATTGGAAGGATGTGCAAACCAGGGTCATATTCTCTCCCCAACACCCAGACGGTTCAGCTGGGCAGGCCATGTCATTCGCTTGCCTAACAACAGACACTTTTATTTAAAGCTCCATTCGGGGAAAATATTACCAGATGAACAGAGGAAATATTTCTTGCCCCACCTGTGGCAAAATTTGCGGGTGCCTCATTAGCCTTGTCTACAGCCTCAGTGTCTATTGTCTATTGGTATTGTTCCAGGAGACATGCCAAAGAAAATTAGATCACCACAAATTTATTTCCATTTAAATTAACAGATCCATTTATCACAGCTTTTTCTGGTGTACCAGACCTTGGAAAATTGCAGGCTCATTCACTCAAATTGCAGACTGCAATCTACATTTATTATAAATGGCTATGCTTCAGAGAGGCACAAATTCAATTTCACTTGTACCTCTAAAAATCACTGCCAAACTGAAAACTTAAATACAGTTATCTGTATTTATTGGATGGGATTCTGAGGGACAGGATTTATTTGTATTTGCAAAGACAAGGACTGATTAAGAACAGCATGCCTTTGTGCATGGGAACTCATAAATTTGATTGAGTTTGGTTTCCTGAAGAATTGTCCATGAAGATTGAGAGCAGGGCACTCAAAGGCATCTACATGAACTTCAGTGAGGTGTTTGATAAGCATGACATAGGTATGTTACAAGACTTACCTTGAGCAGCGCTGCAGTTCTGCCGCTCCCCGTGTGCGCCTTTCAGAGGGGGGGGGGCTTAAAGTGCCATTTTTCTTCAGACTGGGCAAATCGATCAATGTCGGGCGATTTCATTGCGGAAGAAAAATCGCTCTGACATTTCATTAATGAAGGTATTTTTAAATTACGCTAGATTATTTATTATCTAGAGTAATTTAAAAATCACCTTCAAAAGCCGTGAGCGCTGATAACGGGAAGGATTTTGCGTAGGGGAGAAAAAAAGGGACACAGTTTATTTTTATATTAAAAGTTGGTTTTTATGGAGGCTTTAATAATATTTTCATGTTGCGAAATGGAGTCCAAAAAAAATGTATGAACCGGCTGTATTTTTCATACCGACTTCACAGTAAACCACAACATTCCAATCCACCGCATTCCACTAAAACCCACTCGCTAGTTGATTTAAATGGCCATTAATTTACAGGCATTAAACACTAAATTCCTTCCATTTGGCCCAGAAATTCATGAAAATTAGATTTAAAAATTATGTTATATTGTGGATTATTGTGCGAATGTTATTTGGACACTTAGGCAATTTTAAAAAAGTTTATCTTTTCTTAAGAAATGGATAGATGTTTAGATCTACTCATTGAATTTTGTAATTAGCTACAATTAGATAACTAACTAATTATATGCTTTAATTTCAGGTCATCTAAGTAAGATCGTTTCATATTTCTTTCAGAATGCTTCAATCTATAATAACTGAAAATTTCATTGAGTTCTCTTAATTTTTAAGAAAGTTATGGGCTTTTAACGGTTCTAGATCACAGCTTTTGAGTCAAGTCAATTGAAAGGCAATGGGGAACAAGATGCTAATTTCCGAGTATGAAAATGGTCATAACTTTCTTAATACTGAAGATATGAAAGTGAATTAGGTGTCAAATTAAACTTCTTTTTATGCTTTATCTGATGGGATAAATTGCAGACTTGATTTTTAAAATCTCAAAATTTTGTAACATTGCTACATGATAGGCTGGTGCAGAAGATTAGAACACATGGTATTCAGGACAAAATAACAAATTTGGTTCAAAATTTGCTTGTGGCAGAGGGGTGTGGTTGAGGCTGTTTTTCAGATTGGAGGCTAGTGTCCAGTGGTGTGCTACAGAATCAATGCTGGGTCTTTTGTCATGTTAATGTTCTGGATGAGAATATGAATGGCACGATTAGTACATTTGGTGGACTGAGAAGCAGGCTGTTACAAAAGAATATAGATCAACTAGGAAAGTGGGCAAGGTGATCACAGGTGGAAATTAACCCAGATATATGTGAAGTGACACATTTTACGACGTTAAACCAGAGCAGTACATTTACAGACAATGGCAGGGATCTGGGAGCACCGTTGAACAGAGACCATGGGACCATGGCAACTGCATACTCTCCCTGGAAATAGGAATACAGGATGACGCTTTCGTTGACCTAGGTACCGGGTATAAGATTTGGGACATCATGTTATGAATGTACAAAACATTGGTTAAGGTTACAGAAAAGATTCACAGGGATAGGAAGGCTCAAGTTATGAGAGATTGCATAGGCTAGATCTGCTTTCCTTTGAGCAAAGGAGGCTGATCTAGAGTGGATAGCCAGTGTACAGTGTACGGGTTTAGTGTACAGTGTTCGGCCCTTCGAGCCTGCACCGCCATTCAATATGATCATGGCTGATCATCCAACTCAGTATCCTGTACCTGCCTTCTTTACATACCCCCTGACCCCTTTAGCCACAAGGGCCACATCTAACTCCCTCTTAAATATAGCCAATGAACTGGCCTCAACTACCTTCTGTGGCAGAGAATTCCACAGATTCACCACTCTCTGTGTGAAAAATGATTTTCTCATCTCAGTCCTAAAAGACTTCCCCCTTATCCTTAAACTGTGACCTCTTGTTCTGGACTTCCCCAACATCGGGAACAATCTTCCTGCATCTAGCCTGTCCAATCCCTTAAGAATTTTGTAAGTCTCTATAAGATCCCCCCCTCAATCTTCTAAATTCCAGCGAGTACAAGCCGAGTCTATCCAGTGTTTTTTCATATGGAAGTCCTGCCATCCCTGGAATCGGTCTGGTGAACCTTCTCTGTACTCCCTCTATGGCAAGAGTGTCTTTCCTTAGATTAGGAGACCAAAACTGTATGCAATACTCCAGGTGTGGCCTCACCAAGACCCTGTACAACTGCAGTAGAACCTCCCTGCTCTTGCACTCAAATCCTTTTGCTATGAATGCCAACATACCATTAGCTTTCTTTGGAATGCCCATTGCACATGGTAAATGAGACTTAACACAACAATCAGCAGCAAGCAGGAGTAGTTTGCTGTTGACTTCAATACTCCCTTTATATAATATAAATTAACATGTTAACAACTTAAATTTTCCTTTGCATTGCATTACATTAACATTCTATCCCAATATCATTCTTTCTTTCGTCATTTTCATATGTGCTTTCTTAAAGGTTAAATACATTGGCCTTACATTTATCTGAAATATTAACTGTTTCGACCTCCATAGCTGCTGAGACCTCCAGCATCTTCTGCTTTGTCTCAACATTTGTGTTCAAATCCACTTGCAATAAAGGTCATCACAGCATTTCCTTCCCAGCTACTTGCTGCATGTTAATTTTCAGATGATTCACCTGCAAAAATGTCTGGATCTCTCTGAATAAAATCACTTTTCAATCTCTCATCGTTTAAAAAGTATTTTGCCTTTTAGCATTTTTTTTACTGAAGTGAATGACCTCACATTTTTCTACATTGTGTTTTAATTACCAAGTCTTTATCCATCCATTTAATTGTTTACAGTGCCCTCCATAATGTTTGGGACAAAGACTCATCATTTATTCATTTGCCTCTGTAATACACAATTTCAGATTTGCAATAGAAAAACAAATCACATGTGGTTAAAGTGCACATTGTCAGATTTTAATAAAGGCCATTTTTATACATTTTGGTTTCACCATTGAGAAATTACAGCAGTGTTTATACATAGTCCCCCCATTTCAGGGGACCATAATGTTTGGGACACAGCAATATCATGTAAATGAAAGTAGTCATGTTTGGTATTTTGTTGCATATCCTTTGCACGCAATGACTGCTTGAAGTCTGGGATTAGGTTTAGTTTTTAGTTTTAGAGATACAGCGCAGAAACAGGCCCTTCGGCCCACTGAGTCTGTGCCGACCAGCGATCCCCGCACATTAACAGTATCCTACACCCAACTAGGGCAATTTTTACATTTACCAAGCCAATTTACCTATCAACCTGTACATCTTTGGAGTATGGGAGGCAACCGAAGATCTTGGAAAAAACCCACCCACGTCACGGGGAAAAGGTACAAACTCTGTACAAACAGCACCCGTAGTAGGGATCGAACCCGGGTCTCTGGACCTGCATTCGCTGTAAGGCAGCAACTCTACCACAGCGCCACCATGACCGCACCAGACATCACCAGTTGCTGTGTATCTTCTCTGGTGATACTCTGCCAGGTCTATATTGCAGCCATCACTAGCGTATGCTTTAGTCCCTCTCAGTTTTCCCTTTAGCATATAAAAGGCATGCTCAATTGGATTCAGATTGGGTGATTGACTTGGTCACTCAAGAATTTACCATTTTTTACCTTTGAAAAACTCTTTTGTTGCTTTAGCAGTATGTTTGGGATGATTGTCTTGCTGTAGAATGAACCGCCAGCCAATGAGTTTTGAGGCGTTTGTTTGAACTTGAGCAGATAGAATGTGTCTATACACTTCAGAATTCATTAAGCTACTACTATTAGCAGTCGTATCATCAATGAAGATAAGTGAGCCAGTACCTTCAGCAGCCACACATGCCCAGGCCATAACACCCCCACCACCGTGTTTCACAGATGAGGCAGTGTGCTTTGGATCTTGGGCAGTTCCTTCTCTCCTCCATACTTTGCTTTTGCCATCACTCTGATATAAGTTAATCTTCATCTCATCTGTACCAAAGACCTTTTTCCAGAAATGTGGTTGCTCTTTTAAGTACTTCTTGGCAAACTGCAACCTGGCCATCCTCTTTTCATGGCTAACTAGTGGTTTACATCTTGCAGTGCAGCCTCTGTATTTCTGTTCATGAAGTCTTCTGCAGACAGTGGCCATTGACAAATCCACACCGGACTCCGAAAGAGTGTTTCTAGTCTGTCAGACATGTGCTTGGGCGTTTTTCTTTATTATAGTGAGAATTCTTCTGTCATCAGCTGTGAAGGTTTTCCTTGGCCTGCCAGTCCCTTTGTGATTAGTCAGCTCATCGGTGCTCTCTTTCTTCTTAGTGATGTTCCAAACAGTTGATTTGGGTAAGACTAAGGTTTGGCTGATGTCTCGAACAGTATTATTCTTGTTTCTCAGTCTCATAATGGCTTTATTGACTTTCATTGGCACGACTTTGGTCCTCATGTTGATAAACAGCAATAGAAGTTTCCAAAGGTGATGGAAAGACTTGAGGAAAGACTAGGTGCTGAGAGCTCATACCTGCATGAAGGAGGCAATTAAACACACCTGAGCAATTACAAACACCTGTGACGCCATGTATCCCAAACATTATGGTGCCCTGAAATGGGGGGGGGGGGGGGGGGTCTATGTATAAATACAACTGTAATTTCTACATGGTGAAACCAAAATGTATACAAATACCCTTTAATAAAATCTGACAATATGCACTTTAACCACATGTGATTTTTTCTATTGCAAATCTCAAATTGTGGCGTACAGAGACCAATAAATAAATGATGGGTCCTTGTGCCAAACATTAGGGAGGGCACTGTATAACCCTGGCACGTGCAGTGAGTAATTACTCAGGGTAGGCAGTCAGACGGCTTTAAAAAAATCTTAAACCGCGCATGGGCAGATTGTTCTCTCCGTAAGCTGTCGGTCGACTTTTAAAAGATCTTCAAAAGCTAAATCTCTTAATAAAGTACCGTATTTCCCGGCAATGAAAACGCACCCCCATTTTGAGTTGCTAAATTTTGAAAGAAGGCTGGTGGGACATAGAATTTCTCACACTCAAAAAAATAAAAATAAAGAAAGCAATTTGCCCAAGGCTTCCAAATCTCCTTCATTCTGAATTACTGAATGGGTGGGGGGTGGAGGGTGACGGTAGGTGGAGAGATGGTGGGAAAAATGGGAGCACACCGGGACAAGTTGAATCAGTTGTGATCTTATTGAATGACAATACTTGTTCAAGGGACCAAATGGGGGGAGAGTTCCTTTCACAGCCCGGGGATAAAGTTGCAGGGAGGGCAGGAGCATTGAGAAGGAGGGGGGTCGGGGATCATGCCAGTAACTCACTCACTCACCGCTGCAGCGGCGCTCCGGGCGCGGAGCCACAGCATTGTGGCTGGGGAGGGAAGCAGCTCGGGTGGCTACGAGCGGCCTTGGGACTGGACAGCGGAACTGGACGCCACCTCAGCGCCTTCTGCCAACCCGTACACCTCTGGCAGTGCTCTCCGTCTGAATATCTTTCACCTGCCGCTCGCCGGCTTCGCTCGTCAGCAGCTTCTCGCAAATCCTTATATTCCGACAGCCGAGTAATCTCAATTGGTCCCTTGGTCGGAATTTAAGGATTTGAGGGAAGCGGCTGACATGAGTGAGGCCGGCGAGCGGCTGGAAAGAGGTTTTCAGATAGAGAGCACTGCCAGAGGTGAGCGGGGGTCGGCAAAGGAGCTGAGGTGGCGGCCGGCTCCGCTGTTCGGTCCCGGTAGCCGCTCGCAGCCACCCGGGCTACTTCTCCCCCCAGCCACAATGCGGTGGCTCCATGCCCAGAGCGTCGCGGCAAGTGAGTTGCTGGCATAATCCCCAACCCCCTCCTTCTCAACGCTCCTGCGCTCCCCACAACTTTACCCCGGGCCAGACTCCCCACAAGCTGTGAAAGGAACTCTCCCCTCCTCAGCGGCACTGTCCTTTTACAGCCGCTTCCCATCAGCTACCAGCAATGTGGGATAGACTTGGCTATCCCTCAGTACAACAACATCGCTCTTGATGTTGCTGTACTGAGGGATAGCCAAGTCTATCTTTCTTGGCCAAAAACCTTCCAACTTCGGCTTCGAAGACACATGTAAAATTTTGTGCCTTATTTTTGGGTAAAAAATAGCGCCATCATTGCTGGGAAATATGGTATTTAAAAACATATAGCACCAAGAAATTTTCTTACCACATCATTTGTACACGAACTCCATTCTTCTCTGTTTGTTTCTTAAGATAATGGCAATCCATGTTTGAAAAACCCACCAAGAAACTTGCGTTGCGCATGCACAGTATGCTGCTGCACATGCGCAGTACTGCAAAGGCAGAATTTCAGCTGCCTTCAGTCCCCTGGAAATTGACGGCTTGAAGCAGCATCGATGGCACGTCAGCTGCACTGACCTTCATGTGTTACATGTACTGCGGATGAAAGGCACGGAGAATTATGCCTACCTAAGAGATCGATCTCTTAGGTAGGCATTATTCTCCCATGCCTTTACTATTTATATTTAATAATTACCATTTTATTATTTTAGTCAGGGTAGGCAGTGCCTACCTTGCCTACCCTGAAGGCACGTGCCTGGTATATCCCTTGCCCATTACTAAAGCAAACAAAAACTTGGGGTGAGATTGTGAAAAAAGACAAAATGTGCTAATAACTCAGAATTGCAGGAAGCATCTGTGAAGAGAGATCCTGCATACATAGTTCTGATGCAAGTTTAGCAAACTGAAATATAATTGTTTCTCTCCACAGATCCTGCCTGAGCTGCTGAAAATTGCACACATTGTGTTTTCATTTCTCACCTGCAGCCCCACTATCCTCATTGTAGCTCGCTGTATATCCAGATTTGCATAATCGGCAAACTTACATATGTTGCACCTGTTGCCCTCATCCAAATCATTGATATAGGACTATGAAGAACTAGGTGCCCAATACAATCGCTTTGGCACCCTACAAATCACAGTTTGCCAACTCAAAAATGACCTACTTATTCATATTCGCCATTTTTGGTCCCTGTCTGTATATTACCCCGAGAATATCATGTCTAATATTGTTTTATAACCTTGTGTGGCAATTTTTCAAAGGCTTTTTGAAAATCCAAATATACAAAATCAAAATGCTCTCACTTATTTATTTTACTAGTTACCACCCCAAAACATTCTAACAGATTGTCAAACATATTTTCCTTTCATAAATCTATGCTTACCATACCCAATCATATCATTATTGAGTACTTTGTTACAGCTTTCTCAATAGTAAGATGCCACCATTTTCCCGACTATCAATGCAAGGCAAACTAAGTTATTGTTCCCCACTTTATCTATCTCTCTCCTTTCTTGCATAATTTGATTAAAATGTTCATAATAAGATTAAATGAGAACTTACCAGTTTGAAGTTTGATCTTTATTTTATGAGTTACGAGGGATTACGTGAAGACCCCGCCAGCACGCATGCGTGACATTCTTCAAAGCAGTGGTGTGAAATCACAGATACCAGAGTAGACTAATATAGTAAGATAAGAGAGAGCTTCCATACCAGTTGAACTTTATAATAGAGGGTTTTGGGAGCGGAGGGCACGTAATCCCTCATCGTATTTATTCATACCTAAAATAATATGCCCCACATTGGGTATTTATTTTACAGAACTTAAAATTTCCCCTGCAAACATGTCAGGAGCGGCCATGGGTTTATTATAAAAGCGTTGAAAAGTTTGTTCATTGCTCCAACCCGCTGTGGCAAGGATGTGGTCCATAGGAACTTCCATCATCCTAGCTGCCGATGTACATGCAGCCCTGGTGGAGTGAGATTTGAAAACATTAGTATCCATTAGCACCTAATACCACCCTTAACCATCTGGATATGGTTTGCACTGTGACCTTATGGTGAGGGCGTTTATGGCTTATGAGTAAAGCTCTCTCCGTGCCCCTAAGAGTCTTGGTGACTTCTATATATTGTAAAATATGTGTCACAATGCAGAGTCGACTATCTGCAGGATAGGCCAGAAACTCTAATTTTTGGCCAGAGGAACTGGGTCGGTCTTGTTTAAGTAACGCCTGTATTAAAAAGGTTATGTTGCCATTTGTGATATACATGGCGTCCATACTTAGCTTGTGTAAGGACGGGACCCGTTGTGCTGATACAAGTGCCATAATCATTACCATCTTGTATGTTAGTTTGTCCAGAGTGAGCCCCGATATGGGTGTCCATCCTCTTAACATAGTTAATACTATGCCCATATCCCATGTATGGGTGTATCTGGGCCTGGGGGGGGATTAGAGTTAAATATACCCCTCATTAGTTTAGATACTAGTGGGTGTGATCCTATAGCCAGGTGATCACTCCCTCTGCCCAGATAATTAGATAGGGCACTCCTTGCTCAATTAATGGCACTGTAACTCAATCCTTCATCGAAATGAAGGGTTGCCAGAAACCCCAGCACTTCAGTGATGGTGGCTGAGTCATATGTAGTGTTCGTCCTGGTGCAGAACACTTCCCATTTCCTGACATATGTCAGGTACTGTCTTCTGGTGGACTCCCTGCATGACACTGAGATGGCATTGATCGTCCTGTCAGAGAATCCGTATCCCAGAAATGGCCTGTTCAGAATCTGCAAATTAACAAGTTCATACGGTCATGGCACGGATGACTATCCCCTGTCACGGGGTGTACCAACAAACTCGGCCGTTTGTTTATCCGGATGAAGGGTTCTGAAGCCATCTTCTGTACTGCTGGGAACCATGGTTGGGTAGGCCAGTCGGGAACAACCAAAATACCCGTTGCGGAGTCTTGTTTAATTTTTTGTAAGACCCGACTGATGAGACAGAAGGGGGGAAATGCATAGCAAAACAAATCCCCCCAATGCAGCGAGAAAGCGTCCATCGCTGCTGCCTCTGGGTCTGGTTCCCAAGCAACATATGTTGGTAATTGGTGATTTAGTCTGGATGCAAAAAGGTCGATATCTGGTGTCCCATACCGTTCTATAATATCTGTAAACACTTTCCGATCCAACATCCATTCAATGTTGTCATTGAATTTACGTGACCTGGTGTCTGCCACTGTATTTAGCTTACATGGAAGGTAAGTGACTGAGATCCAAATCTCTCTTTCCAGACACCAGTGCCAGATATTATTAGCCAATTCATCACATGATATCGACTTTATTCCACCCATATAATTAATATAGGCCACCACTGTGGTATTGTCAATTTGTAACCGTACATGCAACTGGTGCATATCTGAGCAGTAGGCCCCGAGTCCATGAAATGCTCCCAGCATTTCTAGATAATTAATTCCTAGTGCTTTAAACAGGGTTAATTCTTGTGCACTCCATCTGCCACCACAACTTATGGTGGTATTAGTTGCTCCCCAACCTTTCGCACTGGCATCAGTCTGTAATGTAACCGAGGGATTCATGATAGTGATGGGGTTAGAACAAAGCTGAGCATTTTCTATCCAGCAGTTTAATTCTGATTTTGCTTTCCCTGGTAGTTTCATAGGCCTATCGAAATGGCCTGCATGATTTTTGAGAGCTAAAATTTTTGCTCTTTGAAGGTTTTGATAATGGAGTGGTCCACATTGTGCTGCTGGGAACGCAGCCACTAATTTCACAATCACTCTGGTTACTTGCAGAATGGATGGTTCCCTGATGCCAGTGAGGCTTCTGCATGCTTCTATCAAGTCTGTCACTTTGTTTGGCGGCAAGGAGATAGACATTTGAACAGAGTCAATAGTGAACCCCGAATAATCCATGGTAGTGGAGGGTTCCAATTTTAATTTATCTGGATGTATGATAAATCCCAGCTTTTGAAAAAGATGTTTTGTGGCTGATACTGCCAATGTAGCCATCTCCAAATTCTCACCTACAATGAGAATATCATCAAGGTAAGCCATGACGATATGGTTATGTTTCCTTAAGTAAGCTAAAGCTGGTTTTAATATATTTTTTAAACAGCCTGGGTGCTGATGACAACCCATTGGGTAAGGCCTTATACTGCCATAGTTGTCCCATCCAAACAAATTTCAGGTATTTACGATGATCCTTGTGTATTGGTACTGAATAGCATGCATCTTTAAGATCGATGCAAGCCATGTAGTACCTATCAGAAATTAGCTGTTTGGCTGTGACAAACGTGTCCATTTTGAAATGGGCATACTGAACGGAAGTATTTAGTTCGGTCAAATCTATAATGATGTGGCAACCGCCATCTTTTTTGTTTTTTGTAAATATATTTGATACGAACTCTTGAGATTCTCGGATTGTCTTCTCAATTACCCCTTTTGTGTTTAGTCTTAACAGTTCAGCATGGCCTGCTGTTCTCTCTTTTTGTGAAAGTATGAACTTCCGGCTAGGCGTATGCTGAACTGGGATGGGGAGTTTGTATACAAATTCAATTTTGTAACCCTGAATACTTCCGAGTATGCACGGGTCAGAGGTAAAAGTGCTCCACACATGATGAAACAAGTGGAACCGTCCACCAACTTTTGATGAATCTAGACATGCAATGTTTTTGAGACAACCAGACCCACCTACCTCCATGGTTACCGCCGGTGTTGTGTGGGTTGTCTCTGCCCTTGTTTCTTCTGGTACTGTGTTGCTGCGTTGTGGGGTTGGCACATTTTCCAAGAAGGCCGGGCTGGGCCATGGTCTAAAAAAGATGGCTGTGTAGGTGGGCCGGCCTTCGAGCTTTCACCACCAGATGGTCTTTCATTGTACCATTGTCTGGTGGATGTGTAGGGGTGCTGCCGCTGCTGATAGTGGGTTTTTGAGGTGTTTGGCACCTTGATCAGGCCTATAGCCTTGGCCTCCTCATCCAGGTCTTTCACCTGCTTCGGGAGGTTGTCCCCAAACTGCAGATTTGGTGGCTGAGTGCTACTAGTCCTGCATAATCCCGCAAATTTGGGATTAAGTGCAGGCTTGATGATGCTCTTTCTGTAACTGTTAATCTCGAACTGAGTATTACACAGTAATGCTAGAGCATCTTGTAGCTCATCAGGTAAATCAACCCCATCAGCTGTCCTGGTTACTGCTGTGATTCCAGCAGCCAGAAGTTTAAGGATTCTTTGGAGATTCACCTCCTGGCTCCTTATAGATGGGCTCATGTTGCCCCAGATGGGGTTGTTGACTGCTGGTACATTGAGAGAAATGCAGTTCTCTGGAACGAGGTATTTTTCAGCCGTAGTGTTAATGGCTTGCTCCTGCAGCTGGTTTGTAGCCATGTAACTTATACTGGCTGCCAGCTTGGGATGTATCGGCAGTCCTTTCTGTGTTGGTACAGCATGTTTGTTCACCATGCCCAACAATTCTTCTGGCACCCCTAACACAGTCGACTATTCAGCCATTGCCCCTTCTTCAGGGTCAGCCCAGTTCTGACCCCTAATGCTCCCCTGCGAAGAGGGTGAGACATTAGGCAGTCCTTGAAAGGATCCTACCGTGGGTCTGCGAGGAGACCCACCGTGACTCTGCCCCTGTATAAGCAGGTCACGCTGGAGCAACTGCTCCACCATCCGCTCCATGCGGGAAAGACGCCCGCCGTTGCTATCTGCGAATGGGGTGTCTTCAGGTCCGGACCCAGCTGAGTCAACGGTCCTGTCCGACTTCCGGGTGGTTTTGCCGCCCAACCGCGGCGCACCTGCGGTCTGTATCGGCGAGAAGTCGGGAGCTGCTGGCTGCACCTGCAGCTCTGGAGAGACAGCACACTGCTGGCTGCTTTGCACAGCAGCTGTTTATGCCGCTGCTCTCCTAGATTTACGCGACTCCATGGTGCTTCCTTCGTGTCTGAAAAACAAAGTACACCCAGTCGCCACGCTCACCAGAATGGTAAGACTTACCTTCAGTAAGTTTTTAAACTTACGCTGGAGGAGCGGCGCTCCTCCCGACTTTCGCTTCCGCAATCCGTTCGACGATATGTCGCGCATGCCTGCTGGCGGGGTCTTCACGTAGTAACTCACGTGACTCCGAAGTAAAATTACCAATCTGAGACATGTCTTCTAAATCTATGGAATTTGGGGAATTAAAAACTTGTTTTTCAACTAATTCCATAGCCACCTTCTTCCAAAGCCCTAGAGTGCAAGTCATGAGAACCTGGAGATTTATCACCTTTCCATCGCATTTTCTCCAGTATTGATTTTTATTTTCTCTCAGTGTGTAGCAAATGCACACATTTGACATGGTCAAACTTTCTTCAGTGCAATAAGTTACATACTGTGCTATAGAACACAAAATGTCCTAAATGATTTGACATAATGGTTATCTTACTACGGACGTGATTTAACAAGGGTAAAGCAATCTCATAAAAAATATATCGACTGACTTCCTTGGACAAAGTTGTTGGCATCTATTCCTTTTATCCACACAACAAAAAAAACCCCTCTATAAACAAGAGCTCCCTTAGAAACAACAGTGCCAACCAAATACAATTTAAAGCAGCTGCGGCAGGCACAGGCATAACAATGATCAGTTATTCCCATTGTCGTGACCTCACTGCACGTGATCATAATCTGTAGGAAGGCTCCCTGACGTTGACTCTTTCTAATATATTTTTATTATTTGCCCTTACTTCAACTCCCGGCAATCATATAAATAAAATAGATTGCACATGACATGCATCCAGAACAGAATTCTGGCATTACTGATACAGTGGGTGACCGGATTCACATAAATCAACATAGGAACATCGAAAAATAAGTTCAGGATTAGGCCATTAGACCCTTTGAGCCAGCACCGCCATTCAATATGATCATAGCTGATCATCATTCCTGCTTTTCCCCCCCATATCCCTTGATTCCTTTAGGCTTAAGAGCTAAATCTAACTCTCTCTTGAAACATGTCTGAGTTGCAATTTTTGTCTCTTATTTCACCATCTCATGGAGCTCTCTGTACAAATCATGCTATTTGGCAGTCTACATGCCATTTTATTCCCAAAAATCTGACTGATAAACCCCAAATTTAAAAAATATAAACCATTTGACAAAATGAGTGTGTAACATAACAATAACCACTCATCAATGTATTTCTTGAAATTGTTGGCAGAGCTTCCAAGGCACCACAAACTTTTTGAAAAAGAATAAACTTTAAAGTCAAGGCCCCATCTCAGTAAATTGTTAGGATAATAAAGTACCAATACAATTAATCTACTGTCATTAACTTCATTCAGCAAATTATATTTGCAGGGGGAAAAAACCAGCACTTTAAACAAGGACTTATATTACTATCTCAGAATAGTAATATCAACTATTAAAGATTTTTGTCTCTCCGAGAAAACAGGTATTCCTTAAGAACATTGTTAAAAATCATATTCAAGAATGGTCTAAAATAAAATTGTTTACATTGTTTATCCCCCTTCAACACATGTAAATCATATTTCTCTAAATCGTTAATTCAAATGGACAACTCTTTTTTTTTTTTAAAAGTGGCCCCTTGTTCTAAATTCTCCTAAAAGGGGAAATATCCTCTCCACCGCACCCTATCAAGCCCCCTCATGATATTATATTTCAATTGAATTGTATCTAACTCTTCAAAACTCCAGCAGATACAGAGAAACGAGAGTCACACAGCACCTAAACAGGTGCTTCAGCCCAACTTGTCCATCTCAATCAAGATACCCCATCTAGTCCCATTTTTGCCCACATCCCACTAAAATGTTCCTATTATCTGTTGAAATTACTTTTAATAGCTACTAGACCAAGTGTGGACCCGTTGGGTCCCCCTCTCCCAACACAATATTCTACCACTCACCTATATATAAGATGTATAGGGGGTGGACGAGTACGCCTATCGGGATGAGGTGGAGCAGCTGACAGTGTGGTGTGGAGAAAATAACCTGCTCCTGAACACCTTAAAGACCAAGGAGATAATAATATACTTCAGGAAGAACAAAACGGAAATGGTACCACTAATCATCAGAGGGGACTGTGTGGAGAGGGTGGCGGATTTCCGCTTCCTGGGATTCCATATTGAGGAGGACCTGACGTGGAGCATGAACACCTCTGCGCTGCTGAAAAAGGTCCAGCAGAGACTGCACTTCCTGAGGGTGCTCAGGAAGAATAACATCACACAGAGACTGCTGCTGTCCTTTTATCGGTGCTCCATTGAGAGCATCCTAACATACTGTGTATGCATGTGGTATACCAGCTGCACAGCGGCTCAGAGGAAAGCGCTCCAGAGAGCCATTGACAACGCCCAGAGGATTGTCGGCTTCCCTCTCGTTACCTTGGAGGACGTACACAGTTCCCGCTGCATCAAAAAATCCCAGAATATTATAAAGGACATTTCCCACACCGGACATTCCCTGTTTGAACTGTTGCCGTCAGGCAGACGGTACAGATCTACAGGACAAGTACAAATAGACTTAAAAACAGTTTTTACCCCACTGCTATAAAGGCACTAAATGTAGCCGCCAAGGAACGCGGGGACTAAGGGACTGTGGTTGGTACACTGTGAAATCGACAGAAGGATGCAGGGTTGGGTGTTTATGCGTGCTATTTTCATATTTCATATTTATTTTAGTTGTTAATCTTTTTTAATATATTACCTTGTATGTATCGTTAGCTTTTATGGTTTGAATGGTGCACTGACTGGTTGACATTTTTAAATTTTGTTGTACATGGTTCATGTTACAATGACGATAAAGAAACTATTACTATATTACTATTACTATGATGTTCATTCTGTCGAAATGACTTTTAAAAGGTATTATTGTACCTGGCTCAACTATTTTCTCTGACAGCTCGTTCCATATATCCACCATTATCTGTGTGGAAAAGTTGTTCCGGTGGTTCGTATAAAATCTATTCCCTCTCACCTTAAACTTAGGTCCTCCATTTCTTGATTCCCCAACCATGGGAAAAGAAACTCCACATTATCTGATGCCATCATGCTTTTTATATACCTCTATGAGATTACTCAGTCTTCGGCACTCCAAGGAATAAAATCCTAGCCTACCCAATCTCTCCCTGTAGCTCAGGCTCTCGAGTCATGGCAATATCCTCGTAAATCTTTGCTGCACCCTTTCCAGCTTAAAGGCCTCTTTCCTATGGCTGGATAACCACAACTGAACACAATACTTGAGTGCAGCCTCACCTACGTCTTTTACAACCTTAACATAACGGCCCAACCATTATACTCAATTCCCTGCCCAATAAAGGTCACCGGGTGGCGCCACCACAGGGCTGCCTCGCCAACAGTCTGTCTGTCCCCTCTCTGTTTTTATTATTTTAAGTATGTTTTCAAAGTATGTTTTAATGTTTCTTGGTCTGTTTTATGTGGGGGGTTGGGGGGGGGGGGGGGGGGGAGGGAATTGGGGGAAACTTTTTTTCAGTCACTTACCTCAATGGAGATACGATTTGTTTCCGTATCGCATCTACATCACCCCTGCAGCCTAACAACGTGGAGTGGTGTGACCTTTCCCAGAGCTTCAAGCTGTGGGTGCGGCATGGACTTACCATTGCGGGGCATGCGATCCTTTGCCGATGATCGCCAGTGGAAGAGCTCCAACCGCGGGGCTTGTGGACTTTAACACCGTGAAGCCTGCGGTCTCCGGTTAGAAGAGGCCGACTCGGGAGCTCCATGCCACGAAGTGTTCCGATCCGTCCCAACGCCGGAGTTTCCATCATCCCGACGCGAGGGCAATGGACATTGGACCGTCGGCTGCGGAAAGTTCAGTAGCCCAGAGCACGGATGAACAAAGGAGGAAGATGATTGAACTTTATTACCATCCATCACAGTGAGGAATGTGGATTCCGCTGTGGTGGATGTTTATGTTACATTTTATTTTATGTGGCTGTGTGTATTGTTGCTTTTCACTTAGTGTTGCTGTATGGTAACTCAAATATCACTGTACATTAATTGGTGCATGTGACAATACATTTGAACTTGAACCAAAAGCCTTCTTCACAATCTTATCTATTTTGATGCCAGTTTCAGGGAACCAGGTACTTATAATCATAGATCTCTCTGCTCTACAACACACCAAGAAGCCCTACGATTCATTGCATAGGTTCTGCCCTGGTTCGTCTTCTCAAAATACAATGCCTCACAGCTATCTGAATTAAACTCCATTAGCCATTCCTCGGTCACTTGATCAAGAAACCATTATAATTCTTAATAACCATATTCACTGCATTATTGTACTATTTTAGTGTCATCTGCAAATTTACTAATCCTTCTATTCCAAATTGTTGATACAGATGACAATCTGCCATGGGCTCTATTCCAATCCCTGAAGCACACCACTAGTCACAGGCCTCCTGTCCAAAAACAACCTTCAACCACCACTCTCGGCTCCCTACCATGAAGTTAATTTTGTATCCAGTTAGTTACTTCTCATTATTGTGCTGTACACCGCCTTGGAGTAATTTACATCTACTAAGAGGCACAGAGAAAAATATGCCCAAATCAAGAACGATTAGGATGCTGCAATTAATCATTCATTCCTTTATTGACCCTTTTACAACCTCTATTTTTTAATTTGAATGTTAAATGGTAGTAAATGGTCTGCACACATTCTTTAGGCAAGCATTTTTTTTTTTTTTTAATTAGTCAATTCATTCGCAACAGTTACTATGAGAAAGAATGAAATAAAATCAGCAATGGTCCTATAGCTCCAATGTCTCTGGCTGAAAATCTGAAAGGAACACTTGGCAAAAAAAAAAAAGATACAATTGGCGGCTGCAAACTAGTCCATTGACATTTCAGCGGATAGATTTTGGCAGCATTTCTCCCACTAGTGTGCTGTAAGAATCATCTGAAAAACAGCAGAAAAAGCACTGAACTTGCTGTACAGTGTAGAAGATGACCTATCCTGGCAGAAAATAATACACTTGGGAGATAGTGATAGTGGAGAAAAACAAGGTAAAGAATAAAAATAGTCTGTTGCCTTAACTGTCTGCTGTTATTCAAATTCCAATCCATGTTGTATCAACTTATGATTGCTACGAGTTAGAGAAGGAAAAATGACAGAGAAATTTGCTTAAATTTTTCATTTACAATGCAAGGATTTTATTTTTTAATATTCTATAGTATCATGAGGAGACTGGGATTTATTTCCTAACTTCAGACAAGTTCAACGAGTCAATGGCTTATAAATACTGCAGTTTAATAACATGATTCATGTCCTTCTATCCTCATGACTTACTGGTACAAACAATTTATAACCTTTTTTGAAATATTCAGTTCATCGGAAGGAACTTAGCCTAAAGTTGGTACAATAAACCACCTGCAATACGAAAAATAAAACAAATTTACATTTTGATGAACAAAAGAAAGAGTTGGAAGTTGAAAGCTATAACAGATAATTGAAAAAAGGTACTGCAACAGCACTGGACCATGATACAGCACCTAATATTAGTGTCCAATACAAGTAAATAACAAGTTGTTGTTTTTTTCAAACAAAATAAATCAAATATTTATTTTTCTGATTGTAAACAAAGCTAAACAAGCTTTTGAATGCCATCTCAGTCTTTTGTTAAAAATAATACTCATAATTTACAAAACTCATAAATTTACAAAAGCATAGTACAAAACTCTTGTCAAGAATCAGAAATATAAATGCATGGGTCTTGAACTGAAATGTCACCCTAACCATATTCTCCAGAGATGCTGTCTGATGCACTGAGTTACTTGATGTTTATTCTTTTGTAAACCGCATCTGCAGTTCCTTGTGTAGAAATTAAAGCTTCACCTTCCTTTCTGAAGCAGTTCCTCTGGGGTCAAGGTCAATTTGCTCTCACTTCAGTTCTGCAAGTTCTGAGGTGGTTGAGAAGGCCCAGTACTTAATGGGTAGGTGCTTGGAGGGTTTGTGATGGGGTGCGCTCCTTCTAGGTTTCGATGCCCTCCCAGCATATAAACTCTAATTTGTGAATGTTGTCCTAAAATACCCTTTATCCATTATACAAACAAGCCCAAAGTGTCTTAAAGAAGCACAAGAAACAAGAACCAAG
Source organism: Raja brachyura (assembly GCA_963514005.1). The sequence continues at coordinate 16,056,073 of OY740797.1, forward strand.
AACCTCACATTTAATTGTACTTGGTATATTTACTGTTAATCCTAAAAAGTTAAAATTGTCAGGCACTATCTTTTTTTATGTGATAATTTTAATGGAAGCAACAAATACAACCTCCAACAAAGAGCCAGTTGGAAGGATCAAATGTATGATGATTTACACTGTCAGACCCAAAGATGGTCAGGTACAGTGATCTGTTTGGTTACGGGGGCATCGCTGGTCGGCACAGACTCGGTGGGCCGCAGGGCTTGTTTCCGCACTGTATCTCCAAGATGTGTAGCAAATTAATTAACAGAATTTTACCCCTCGAGATGCTTACCTAAATGTTTTTCTCTGTGCCTGATTTGTTAAACTATATCTCTTTTCCATCTTGCCAAGCTATGCACTATTCTTTGATTGTCAAAACAGACCTCGGACTGCTTGAAAGCTATTACCACATTATAAATAGCCAAGAGATAGGTATCAGTAGTTTACAGATTCAACATTTCAGTTAAACCACCTTTGAAATGAAGATACAGCTAGCATCCCCTTTTCTCTGAGGTTCAGGGTACAATAGGATTGTGGCTGACCATGTACAAAAAAATTAACCCCTTTATCATCAGTGCCTCAAAGAACCTCCCAACTCCCAACCACCAAACATACACAATGTCTGGTCAACACAATCATAATAAAAATTGTTAATTTCTCCAGTAAAATACATAGACTGGCTTGATAAAAATAAATAGGAGAATTGGGAGTTAATTCATTGTAAACACATGATGTTCTTGGACTGCAAAACCAACAGGTATCGGAAGGCCAAGGTCGAACAAAAAATAAACTCATGATCTAAAAAACAAAATGAGAGAGAGGTGTGTTGGAGATCCAGCAACCAGCTGATAACCATAATGTTCAACGATTCTTCAGCACTGTCAAGATTATCCACCAAAAGCCAAGAACAAAAGGTAGCTTATCAATGACAGCCGACATGTGAAAAGTGCACGCTGAGATATTTGACAAGTGTCCTTGACTCGATCAACACTATCCATGGCAACCTCACACCACCCCACCCCAGGGCGAGCTAGAAAGGTCACTCAACAACTATAAAACAAGCCTTGTGATGTAGACAAAATTCCCATTGAAGTACAGAAACTAAAGTGAAAAAGCGCTCCTAGTGCAAATCCATTATCTTGCCTTCATCTGGGAAGAGAAGGATGCTGGGGACTGTCACACATTGTGATTTTGAGTAAAGGGAAACGTCTGCAACAGGAAAAGTCCCTGAAAGGATTCTCCTCATCTGCGTCCTTCCACTGTCAATGTTCACAATGCAGAGTTCATCCATCAAGGGGCACAAAAGCTCAGATCTTCATTACTTAACGATTTGTAATAAATCGGGAGAACAGCAGCACCCACTGTCTTTGGATTTCTGTGACTTAGTAAATGATCCTGTCAATCAAAAGGGATTATGAACATTTCTCAAATTTGACTGCTCCTAGAAATTGAAAACCAACCCAAATCTGCTACAAGATGACTGCAAACAATCTCTTACAGATATATATATTTCAGACGTTTCAATCTACCTCCTTGTGGCCCTTGTACTTTCTTGTATCTGCACTTTCTCTCTGGCTGCAACACTACATTCGGCAATCTGTTTCCTTTCTGTTTTTTGCCCTACCTATTATATTCATGTATGGTATGATTACACTTGTGTATGGTATGATCTGCCTGAATAGCACACAAAGCAAAGTTTTTCCACTGTATCTTGGTACATTGACAATAATAAATCAATGCCAGATCCAATAGACAGATCAATCATCTTTAAGCTTGGCAACAGATTTCCAAAACAAATATTCTATCCCCGGTTCCATCACAGCAAGGAACTCCCAGAAGGTCGAAGGAAATTGTTCAAAGGCTTTCTCAAAGTATGCTCGAAAAGAAAATGTAACGCAAGAAAATCTGTAGCCGTGACCAATCAAAATTAGAAGAAAGTGAGCACGTTAGATTTCCGAAATGTGTGCATATAAAGGCCAGGAACAAAGGAAAAAATGGACAACACCCTAACTATCACAACATGCCCCTTTAAGCCTACCTACCCAACCACAGGTTCTCCTTAGCACACTGCAGCTACCTCAGAAACCACAGCACTGGTATAAAACTCGATGGGACTGCAGAAGAAGAACTTCAAGGTTCCATGTGCAAAAGACTGGGTTGTATATTAACCTCCACTTGGTTCTCACAACAAAACATCAATTGTAAAGGCAAAACCAGTTAGTCCACTTTTCAGTAAATAACTAAATTATATAAAACGGCTACAAGTTTTAACTGTTAATTAACAACTCGACCAAGAAAACGTTATTTGTATTAAGGAAATAAAAATAATATGTTGCTGTCATAAAAATAATGTGGTCATCTTTCAGCTATATTTCACAAACAACATCAAAAGCACTGTGAAAAGTAAACACAGTACTGTCCAGCAATTACTCGAGTGAGATTACTTTTCTATTTTGTGTTTATAAAACTACAAAATATCACATTAATCCAAAGACTCTAGAAACATGGTAATTGTTTTCCCAACATGAAACCCCAAAAGTGGAATAAACAAAACCAGCCTTTATGGCTACATCCAGTGCCATTTCACCTGTCTTATATGATCTCTTCTCCAGCAAAGTGACCTCCCCACTTTCCACCTTGGCTTTGCCTGGATGTGCAGATTTGGTTCATGTGGCTTGATACGAGCAGAATTTCCTACCCAACATTCACCCTGCTACCATTTTCTTCAATCTGCAACACAGCCCAGATTTATACATAAACTACCTGCAATACATAGTGTAGAAACAAGGAACTGCAAATGCTGGCTTTTATTAAAGATGGACACAAAGTGCTGGAGTCATTCAGTGGGTCAGGCACTATCTCAGGAGAAAAGGCATAGGTGACATTTCGGGTCAGAACCCTTCTGAAGAAGGGTCCCAACCTGAAACGTCACCTATCCTTCTTCTCCAGAGATGCTGCCTGATCCGTTGAGTTACTCCAGCACTTTGTGTCGAAACATGTCCTTTCCGTTGCAATTTCCTAAACTGATTTGGTCCAAATTAATATTGCTTTACAATTTCTAGATTTTCATTCGGCATGCAGTGTTTTTAAGAAGCTTCCCATTTCTCATCTTCACTATCAAATCCAACATTGACTTTCCTAATGTTATTTCACTTATACCAGAACCAAACACAGTCAGTCAATGAGAAAAAATATGTATAAATCCAGAATCAACAAATGTATCCCCTGGGTTTACCCCAGGTTGGGAACCCTCGCATTAATTACATCCTTCATGTACTAGTTGTGCTATAGAAATACAAACTTGTTTCTGACAAACCCAGAGTACTGGAAAAGAACATATGTTTTCTCTTTTTGCACTACTTATTACATTCATGTATGGTATGATTTCACTCATGTATGGTATGATTGGCCTGGTTGGCAATAATAACTGTTTTTCACTGTATTACAATAGACAATAGATGCAGGAGTAGGCCATTTAGCCCTTCGAGCCACCACCAGAATTCAGTGTGATCATGACAGATCATCCACAATCAGTACCCCGTTCCTGCCTTCTCCTCATATCCCCTGACTCCGCTCTCTTTAAGAGCCCTATCTAGCTCTCTCTTGAAAGTATCCAGAGAACCGGCCTCCACCGCCCTCTGAGGCAAAGAATTCCGCTTATTCTTAAACTGTGGCCCCTGGTTCTGGACTCCCCCAACATCGGGAACATGGTTCCTGCCTCTAGCGTGTCCAAACCCTTGATAATCTTATATGTTTCAATAAGATCCCCTCTCATCCTTCTAAATTCCAGAGTGTACAGCCCAGCCGCTCCATTCTCTCAGCATATCCTGTCATCCCGGGAATTAACCTTGTGACCCACAGTGCACTCCCTCAATAGCAAGAATGTCCTTCCTCAAATTTAGGGATCAAAACTGCACACAATACCACAATACAGTACACATGATAATAATAAACCAAAATACATGTAGACAAACTGACTATAATACAATCTATCTCAAGTAAGCATTATGTGTGGGAAGATAGGCACAAAATGTTGGAGTAACTCAGCGGGTCAGACAGCATCTCTGGAGAAAAGAAATAGGTAATGTTTCGGGTCAAAATCCTTTTCTTGAGTCTGAAGAAGGGTTCCGACCCAAAACGTCACCTATTCCTTTTCTCCAGATATGCTGGCTGACCCACTGAGTTACTCCAACATTTAATGTCTATCTTCAAGTAAACATTGTTTGTCTGGTCATAGTTACAATAGCAACAGGTTATTCAGCCCATCAAGTCCACACCCACCATCAACATCCATTTATACTAATCATGCATTAATCTTATTTTGTTCTCCCCATATTTTTATTAACTGCCCCAGATTCGACCATACTTTCAGATTAAGGAGAAATTACAACAATCAACCAACCAGCCAACTGGCATGTCTTTGGGACATGGGAAGAAACAGAAGCAGAATCCAAAGGCAGAGAGGTGAGAGCCCAAGTACAACAATATCTGTCCACTATTCAAATGAAACGTCTACTCTATATTGATGGAACATTGGCTATGTCAATGTTCACACCAGGGCATCGGAGATGTCCTAATTCTTCAGGGAACGGGGGTTCCCCTCTTCTACTATAGATGAAGCTCTCATCAGGGTCTCTTCTATACCCCGTGACTCTGCTCTCACTCCCCATCCCCCCACTCGTAACAAGGGCAGAATCCCCCTTGTCCTCACAAATCTGATCTCCCGGTGGCTCAGCACTTCAACTCCCCCTCCCATTCAGAATCCGACCTTTCTATCGAGAGTGAGGACCACCGTAAATTGGAGGAGCAGCACCTCATACTTCGCTTGGGCAGTTTGCACCCCAGCGGTATGAACATTAACTTCTCTAATTTCAGGTAGTCCCTACTCCCCCCCCCCCCCCCCCCTTCTCAGCTCTCCCTCAGCCCACTGTCTCCAGCTCTTCCTTTCTTCTCCCCCCCCCCCCCACATCAGTCTGAAGAATGGTCTTGACCCAAAACGTTGCCCATTTCCTTCGCTCCATAGATGATGCCTCACCCGCTGAGTTTTTCCAGCATTTTTGTCTACCAGCTATGCCAAGATCACTTCTGTCCTATATAAAACAATTATTCTAATTTGACTTGAAATGTAATGAGCAATTAACATTAAGAAAATCCAAAGTTCTAACAGTGCTCAAAGTTTATGAGAATTTACCATTTTAGACCAAGCAATCTTGGCTTTATTACTGCTTTGATTACACATAAGAACTAATGTAATCAAGAATAATATTGATTGATGGAACTATAATGGTGCTAGACAGAGTTGAAGAGTTATTGATGACCACAGTTGTTCCTCACCGAGTCACTTTACAATGTTATTCACTGAGGTATCCGCATTGAAGCAGCCATGTAGATGATTGTCCTGATATTTCCATGACTCTCTAAACTACAATTAATAGTACTTATTTACTGGAGCCAATATTGTACCTCAAACTACTTGAACAATAATAGCATGATTGAAATTCATGTATATATCATCCATCTTCTAAAATGTCGACCTTTATATGTTATGCGGTAGTATAAATATCATTTCTAAAATGCATACATCAACGAACTAACAAAGCACAAAATACTTATATAATTAGTTATATGAACAATTGTTATTCCTAATAAGGATATTAATTTGTATTACCACAGAGCAATGATAAATTAACAAGCAAAACAATTACTGTAATGATTACTAGCATTACGATAGTTGTATTAATTACAGCCAAAAGCAGAACCGCATTTTGCTGCACCTCCAACTATCACCCAATTTCAACTACATTTACTATTTATTAATAAAACAATAAACAAGGAAAGTTCTAATAGTGGTTGCTGGAAATATTGCAGATTAGAAGTTGGCGTTATCCATAGCAATACGGTTATCACTAAAATCACAATAAACTGTTAAAGGCACTGTGGCTGAGAGTGGGGTGGGCAGTGTGGCCAAAAGCAGCACGGGGTGGATAGAGGGGCAGCAAGCGGCACAGGGAGGGCAGTGTGCTGACAGAGGAGTGGGCAGTACGATGACAGTAGGATGGCAGTTTGGATGGGCAGTGTTGTCTGGAGTGGGTTTGGTAGTTTGGTAGACAGTGTGCTGATAGTGGGGTGAGAAGAGTGCGAGGACAGAAGGGTGGGCAGTGGACTGACAGCGGGGTGGGCAGTGTGCTGGCAGCAGGATGGCAGTTTAGTGTGCAGTGTGAGAATGTGCAGAGTGATTGATAGCGGGGTGGGCAGAGTGCGAGTGGGGCTGGCAGTTTGGTGGGCAGAGTGTGAGGGCAGTGGGGTCGGCAGTATGCTGACAGCTGGGTGGCAGTTCGATGGATGGGCTGTGCGAGAGTGTGCAGAGTGATTGAGAGTGGGGTGGCAGTTTGATGGGCAGCAGGGAGAGCTGTGTCCTCATAGCGAGGTGGACAGTGTTGTGATGACAGAGAGGTGAGCAGTGTGCAGTGTGAATGAGAGTGGGGTGGGCAGCAATGGTGTCGAGATTGGGGGTTGGTAGTTTGCTGGGCAGCGTGCTGGCAACTAGGTGGGCAGTGAGTGTGCGAGGGCTGAGGTGGGCCGTGCGGTGATGCAACTGAATCAGGGTCAGGGTCTCCCAGCTCCTGGTCAGGGTTAAGGTCAGGGTCTCGGTCCACTCACCGCTGTGCGCGCTGAACCAGCGCGGCGCCAGGTGCAGCGGCAGCGAGTCGGAGAGCGCGGCTGCGGCGCGCGAGCCCAGGTACAGCTGCAGCTCGCGGGCGCCCGGTCCTCCCGTCTCCTGGTAACCGTTGCCCGCCGAGTCGGGCCCAGCGCCGGGCACGACGCCGACGCCGCCGCCTCCTCCTCCTCCTCCGGTACCGCTTCCTTGCTCGCCTCCGTCTCCCGCTCGACCACCACCGCCGCCGCCGCCGCCACCGCCAGAGCGCGCTCCGCCGCCGTACAGCCCGAAGGGATGCGCCGGCTCCATGCCGGCCACGCTGCTCACCGAGCGACTCCTCAGCCCCATGGCGTTGACGCCGCTCCGGTAGTGGCCGTAGTGAGCGGCGTGCACGGCGCTGTCGTCCGTCGACACGCCGGGGAAAGTGGTCCTGGAGCGGGCCGCCGTGCTCTGCTTCCCTCCCATCTCCACAGGCTTCAGCATAAACACCGGGGAGGAGGGGATCGAGAGGCCGCGGGCTCCGACCGGCTGATCCACCGACAGCCGCCTACTGGGGCGCGGGCACCACGGCCGCCGCCGCCGCCGCCGCGCCGACCATCTCACCCGCTGTCTTGACTGTCACTCTGACCCGTTAGTCTAGACCAGGCCGTCTCTCGCCCTCCTCCTCTCGGCCATCGCTCTTGCCGCTTGCCTCCGCCCGGAGCTCCGTGACCGCCCGCCCGCCCACTCCCGTTAGCGGCTCCAGTCCCGGGAACGCGCAATAAAGCGCGTGAGCAGCAGCTGCGAACAAAGCCCGGACCCAAAGCGCTAGCCAGCTCTCTGTCCCTGTCTCCCTCTCTCTGTGGCTTTTCTTATTGTTTTTTTTAATAAATTAAGAAAGCAGGAAGTGTCTTGCAGGAAGCAACACATTTTCAGTTGCTCTTATTTTTTTTTGTAAATTCAATTTCCCCATTTTCTTATATATTTCCCCAGTTGTTTGTTGCAGTTATTTCCCAAGGCTGAAGGTGTGCACTGGCCAAACGTCTCTCCGTCCCCAAGTTTGTCTCCCACATGGTCAAAGATGCACCATCGTGCTGGGTTTTTTTTTTGCATTCGTCCTTGTATTTATTGTTGTATTCTCTTTACGCTGAGGTTCGTACGAACTAGGAATTTCATTGCACCCGGGTGTATATGACAATACGCCAATCTGAATATTAGTGTTTTCCCCCTTATGAAACTTTGAGGGATTCATCAGTGGCTACATTTAAAAGACATTTGGATAGGTACATGGATAGGAAAGGTTTAGAGGGATATGGGCCAAAAAGCAGGCAGGTGGGACCAGTGTAGATTGACATCTTAGTCAGCATGTGCAAGTTGGTCTGAAAGGCCTGTTTCTGTGCTGGTTGACTGTGTGATACTGCAAATTCTGTATCTCAAAACAGTGCCCCAAAGTAAGTCACTCCTGACACAAGGATACAAAGTGCTGGAGTAAATCAATGGGACAGACAGCATCATTGGAGGACAAGGACAGGTCAGGACCCTTCTTCAGAATGTTGTCTGTCCATGCCTTCCATAAATTCTGCCTGACCCGCTGATTTACTCCAGCACTTTTAGTTTCTTTTTGTAAACCAGGATCTGTGGTTCTGTGTGACTAAGTCACTCTCCGTGTCACATTGTTTTGAAGCTGGTATACAAACTAATCGAAACTGATAATATTTGAAGACAATGGCTGTGAAGGTTTATGGTTTATCAATACTATCTACTTTCCTTATTTCAAATACATCATCCCCACACACACACATTTTATTTCCATTGCTCTGGGTTAAGGAGCAAAGTCAAAGTCAAGTCAAAAGAGTTTATTGTCATGTGTCCCAGACAGGACAATGAAAATCTTTCTTTGCATAGCACAACAGAACATAGTAGGCATTGACTACAATTATATACGTAAATGCACACATGAATTAATAAATTAATAATGTGCAAATAACAGATGGAGGGATATTAATGTTCAAGTGCATTAGTGTTCGTGTCAAGCGCCAAGTGCATGCCAAGTTTAATAGCCTGATGGCTGTGGGGAAGTAGCTATTCCTAAACCGGGTTGTTGCAGTCTTCAGGCTCCTGTACCTTCTACCCGAAGGTAGCAGGGAGATGAGTGTGTGGCCAGGGTGGTGTGGGTCCTTGATGATGCTGCCAGCCTTTTTGAGGCAGCGACTGCGATAAATCCCCTCGATGGAAGGAAGGTCAGAGCCGATGATGGACTGGGCAGTGTTTACTACTTTTTGTAGTGTTTTCCTCTCCAGGGCACTCAAATTGCCGAACCAAGCCACGATGCAACGGGTCAGCAAGCTCTCTACTGTGCACCTGTAGAAGTTAGAAAGAGTCCTCCTTGACAGACCAACTCTCCGTAATCTTCTCAGGAAGTAGAGGCGCTGATGAGCTTTCTTAATAATTGCATCTGTGTTCTCGGACCAGGAAAGATCTTCACAGATCTGCACGCCCAGGAATTTGAAGCTCTTGACCCTTTCAACCATTGACCCGTTGATATAAACAGGACTGTGGGTCCCCATCCTACTCCTTCCAAAGTCCATAATCAGTTCCTTGGTTTTGCTGGTGTTGAGGGCCAGGTTGTTGTGCTGGCACCATATGGACAGTTGCTCGATCTCTCTTCTATACTCTGACTCATCCCCATCAGTGATACGTCCCACAACAGTGGTGTCGTCAGCGAACTTGATGATGGAGTTCGCACTATGACCGGCTACGCAGTCATGAGTATAGAGTGAGTACAGCAGGAGGCTGAGCACGCAGCCTTGAGGTGCGGTAATGGTGGGTAATGGTAAAAAAGAGGCTAGTTTTTATGGCCTTGGTTGGTTGCCAGGGCACTTGTAGGGTGTCAATGGTTAATGGCTTTTGCTTGCAAAACAGAAAAAAAGCTAATCAGGTGGCATCTATGGAGAGAGAGAAGCAGTTGATGTATTGAATCAATAGCTAGGGACTAGGATCAATTTGTATGGCAGTGGATGGATGGAGAGCAAAGGCAATGCATGTGATGGGGTGGAAATTTGCTTACTGGAGGGTAGCCAGCTCCACAGACATATCAGCTACTCGGGAATATCCTCCTCTCTGACATCTCCTGCTAACTGATCAATGGTGGAGGAGGTTACTTTATTAGTGAACATTACTGCCTTTGGAACTCAATTGCATTCAATATCAGTTGACAATCCATTACAATTTGTCAGAACATGGTTAGCACAGCAACCTCCAAAGCTAACTCCAGTATTTTTCTCTCCACAGAAGCTATCTTATTTTATTTTTCCTAGGTATTTCCATAATTTTCAGATAGGATTTCCAGAAGCTGCAATATTTTGTCTCAATTTCAACGTTTTTTTCCCTCTAATTTACACAACTTCCCACTGTATCCTCTGCAATTAGTGAACTTTCACCTTCTTGAAGCGAGCAGATACTTGGGGATTTCCTCACTGACTTTCTCTAATGTTGCGTAGATTCTAAGATGGTTAATGAGATCATTGGTAACCATAAACACCTACTCGTGGGCAGATAAAGAATGATTGGGGGAAAGGGTGGGTGTGAGAAGTTTGAGATGCTATGTTCCTTCTGTCATTTACACAGGGCTTCAGTAAATCCAGAATTCATGACCTCTTCTCTATTGCATGGTCATGAACCTTGGGAGTTACAAGGAGAAACATTACATCACTTCAATGAATCTTTCAGGCACATCTTTAAAAGCGTCCTTCATCTATCTGCTATTCTCGTCCAATGGCAGAACTCAGAGTGTCATTTTTAGTCAGCATCACCTGCAACTTTCAATGGTCCCCACCCCGTTACAGGCTCTTCTTATTTGCTCTATCCTTCCCCTTCTCTGCAGCTTAAAATATGTTCAATTTCTCTATGAAGGTCATCAACCTGAAATGTTAACAGTTTCTCTTGCCCTATGCTGTCTGACTGAGTATTTATTCCTGTTTTTATTCTGGATTTGCAGCTTTCTTTTTCACTTTAAGAATTGCCATCTCTCGTTGTTGTCACCAGCACCACCCTGTTCCATCATCTCTGAACTTGTAGAAGAACATGCTTAATTTCAACATGGGTATATATCTCAAGCAGGGAAAAGGGGCGAAATTGTTCCCACACCCTGAAAATCCATCCCAGAAAAATTCCTGTGATGGTGTGTTCATTCATTCATTCATCATCGTTGAAAACATTAGTGACACATTGGTGCTGGTTTCCGACGGGAATGGTGATGGACGAACCACACATCTCTGCCTTCCGGTTCCTGCGGACCTCCGCCGCTGGAAGTATAGGATTTTGGTGTGTGTGCTTTATCATCATTCCTTACAATTCTATGTACGACAGTGATCGCAACTTCTACTGAAGTGTGGATGGTCGTTGACTCGCTAGAAGCTCATCCGCCCTTTGACAGGTCTTGTTTTTGGTCCTGCTGGGGGTCCACAGCCCCCTCCTCACCTGGCAAACCAGGTGGGGAAGATGGTTTAGTTGCTGACTATCCGACCATGGAGCAGGTAGCATGGATTACATGGTACCCGTGGCGGTGGAAACTCCCCCCGATCTGACTGGTGTGTTGCTTAATTCAAATTACTACTTTAAATTGTACAATGTGAACCTTGTTGCTATTCTTACAATCCAGAATCCATTTGACGTATATCACTTTTCACAATTTACCCGATTGACTAAATCTTCACAATACTATTTACATTTCATCAATTCAGGAAGGAAGCCGTTTGCAACATGGATTAAGAAAGAAATCACCTAATTGGCATGCGGTGAACATTTACCTCCCTATTTTTGCCAGACTATGTAAACTATGTTTTTACTTCATCATTCAGCGGAACATCACTCATTGCAAATTAAATTATTTTGATTTCAAAATTTTAAAAATATATAAAATGTTCAAAAAGTCTATTAGGTTAGTTAGCATCTGTGAAGATGTGTGCCTGGTTATCAGTTTGATCAAAGCACTTTTGGTGGAGGTCTCCGATTCACTGCAGAATCCAGCCCTTCCTGGTGACTGGCGTTTGGCGCGGAAGTGAAATTCATTTATGTTCAGCTTCAGGAAATGATCTTCTGACGTGTTATTTCTTTGAAAAATAGTGATATTTGTGAAAAATGTGATATTTTAGCTAGTTGGAAGAGAATTCGGGTGGGAAGGTGTTTGGAGAATTCAGTCATTTTTAAGAATTTATCAATATGCAAACTTTACTTGCTGTTCAGTCTTTGTGTTTGAACTTGAACTTACTGCACACTTCATTTTTTATCAACTCTCAAGTAGCATTGACTTCCGATAGTGTCTGTCAGAACAATATTTCACTGTCAATGAGTTTCAAAGTAACCTATCAACTTCCGACTTGATGCAGAATACACCAGCTAGTTTTATTTTTAGAATGGTAATTCTACAAGTTGGTAGAATAATTTAAAAGAATATTGGAGCGTAAATGTCTAGAAAATGACAACTAATAATTATCAAGCATTTACTAACTGCAATACAGATATGTTCTTTAAAGAAAATGTACAATAGGACTTCTAATTTAAATGTACAATAGGACGTCCTAATTTAACGGCTGAACCTTTGCTGTGTGGTCAAAGACATGATGTATGCAAAGGGTAGAGGTAGGTGGGGGGGGGGGGGGGGGCACGTGAGGGTCAGTGAGCAAGGAGTTTCAGATATGGAATAAAAAACTGTGAATAGCCAGAAGTAAGTTTGGACAGTGGAAACTGAGACCTGTTTGTGATGCATTCTGTTCTCCGTCATAAATGAAAGGCATGATGTAACTTTTTTTTGCACGACTTTTCCATAAGCTCATGGACTTCTCTGTTCTTAAATCCTTCCTGGCTTTTCAAGCAGATACTATACAAATTTTACCGGATAACATATTCAGTAAAAGAAAGCATTACTGGTAATATTGCTTGGTTCTCATTTTGCTTAAAGAATATGAATTTTGCAGCAAGCAAGCGATCTATAAGAGGCACACAGTATCATCAAAGACCCACACCACCCTGGCCACGCACTCATTTTGATCCTACCAAAGTGGTACAGGAGCCTGCATACCTTAATGCATTAATAGCCATAAGACTATTACAATAAAAAACGTCTGTAGTGCAACCAAAAACAATCAATAGTAGTTCATTGTTGAGGTTCATGTTACATAAGTGTTCAAGAGCCTGACGGTTGCTGGGAAACCATCAGGCTTTTGAATACTACACATGAACCTCAACAAGGAACTACAATGGGTTGTGTTTTTGGTTGCACTACGGACTTTGGATTTTTTGCACTAGACTTACGTTACTAATGTATTGATTTTTTAATTGTTATAATTATATGCATTATTGTGTTTACGGGCCTGTAAAGCTGCAGCAAGTAAGAATTTAATTGTTCGATTGTCGGTGCATATGATAATTTAACACTTTTCTCTCCCTCTCAAATTTTTTGCAAGAACAACTAAGCAAACAATCAAAATAAGTTTTGTGTAGAATTCCCCCTTCAGTGATAACTGAGTAACGGAGTGGGAGAATTTGGAATAGCAAGAGTGTAGATGGGAATGGGTGCCTTTAAACATGCAGGTATTGCTGTCATTTCTAATTTGATTATTCTGAAGGGTCTCGACCCAAAACATCACCAATTCTTTCTCTCCAGTGATGCTGCCTGTTCCGCTGAGTAACTGCAGCATTTTGGAGCAGGGAAGTAAGGTTAAAATTGTACAAGGCATTGGTGAGACCAATTCTGGAGTATGGTGTACAATTTTGGTCGCCTAATTATAGGAAGGATGTCAACAAAATAGAGAGAGTACAGAGGAGATTTACTAGAATGTTGCCTGGGTTCCAGCAACTAAGTTACAGAGAAAGGTTGAACAAGTTAGGTCTTTATTCTTTGCAGCGCAGAAGGTTAAGGGGGGACTTGATTGAGGTCTTTAAAATGATGAAAGGGATAGACAGAGTTGACGTGGATAAGCTTTTACCATTGAGGGTAGGGAAGATTCAAACAAGAGGGCATGACATGAGAATTAAGGGACAGAAGTTTAGGGGTAACATGAGGGCGAACTTCTTTACTCAGAGAGTGGTGGCTATGTGGAATGATCTTCCAGCAGAAGTGGTGGAGGCAGGATTGATTTTAACATTTAAAAGTAAAGTGGATAGGTATATGGATGGGAAGGGAATGGAGGGTATGATCTGAGTGCAGGTAGATGGGACTAGGGGAAAATAAATGGTCGGCACGGACTGGAAGGGCCGAGAAGGCCTGTTTCCGTGCTGTAATTGTTATATGGTTATATGGTGTCTATCTTTGATTATTATAGAAGCTGACTCCCTTTGTTGCTTCTAAGCTGTGAAGCAACAAAGAGCTGATAGTTTTTTGCCTGCTGAACCGGTTGAAAACCAGAATGGTATTTTGAGTATTTGATGAGTACTGTCAGAGTAGCCTGATTGAGGTAGCAGATTGGAAGTGTCTGGAGAAAGCACCGGCAATCAACACGAGCCTCGCGCATATGGGCCTCCCTGCACTGGTGGCCAACAACCCCTCTTGTGCAGGATTAGTGAAGTTGGCAACACTGCCTGATAACTGATGCCAACCTTAAAGCTGCCATCACACGCTGTTCTGGATGAGACTGGAGAAGTAAACAATCTAGCAGGCAGTCACTTTACCATTCTCAGAGAATTAACAGTAAAATAATTAGGCATTAAAATAGAAAAAAACAAACAAAGAGGCTGCAAAATACTATAATAAACAAACAAGGAAAATTTAACAAAAGGTATAAAGAGACAAATTTTGGAGAAAGATCGAGTGAAAGTGTACTGACGAACTGCCTGTTTTTTCCACCTGCTGTTAGCATTAATTTTTACAATTGCTTTGTTCAACTTTGTCATGCCTTGTTTAGCTGTTTCTGAAAGTCAAACCTGAGGAACTCCTACACTGATGTCGCAGGGATGGGATTCATTGAATTTGTTCAATAAGTCTGGGGAAGTATCTAGATTGTTTCAAAGTCCTGGTTTTAAAAGAACAGCTCTGAAATGTAATTATCTGAAACGCTGATCTTTTAAGCCAACAAACTAAATAATCATTATAAGTATGCTAGATTTCTCATGACCTTGCACATCATGATTCAGGGAAATTTATTAGAAGCAAAGTAACGTATTTCAATACTTGAGATCTGGTTACAATGAGTCTATAACAGAGGTCCTGGTAGCACTGTGGAAAGACATCTGGGATTAATGTCAACATACTGTAAATGCACTAATGGGAGCCATTTGGCATTGAGTTTGCTTTTTTTTTAAAGCACACATAATTTGTAATGGGGAAGTTGACACAAAATCTGCACAGGAAATAATGTATTGTAGATGGAAATGTGCAAGATTTTTAATAACTGCAAATATAGATATTGCTGTGTTTTTACATTTTGTAACACAGAATGTTAAGCAGTTTAATTATTTTGCCTGCTTGAAGTGAGTTGTGTATTAAAAATTATTTACAGTTGAGAACCGAGCTCTATGATTGAAACATACTTTAATAATATGCATCAGGCAACATTTGAGTGGAAGATAAAACACATTCTAAGGTGTTTACCACTACTTACAAGAAGGCAGTCAGAGTTAATGGAAGTACAAAACGAATGACTGCTGTGACTTCATGGAAGTATTTGACCGAGTATGATGTTGAGGCATCCTAGTTAAACTGAAATTAATGGGCATCAAGGGGAAAACTAAATAGTGGGGGGCGATTGACAAATTGGGAGTATAAAGATGGAGTTAAAGAGGAAGTGAGTACAGGAAAAGTTACAAAAGACTCCCAAATTAATGGGAAGGAAAGTTTGAGAAGGGATAAGAGAGTAAGGTCAAGGCCATAGTGGCTGGAGTGAGAGGGGAGGTGAATACCAAAGTCAAAGTGTTGTATTTGAATGCGCGAAGTGTAAGAAATAAAGTGGATGAGCTGGAGGTTCAGTTAGAAATTAGCAAGTATGATGTTGTGGGAATTACAAGAGGACCAGGGTCTGGGAACTGAATATTCAAGGGTATGCGACCTATTGAAAAAACAGACAGGTGGGCAGACGGGGTGGGGTAGCTCTGTTGGTGAGGAATTAAATTCAGTCCCTTGCGAGGGATGACATAGAATCAGGAGATGCAGAGTCAGTATGGATAGAACAGAGAAATTGTACGGGTAAAAATACCCTAGTGGGAGTTATCTATAGCCCCCCAAACAGTAGCCTGGATATAGGGTGCAAGTTGAATCGAGAGTTAAATTTGGCATGTTGTAAAGGTAATGCTATGGTTGTTATGGGAGATCTCAACATGCAGGTAGACTGGGAAATTCAGGTTGGTACTGGACCCCAAGAAAGGGAGTTTGTGGGTTGTCTTGGTGATGGATTCTTAGAGCAGCTTGTTCTGGTGCCTACCAGGGAGAAGGCAATTTTGGATTTTGTGTTGTGTAATGAACCGGATTTGATAAGGGAACTCGAGGTAAAAGAGCCATTAGGAGGTAGTGACCATAATATGATAGGTTTTAATCTACAATTTGAGAGGGAGAATGGTAAATCGGAGGTGTCAGTATTACAGTTGAACTAAAGGGACTATGGACCCATGAGGGAGGAGCTGGCCAAAATTGACTGGAAAGATACCCTAGCAAGGATGACAGTGGAACAACAATGGCAGGTATTTCTGGGAATATTACAGAAGGTGCAGGATCAGTTCATTCCAAAGAGGAGTAAGGGGTGAATGTGGCTGACAAGGGAAGTCAGGAATAGTATAAAATCAAAAGAAAACAAGTATAACATAGCAAAGATGAGCGGGAAGCCAGAGGATTGGGTAACTTTTAAAGAGCAACAGAAGATAAGTAAAAACGCAATACGGGGAGAAAAGATGAGGTACGAAGGTAAGCTAGCCAAGAATATAAAGGACCACCCCAACGCTTAAAATGTGGATCACAAGCATGTCTGAGACGCTACATCTTGAAGATATGAGACTCGTTTTAGCAGGAACATCAGAACAATTTTTAAAGACATGGTCACCTTTTATTGATTCATTACAAGTATAGTATGGTGCAACACAACTCTGGAAATAAACCGACTCACGAGCTGGGTGATGAGTGTGGTGAGATATGAAGCAGGTATATCCACACATAAGGGGTCCTTTTTTGCCCTTTCTTTTTCTTTTATTCTTTTTAAAATTATTTTTGGGGTTTTTTGTCTTTATTTTTCTATAGGCTATCACTTGTTCACCCCTGGACTGCACATCTGGTAGTCTAGGGGTTTACACATCACTACCTCGTCACTCTTTCTTTTTCTCATTCTTTCTCTCCTGTTCTACCTCTTTCTTGTTAAATTTAAAATAGAAGTTGTACACAAAATGTATTTTGTCATATGCCGCGCGGTTTATACTACTGTACATTGCTTCTAATAAAAATACTTTTTAATTAAAAAAAAAAGAATATAAAGGAGGATAGTAAAAGCTTCTTTAGGTATGTGAGGAGGAAAAAAATAGGTAAGACCAAAATTGGACCCTTGAAGACTGAAAAGACTGAATTTATTATGGGGAACAAGGAAATGGCAGACGAGTTGAACAGGTACCTTGGATCCGTCTTCACAAACAATCTCCCTGATGGCCGGAGGATCTGGGGTGACAGAGGAACTCAAGGAAATTCACATTAGGCAGGAAATGGTGTTGGGTAGACTGATGGTACTGAAGATTGATAAATCCCTAGGGCCTGGTGGTCTGCATCCCAGGGTACTTAAAGAAGTGGCTCTAGAAATCGTGGACACATTGGTGATCATTATCCAATGTTCTCAATGTCGGGGGAGTCCAGAACCAGGGGCCATAGTTTAAGAATAAGTGGCAAGCCATTTAGAACGGAGATGAGGAAAAACTTTTTCACACAGAGTGAGAGAGTTGTGAGTGTGGAATTCTCTGCCTCAGGGGGCAGTGGAGGCTGGCTCTCTGGATGGTTTCAAGAGTGAGTTATATAGAGCTCTTAAGAATAGTGGAGTAAAGGAATATGGGGAGAAGGCAGGAACGGGGTATTAATTGTGGATGATCAGCCATGATCACATTGAATGGCAGTGCTGGCTCGACGGGCCGGAGGGCCTACTCCTGCACCTATTGTCTATTATTTATTGTCTGAAACATCTCAATCTCAGTTCTGTGTAAAGCAAGGTGATTGTGATTATTGGATATTTTGGCATCCCAGTCATGGGACTTGCTGCAGGAGTTCCTTGGGTGATTGTGTTTGGCCCAACCATAGACCAACCATCCATCATGAGGTCATAGAATTTGCTGATGATTGTATGATAAATTACATTCACAGCTCATCAGCAAATGAAACAGTCCATCTTTGAATGTGCAAGACATAGACAAATGCAGACAAATGCTGGAGGTACCTCCCAAACCTCTACCAAGCCAAACCAAGACCATGGAATACCACCACCTGCAGGCTGCCCTTTAAGTTGTGAACTTGCAACCTGGTAATTCATTCTCATTGAGTCTAACTGCTGGGATGCAATGGCCATTGGCATTGTAAGATTATCTTCACTGGAGGTGGTTCAAGAAGACTCACTGCCAACAACTCAAGGGGGAATTGGGGATGGCATTAAAATACCAGTACAAAGATTACATTTACATAGAAACATAGAAACATAGAAAATAGGTGCAGGAGTAGGCCATTCGGCCCTTCGAGCCTGCACCGCCATTCAATGTGATCATGGCTGATCATCCAACTCAGTATCCCGTACCTGCCTTCTCTCCATACCCCCTGATCCCTTTAGCCACAAGTGCCACATCTAACGCCCTCTTAAATATAGCCAATGAACTGGCCTCAACTACCTTCTGTGGCAGAGAATTCCAGAGACTCACCACTCTCTGTGTAAAGAATGTTTTCCTCATTTCGGTCCTAAAGGAATTCCCCCTTATCCTTAGACTGTGACCCCTTGTTCTGGACTCCCCCAACATCGGGAACAATCTTCCAGCATCTAGCTTGTCCAACCCCTTAAGAATTTTGTAGGTTTCTATAAGATCCCCCCTCAATCTTCTAAATTCCATCGAGTACAAACCGAGTCTATCCAATCTTTCCTCATATGAAAGTCCTGACATCCCAGGAATCAGTCTGGTGAATCTTCTCTGTACCCCCTCTATGGCAAGGTTCTTTTAAAATAATCTTGCTTGCCAGATTCATTGTTCAATGACAAAACATTTCTTATTTATATTCAACCCGAAGCTTTCCAGTTGCTTTGTTTTGAATAATGTTAAAAATTGCATGATTTGGAAAAAGTATCACGTCTTTTTGTGCATCGTTAAGTGGCAGAACAGAAACCTTCCCTTAGGTTACAGATAGATACTTCAAGCAGGACGGTAATATGATTTGAAGCTGAAATAGTCACATCTGGGCAACCGAGGGGGAAAGCATCTTTCCAGGAGAGCGAGGACATTATGGCAGATTTTAAGCCATTTCCTGGGAAACTATTTCCAGTTGTGATTTAGGGCTTCAAGGATTCTCCTATCAAGAAAATAAGTAACAGTAATCCCAATCCTCATCAATTATGTCCCATATATTTATACTTTAAAAAAAAAGGCATATTTGCTTATCTATTTGCTAATCCCCCCCCCCCCCACCAAACTGCCACTTGCCAGTTTTTGTCCTACCCCCATCTTTCTTTTTAAGCTTTCTTCCCTCTGATCTATCATTCTGAAAACGGGTCCTGTCCTGAAGTTTCATATGTCCATTTTCTCCGCAGCACTAAGTTCCCCCAGCAGTTTCTTTGATGCTAAAGATTCCAGCATCTGCACTTTCTTGTATGCACATGGTCATTGTTTGGTCTTTTGTGTTAAAACGTGTTTGGATGATGCTACCCACAAATATAAACAGAGCAGAGGCAAATTGGTAATGCAAGAGTCTGTTGAGCATCATTCTCTTGTAGCTATAAAATGAATGGTGTCAGGATGGAGTGGTCCTTGAACTCCATGTGCTGATATCGCCTATTGCACAAATAAGGGTCCATTGCCAATCTATTGTATCTATTGGAATGCAAATTTAACGGAACAAGATGTTAGGGAAGCCGGCCTTATATTTAGCATTGAAATAATTTCACTGAATTCAATGGAATTGTAAACAAATGAAAGGACACAGAAGCTCTGGAAACCACAGCCTAGGCTAGAAGTCAAGTGCAGCTTCGGGTAATCTAGAAGAAGGGCTGTGCTCTCTTTCACATTCAACTCTCGCTGTCTGATGACCTCCGTGTTTTCCTAATGCTTTCCACACTGCTGATTCACAAAACCCATGACAGCAAAGGAACAGTGTGAAGCAGCTTCAGAAGAGACGATTGTAACCCACCCTCAATCATGGCATCTCATTAAAAAACTTTTGTCACATTTATCTATTTATAGTGACTGTAGCTGTCCTGCTCCATTCATAGAAACATCAGCAGGCAATCATCTCAAGGAGGCTTAGCTCATTTGCTAATATCAAATGATGGTCACCTTCAAAACTGCAGTGCATAAATCCACTCCCACCCGCCTCCTCCCTCCGCACAATTGTAAAGTAAGGTTAATTGTTCTTTATCAATTGCAGTACATGCAAAAGTGTGTAGCTTTAAGAACTAGACGTACCATGAGATACAACCTTTGAAGAAAAGAAAATGAAGTTAACACTTAACGAACTGGAAGAACAAGTTCCATTTTAGGTTTTACCAGACCTTTCATGAAAGCAGAAATTCTCAACTAACCAATGTTTGTTGATTAGATAGTGGCAAAGTGCTGAAGTAACTCAGTGGATTGTGCAGCGTCTCTTGAGGAAAAGGATGGGTGATGTTTTGGGTCGGAATCCTTCTTCAGACTGAAAGTAAAGGGGAGGGGGGAAGTGAAGGTAGTTGATTAGTTGATTGCTTGCTTCATTGAAGAATGTTTTGCAGGTATCTCAATCATTGCTGATTGCCTTTGGAAACAGCAACTGAAAGCAGTCCACAAGCATTAATATATGCATTTTATGTTTAAATAAAAAGTGATAGGTTACAACAGGAGGCATATTATTAAGTATCATTAAGTATTATTATTAAGTATCCTTGGGCTAGTTGCAACATCGGGTAAGAAGAATGAGCAGATGCTCATTGCTTGAGACATGTGACTCTGCCTCTGCACACAATGGAGTGTTGCATAGTAGACATAGAATATACCAGCAAAATGAAGGATTCATGCACAGTGGTTGTCTTGTGCACACAATGGTGACGTGCACAAAATGGTCTTTCATGTACTGTGCGGTCTTGCTTCTTGGTGAATTACGATGACTCATCTCATCATCGCTATCTGTGGTGACAAGACAACAAAGAGTGTCTTTAGCAAAAAGCATTGCATATTTCTGTCTTGTTTGGAATATCTTTGAAAGAGACAAAAATGCTGGAGAAACACAGTGGGTCAGGCAGCATCCATGGGGCAAATTAATAGGCGACATATCGGGTCGAGACCCTTCTTCAGACTGATGTGGGGGGGTTGGAAAAAAGAAAGGAAGAGGCGGAGACAGTGGGCTGTGGGAGAGCTGGGAAGGGGAGGGGAAGGAGGGAGAAACCAAGGACTACCTGAAATTGGTGAAGTCAATGTTCATACCGCTGGGGTGTAAACAACCCAAGAGAAATATGAGTTGCTGCTCCTCCAATTTTCAGTGGAACTCACTCTGGCCATGGAGGAGGCACTGGACAGAAAGGCCGGATTCGGAATGGGAGGGGGAGTTGGTGCTGAGCCACTGGGAGATCAGGTTGGTTATTGCGAACTGAGCGGAGTTTTGCGGTGGGACTCACTCTGGCCATGGTTAGAAAGGTGGTCAGTCATCACTAAGACAATCACGAAAGAGCAGCAAGTAGCATTAAAGTTCTAAAAATCCTGATCCAGTTCAAGCTTGGCTTTGTTTTCCCAAAGTGGATCTTCATTCAACTAATGAACTTTTGCAAAAATGTTTTGTTGTGCCTGAACTCCATTAAACATGGAACTGAATATATACTGGAATACGCATTCCGTTGTTTGCATATTTTGGATTCGTATACACAGACAGCAAGCTAATTTTAAAGATTTGAAAACTGCAGAAACTCTGACATTTTTGGACAGGACAGGTTTAAGGTGAAACTATATGCATCACGAAGTGACATTAACTTGTACCTGGATTACAGCAAGATAATCTTTCGGTCCTGATGTTGATAAACTTCTTGGAGGGATTGCTGGGTCTTGAAACACTTATGCCAAGTACTGTCATTCATGAATAACACTCCATTTTATTTGGGATAGAAGAGTAAAGTTGATTTTAAAAACTTGCTTGTCCTTATGGGTGTCTAATTGCAGGGTTTGTTTCATTAGTCTGGTTTTCTTGATGCTCAATGTTGTTCAAGCTGTGCCATCTAGTGGTCTTACAGAGAATTACTGAAGTGAACATTTAAAAAATATATACCACTCAAGTTTCCTGCACACATCTCCACCTTAGAGTCCATCTGTTATTCCTTGCCATTTAACTTGTCTATGTGCCCATGAGTTTCTTTACATCCTCCCAATTCACAATCCCATCTAGTTTAGTATCATTAACAAACTTGGAAATAATAACTCCTCATCCAAATCTTTAATGCAGATGGGGGAATAGCCCAGACCAAAGCACTAATCCATGCAGCTTCCCATTGGAAGGACCTATTTATTCCCACTCTTTATTTTCTGTCCAATAATAAATATCACTATATCAACATCAACTCTTTGTGGCCAACCTCCTTATCAAAAACCTGAAAATCCAAATTCACCAAATCCACTGATTACCCTTACCTATTCCATTAGTCACATCTCAAAAATCTCCAGTGGATTGATCAAATAGAATTGTCCTTTCAGAAATCCACCATTGACCCTCTTCTATCGACTATCGACTTTTCAAGATGCTTTTTTTTTCAATTCTTCATTACTGGTTCCAACATTTTGCCTACGACTCGTAGATCAGTTTTTTCCTCCTTTCTCACTTTCCTTTTATGGGGTCACATCCAATCCATCGGAAAAGTTCTAGAATCTGTAGAATTTTAAAAGATGACAACTAGCCAACTATTTTGAAACTGGGGCGTTTGAACACTGGGAGCTTGGGATTGAGATAATAACAAAATATTAAAGGGGAGGTTGGATACACAAATTGGATAGTTTTCAGTTTCACCAATTCTTCAAGTACCATTTTTCATCATTACTTAGTTCCCTTAGTTCTTCATTCCCTATTTAACCAACTTCCTCTTTAATATTTCTCTGCTGCTACCTCAGACTTTCCCTTGAAAAGATGCTCTACATTCTCTCCTCTATCTAGTTCATTAAGTTTCTCCTGAATTCCTGTTGAATTTCCAAGAGTTGGAGTCAAATAGCATGGAAACAGGCCCTTCAGCCCGACTTCAGTCCACGCTAGTCCCATTTGCCTGAATTTGACCATCTACCTCTAGACCTTTCCTATCCATGTACCTGTCCAAATGTCTTTTTAATGTTGTTTATAACATCTATCTCTCCCACTGTCTCCAGCTGCTCATTCCATATACTCATCACTCTGATACTCATATACTCATTTCTCATATACTCTGAGAAAATTGCTTCTCAGGTTCTTGTTACATCATTCCCCTCTCACCTGAAACCTATGCCTTCTAATTCAATTCCCCTATCCTGGAGAAAAGATTCTGTGCATTCATCCTGTCAATTCACCTCATGATTCATACACTTCCACAAAATCACCTCTCAGTCTCCAGGTTCCAAGGAATAAAGTCCTAGCCTGACCAACCTCAGTCCCTTGTGTCCTGGCAACATCATTAAATATTTTCTGCACTCTTTCCAGCTTAATAGAATCTTTCCAACAGCAGGGTGACCAAAACTATTCACAATTCTCTAAATGTGACATCATCAAATTCTTGTACAACTGCAACATAACGTCTCAATGTAGTTTAGAGATACTGGATTGCAACAGGCCCTTCGACCCACTGAGTTCATGCCAACCATTGATTACACATTCACACCAGTTCTATGCTATCCCACTTTCTCATCCACTCCCTACATACTGACACTAATTCCAGGGGCCAATTACTTATAAACCCATTGTCATTGGGATGTGGAAGGAAACCGGACCTCCCGGTGCAAACCCAAGCAGTTATGGGGAGAACATGCAAACTCCACACAGAGAGTGGTTAGGATCAAACCCAGATCTCTGGTGCTGCGAAGCAGCAGCTCTACCTTTGTGCCACCGTCTATACTCATTTACCCTACCAATGAAGGCCAGGGTGCCAAAACCTTTCTCACCACCCAGTTCACACGTGACGCCACTTTCAGAGAAATATATACTTACACTCCTGTCCCCCTTTCTACAACACCCACCAGAGTCCTTCTGTTCACTGTGAAATCCCTATGCTGGTTTGATGTCCCAAAATACAACACCTTGTACTTATCTGAAGTAAACTCACTTTGCCATTCCTTAGACTAACCTTCATAGTCATAATAAAATAAAATTCATGACTCGCGATCTCCCACGCACAAAGCAGTGCTGACTGGCTCTAATCAACCCACTTTTTCAAAAATATAAGTATCATATCCCTCCTAATCCCATCAAGTAACATATCGACCACAGATGTCCAGTTTACTAGTCCATAGTTCCCAGGTTTTTGTGCAACCCTTCTTTAATAAAAGCACGCTAGCCACCCTCCAGTATTATGGTATCTCACTCATAGCTAACTATTGATAATTACCCTGAAATTACAAGGCTCAATTTTAACTCTTTATAGAATACTTATCTTAAATACTTATCTGAATACTTATCTTAAATTACTTACAATCCAATGAAATTTAGCAAATGGAAGCTTTAATTAGATTAGATTAGCTGCCCAATTATTAAAAGAAAATCACTACTTTCACTTACAAAGAAAACATAACAAATCAAGACTGCAGGAATTAAAAATAATCCTCGTATTTCTGCTCATTAAGCTATACCCCACTCGCCCCACCACCAACTTTAACAACCAATCTCAACTGTAGCTTCTGATTTCCCTTGATAATTAGCTTTCCAATATTTCCAGGATGGCAGTCAGGCATTGGCTCTTTGTGGTAACCAGTCCCTCAGCAAATTAAAATAATGCAACAGAACTGGCCTAGAACCCATTATCTTTACTAAAATTGCTGTAAATCAGTTATACATAGATTTAAGAGGACTTTCATTTTGTGCTATCAGTTCTGGAAAAGCTTTTGACACAAAAAGACTGTCTCCCTCTGATTGTTACCATGATTGATCACGAACAGCTTGTTGGTATTTTGTATCATGTTGGACAACTTGCTGGAATCCAATTGAGTGCATCCAACAAACTTTGTGATAGCATCCAAACATTAATCGAAGGGAGTCTGGTGGAACATACTCCACTCCAAAAATAGAATACCCAGTGCCACCATCCTATTTTTATTATTGTTCAATCTCCTCTAACGAAGCATGTGCATTTTACTCTTGGCATTTAATTCTTCATTCTTAACATTGACTTGAGATGTCATGGTCTACATTTACCACAGGAAATACAACAGAGCCATCACTTAACAGCCTGAGCTCTGTGTCTCTAACATTATACCCTTACATGTGAAAAACAGTGTACATTAGGATTGTGGGAATCTTTTGGGACTACACCTCAAATGTCCCTCATGGCTCTGTGGGCATTGTAGATTGTATCAAGGGAGTATCTCACAAGGATTTTAAAAAATATATAAAATGCACAACATTAGACCGGATACACCACAAAGGATGATCATGAGCAACTCTGGTTTACATACTTTGGGAAGAGTGCAGATGTACTAGAATGGTTCCACGGACAAGGGATCTCATCTAAAGAATAGACTGGAAGTAATGGGTTTCATCTTCTTGAAACAATTATCAAGATTATGATGAGCTTAAAGACGTAAGGGAAGTTGGAATGCTCTCCACTTGCCTGTATGAATGCATAATCCATGTCTGAAGAAGGGTCTCGACTTAAAACGTCACCAATTCCTTCTCTCCATAGATGCGGCCTCACCCGCTGAGTTACTCCAGCATTTTGTGTCTAACTTCAATTTTACCAGCATCTGCAGTTCTTTCTTAAACTCAAGGCGCCAAAGGTCAAAGCAAAGGTAATGGTTTTGGAAAAAGGCACCGTGAAGAATTCACGTCAAAATATTTAAAGAATATTTAAAAAGGGAAAACATTATTGCTAATACTCAGTTTGGGTTTCATTCGGGTGCTCCAGTTTCCACACACATCCCAAAGATATACAGGTTGAGAGGTTATTTGGCCAATGTAAATTGCCCCCTAGTGTGAAGGTAACTGATAGAATGTAATGAGAATGGACTACTGGGAAATTAATTAGTAAGCAGGATTGCTCTGTGAGCTGGCACAAAATCAATGGACCAAATATACTTCTATGTAGAAACAAGGATGTTGGGTTACAAAAAAAATACAGTTCTGGAGTAACTCAATGGGTCAGGCAGCATCTTGGAGAACTTATGTAGGAAAGAACTGCAGATGATGGTTTAAACTGAAGATAGGCACAAAAAGCTGGAGTAACTCAGCGGGCCAAACAGCGGGTAGATAGGTATATGGACGGGAAGGGAATGGAGGGTCTGAGTGCAGGTAGATGGGACTAGGGGAAAATAAATGGTCGGCACGGACTGGAAGGGCCGAGAAGGCCTGTTTCCGTGCTGTAATTGTTATATGGTTATATGGTTAAACAGCGTCTCTGGAGAAAAGTCAGGAGCTCTCAGTCTGAAAAAGGGCCTCGACCCAAAATATCACCTATTTCTTTTCTCTAGAGATGCTGTCGGACCCGCTGAGTTACTCCAGCTTTTTGTGTCTATCTCTGAGAACTTGGATAGATCAGACTGTATGAATTGTGAAGCAGAGGAAGGAATGTACGTGGATGGAGACGGGGAGGAGAGAAAAGGGTGCGAGTCCAGGGAAGAGATAGGGGGGAAAGACGGGATGGGGAGAGAATTTGATAAGTTCCCTAAAATTGGAGAATTCAATGTTCATACTATTGGATTGTAAGCTACCCAAGCGGAATACAGGTATTGTTCCTCCAGTTTGCGTGACAATTGAAGAGATCCAGGACAGAAAGGTCAGCATGGGAATGGGAAGAGGAGTTAACATTTTTAGCAACTGGGAGATCCAGTAGGCGTTGGTGGGCAGACCGCGTATTCAGTGTAACAGTTGCTGAGTTTACTCTTGGTCTCGCTTGGTCTTCAGACTGATCACTCTGAAGAAGGGTTTCGGCCCGAAACGTTACCTATCTCCTTCGCTCCATAGATGCTGCTGCACCCGCTGAATTTCTCCAGCTTTTTGTATACCCTTGATTTTCCAGCATCTGCAGTTCCTTCTTTAACTGCTTGTAGTGGATGTTGGTTGATGGTCTCTCTTGTAATGGAGATGAAGATCAATAAAGTGGGAGAGGTGTCAGAGATACTACAAGTGAATTTGAGGACAAGGTGGAAGTTCATGGTAACGTTAATGAAATCAACAAGTTCTGGACAGAGGCAGCCCGGATGCAGTCATCGATATAGAGGAGAAGAGTCAGGGGATGGTGCCAGTGTACACCTGGAACAAGGACTGTTTGATGTAACCATCAAAAACAGGCATAGTTGGGTCCCATGCGAATCCCCATAGATACGCTTAAAGAAAGTAAGAGGAGTTAAAAGAGAAGTTGTTGAGGATGAGGACAAGTTCCGTCAAGTGGAGGAGAGTGTAAAGGGACTGTCCTACCAGCATCCGACTCCAAGCGATGAGCGCGATCAAACTAGAAGCGGGGGCCGCGCGGAGGTCGGGTGATCCCCTGTACAGGGCCGGTCCCACCAGCATGCGCCTACATGCGGCAAGTGCGACCAAACCGGCAGCGAGGGCCGTGCGGAGGTCGGGTGAGTGGCGCAACGCGGCGCAAAGTGAGGCAAACTTGGAGCGAAGTCTTAAAGGTAAGTTCGCCAGGACAGCGAGGGGCACACAGAGAGGGGCACAGAGGCACACACACAGAGGGCCACGGAGCCACACCCAGAGAGGGTCAAGGAGGCACCTACAAAGAGGGTCACGGAGGCACGATGTCGAGACGGTGCGTAATGTGTCGAGGCGACTGCGAGCCGACAAGCCATTGCCGCACGGAATTTTTGAACATAGTTAGTTTTTCGGAGCCCCGCGCGATGTCGGGACGAACTCCGCACAATTCCGCACGGCTCCGGCGATCGAAGTGGGACCGGCCCCGCGACACCGGACGGCTCAAGCGACCACGTTAGGTCGCGCTCATCGCATAGAGTTGCATGCTGGTGGGACAGGCCCTTAAGGTTGTGAGTTTTTTTTAAAGAGTACTGGAAGCCAAGACATTGAACATAGGCAAAGCGGAGATAAATAGATACAGTAGATAGTTCATAAGCAAGGGGTATTAGGTTAGTACAAGTATGCAAGGGTACATAATGAGGTTACAACTGGATCAGCCCTGATCTTCGGGAGTGACGGAACAGGTTTAAGGGCTGGGTGACCCACTCCTAACTTCTGTGTGTCATATTACAAGGCAGTTAAGCAATTGACTGCTCTGTGCAATAGTTCAACTGGGATAGCATCATTAGTATGGATTGGAGTTATCTTTGTTGCTGGGTTACATAAGGTTTTGTCTGTTCGTCATCTCCCTGCACATCACCAGCATTTTACACTTTGCGAATTTCTCAATCAGATTATAGTCTTAGGGTGGAATCTGTCTTAATGAACCATTGTGTTGCAGTGGTGAACATTCCCAGATGATGCAGAATTCTTTGAATACTGTTTAAAAAGGACATCCATTCTCTAAAGAAAATGTTGATGGAATCTGATTTGTCATCTTGAAGGAGAAAATGCTTTTAAAAATCACAGGCATTTTTGGGCTGACTGTCTATTGCTTCACAGGGAACACTATAAAGTGATTCATGAGCAATTATGACTCAGATATTCACCAGAAACACCCTAGAGCTACATGGAGTTTGCACGTCCTCTCTATGACTGCATAGGTGCTTTGGTTTCCTCCCACATCCCAAAGATGTGTGGGTTTCAAGGCTAATCGATCATTGTTTAATACCCTGAGTGTATTGATGAGTGATAGTATCTGGGGGAATTAATGTGAAGGAAGGAAAGGAGAACTTTTTCAAAGTAGACATACCTCCTGCTCTCCAACTCTACCACCACGTTCTAACCCGGGGAGTCTGAAAAAGGGTCTTGACCCGAAAAATCACCCATTCCTTCTTCCCAGAGATGCTGCCTGTCCTGCTTGAATACTCCATCATTTTGTGTCCATCTTCGGAATTAATGTGAATGTGGGTAGAGTAACATGGGATTTGTATAAATGGCTGCTCGATAGTCAGGGCAGACTTGGAACAACTGGAAACAAACTACCTCATCGTGCCCAATACCTTGTGTCAATTGCTGCTGAATTAGCAGTGCCCCAACCCAAATTCTGTCTGTGTGGCAAAAATCATTTTTGCAGAGATCTCAAATAATGTAATGGAAACTGCAGCACAACACGTTGCTTTACTTTTTTGTTTAGTTTAGAGATACAGCACGGAAACAGGCCCTTCAGCCCACCGAGTCCGCACCAGCCAGCGATTCTCACACACTAACAATATCCTACACACACAAGGGACAATTTTACCAAGCCAATTAATCTATTAAGCTGTATGTCTTTGGCGTGTGGGATGAAAGGTTGTGAGTTTTTTTTTAAAGAGTACTGGAAGCCAAGACATTTAACCAGAATTCCCGGAGAATGCCCACGCAGGTCACGGGGAGAACACACAAACTGCGTAGAGAAGCATCCGTAGTCAGGATCGATCCTCGATCTTTACTGCTGCACCACTGTGCCGACCGTGACTGCACGGTTGGAATAAGGGGAAATCACACTGATGGATAGCACGAGCTGGACTATTGGCCCAATATTAACCTATCTTCTCAGGTGAATGCAAATAATCCTAGGGAACTATTCAGAGAGGAATATAGGAGATCGCTCTCTCATATCCTGTCTAATAGAATCCTTCATTAAGCCAAATTGATTATCTGGCCATTTAAGTTCTGTTTGTTTACAGGATCTTGATGCATGACAACACTTTACAAAAACAAGTATAATTGACAATGAATCAGATTGGGATGTTCTGAGGTCATGGGAGATGCTCTAAAAATGTAGTTTGTTTGATTGAAGAAGGGAACGGACCCGAAATGTTGCCTGTCCATTCCCTCCACAGTTGGAATGTGTAGGAAGGAACTGCCACTGCTGGTTTTTAATGTAACACAAAATGCTGGAGTAACTCAACGGGTCAGGCAGCATCTCTGTAGAAAAAGAATAGGTAATGTTTCAGGTCAGACCCCTTCTTCTGCAAGGTGACTTGGATATGCTGGGCGAGTGGGCAAATGTTTGGCAGATGCAGTATAATGTGGATAAATGTGAGGTTATCCACTTTGGTGGCAAAAATAGGAAAGCAGACTATTATCTAAATAGTGGCCGATTAGGAAAAGGGGAGATGCAGCGCGACCTGGGGTCATGGTACACCAGTCATTGAAAGTAGGCATGCAGGTGCAGCAGGCAGTGAAGAAAGCTAATGGTATGTTAGCTTTCATAGCAAAAGGATTTGAGTATAGGAGCAGGGAGGTTCTACTTCAGTTGTATAGGGTCTTGGTGAGACCACACCTGGAGTATTGCGTACAGTTCTGGTCTCCAAATCTGAGGAAGGACATTATTGCCATAGAGGGAGTGCAGAGAAGGTTCACCAGACTGATTCCTGGGATGTCAGGACTGTCTTATGAACAAAGACTGCATAGACTCGGTTTATACTCTCTAGAATTTAGGAGATTGAGAGAGGATCTTATAGAAACTTACAAAATTCTTAAGGGGTTGGACAGGCTAGATGCAGGAAGATTGTTCCCGATGTTGGAGAGGTCCAGGACAAGGGGTCACAGCCTAAGGATAAGGGGGAAATCCTTTAGGACCGAGATGAGAAGGACTTTTTCCACACAGAGTGTGGTGGGTCTCTGGAACTCTCTGCCACAGAGGGTAGTTGAGGCCAGTTCATTGGCTATATTTAAGAGGGAGTTAGATGTGGCCCTTGTGGCTAAGGGAATCAGAGGGTATGGAGAGAAGGCAGGTACGGGATACTGAGTTGGATGATCAGCCATGATCATATTGAATGGCGGTGCAGGCTCGAAGGGCCGAATGGCCTACTCCTGCACCTAATTTCTATGTTTCTATGTTTCTGCAGTCTCCTGTCTCAAGGTGATTTCTTTATCTATCTGTCTACTTGGAAACGCATTTAACTAAATATGAATGGTTAAGTTAAATGGATTTTTAGTTTAGTTTAGCGACACAGATCGAAAACAGGCCACCGAGTCTGTGCCAACCAGCAAACCCCGCACACTAACACTATCCTACACACACAAGGGACAATTTACAATTTTACTGAAGCCAATTAACCTGTACATATATGGAGTGTGGGAGGAATTTGGAGCAACTAGAGAAAACCCACACCATTATGGTGACAACGTACAAACTCCGCACAGACAGCACCCGTAGTTAGGATCGAACTCGGGTTTTTGGCTCTGCAAAGCAGCAACTCTACTGGTGCGCCACCGTGTCGCACTAAAGTCTTGTTAAGCCATAAAATCATAGAGACATACAGCATGGAAACAGGCCCTTTGGCCCACCACGTCAACACCAACCATCAATCATGTATTTGACTAATCATACATTAATCACATTTTATTCTCAACATTTGCATCAACCGTTCCCAGGATTCTAACACTTACCTACATTCTGGAGGAAATTCTGGAGCAGGCAGTTAACCTCACAACCTGCATGCCTTTGGAATTTAGGTTGTAACTGGGCTCCACGCAGTCACGGGGAGAGCATGCAAACTCCACAGAGATTATACGATGTGATAGAACTTTATTTATCCCAGGAGGGAAATTGATCAGCCAACAGTCATAACAACACAACAACACAAAATACATGAAACATGAAATTAAAGTGATGAGTGGAAAGGACTGGGGACGTGCAAAGATTTGGGATGGGGGGGGGGGGGGGGGGGGGGGAGTCAGTCTCAGTCTCATCCTACCTCACGACAGAAGGGGGAGAAGTTGTACAGTTTGATAGCCACAGGGAAGAAGGATCTCCTGTGGCGTCCTGTCCTCCATCTTACTGGAACAGCACCTGAGGTGAGGATTGAACCTGTGGCACCTTCACGCCAACGATGGTTTTGCATACAGCCTGTCACTGAGTGGCGACTCGTCAGCAGCCTCACGAGAAGGTCCAGCCACAAGAGCTCGATGGCAACTCCAAGGTCAGACGCACTAATTGACATTATCTGCACACGGGTTATCATTGGTGAGAATGTAGGTAAAAGGGGTTTCTGGAATAAACGTGACACAAGGTGTCTGGCTCAGCTAAGTGTCGTTTGTTCTTTACTTTCTGTCGTGGGATTCAGTAGATCCTACAAACCTGTGTCTCTGGCGTTGCAGGGTAGCAGCTCCTCGCTGTGCTACTGTGCCTCTTATTGGCTGGCTCAGCTATTCACAAATGTGGTAAACATCCTTGACATGTGTAAGCCACGGTTTACAGTTGAATATTAGCTACACGAGTAGGCATTCACCTCACTACCCAGCGCTGGAAATTATTGAGATTAGATGATCCATCAGGTGTAGCACAGAACAACAATGATCGTACTTCAAAAGCAATTCCTCAAGCTACAAGGTACCTTGGGACTCCTTCAGGACAAAACTTGCTGTGCAAAGATGACTGATTTCTTTCCTTTTATGGAATTAAAGGAAGATTCCTGAGTGCAGTGTGATTCTGACAGTCACCTGCAGCTGAAGGGTACAGCTGCCAGGGGGCGCCATTGGCTGTGGGCACAAACTGCTGAGGAGATAGACACAACCAAAGGACACAACATGCTGGAGTAACTCAGGGGACAGGCAGCATCTCCAGGTAAAAGGAATGGGTGCCATTTCAGGTCGAGCCTGCTGCACCATCATCGCACCTCAACTTTGGTGATTCTCTGTTAATGAGTAGGTCAATGAGAATAGAAGCAGGTCGCATGCTCTCACTCAATTGTATAATAGCGGTGGGGGGAGAAGGAGGAAAAAGACATGGACACATCACTAAGAGTCACACAAGACCGTAATCATGTCATCGAGACTGCTCCGTCATTCAATCATGGCTGATCTAATTTTTTCCCCTCAACCCCATTTTCCTGCCCTCTCCATATTACCTTTGACACCCTTACTAATCAAGAACCTATCTATCTCTGCTTTAAAAATGCCCAATGACTTGGCCTCCACCCTCATTGAGATAAATATGTGGATTCAGTGGGTTCTCACAGTGAATCAATCTCATGGCACTTCACATTCCCACCTTTCAAGTTCACATTCATGGTTCCAGATGCTCAGTCAATGCATGACTTTAAACCAGACCTGAGATGGCCACAAGAACATTAACAAAATGAGCAGGAGTGGACCATAGACCCCTTAAGCCCACCCTGCTATTCAACATGATCGTGGCTGATCTATTGTAGGCACTTCCTCTTCAATACAAATATCCTTCATCCTCAATTCCTGGACCGTCACAAATGTACTTCCAAAATCGGCTTCCTCTTTAAGTATTCCCAATGATCCAACCTATACTACCACTAGGGTGAAGAAATCCAGAGATTCACCACCCTTTACGTGCAATTTGATATTTGCGTTTGGATGTATCAAGGGAGAGGAGATTAGTAGGATTGGGTTTCCTTTGTCCATAACTTTTAAGTTTTGGTTTATTAATGTCACGTGTACCAAAGTACAGTGAAAAGCTGCATTTGCATGTTACCTAATCAAAGCAGATAATATTATAAATAAATACAATCAGGCCGAACTCCAGTAGGTAGAGTAAAGGGAAAGATACAGAGTGCAGAAACTGTGCTTCACAATGAGTCAACAGTAAAACAGCACCAGAGCCACCTTACATTCATGCGAGACTCGTTCACCTG
Source organism: Raja brachyura (assembly GCA_963514005.1). The sequence goes on from OY740797.1 coordinate 16,089,734, forward strand.
TTCAGGTGAATGGAATGCAGCTGAGGTGGAGGGTGAGGGGAGAGAAGGCGGAGTACAGGTGACTGGGCTACACATTCTTTTGGAATTAGATCAGCTGAAACATACCTGTGAACAGAAGCAAGCTTCCAATTGATACACACTGTTTAATACAATGAAAAACTCCCCAAATCTTATTGATCACATTGAGGCAATATTCCTATTCTACAAGCATTTAATCAGCACCTGATACCATTGTGCACTTTCAAAATAATTTTACATTTGTAATAGGCTCGTTCAAGCTCTAAATAATCAGAAATATTTAAATTCCGTCATAGAAACATAGAAAATAAGTGCAGAAGTAGGCCATTTGGCCCTTCGAGCCTGTACCGCCGTTCAATATGATCATGGCTGATCATCCAACTCAGTATCCTGTACCTGCCTTCTCTCCATACCCCCGATCCCTTTAGCCACAAGGGCCACATCTAACTCCCTCTTAAATATAGCCAATGAACTGGCCTCAACTACCTTCTGTGGCAGAGAATTCCAGAGACTCACCACTCTCTCTCTGTGAAAAATTTTTTCCTCATCTCAGTCCTAAGGGAATTCCCCCTTATCTTTAAACTGTGACCCCTTGTTCTGGACCTCCCCAACATCGGGAACAATCTTCCTGCATCTAGCCTGTCCAACCCCTTAAGAATTTTGTAAGTTTCTATAAGATCCCCCCTCAATCTTCTAAATTCTAGCGAGTACAAGCCGAGTCTATCCAGTCTTCACTCATGTGAAAGTCCTGACATCCCAGGAATCAGTCTGGTGAACCTTCTCTGTACTCCCTCTATGTCAACAATGTATTTCCTCAGATTTGGAGACCAAAACTGTGATTGTGATTGTGATTAAAATGTGATTGTGAAATATTTTACACCAACGCTCAAAGCAAGATCTTTTGGTGAAAGCTAGAGCAGTCCCTACACCAGTGGGAAAGACATGATGTCTGGAACCACTAGGGAATAATTCCCAGAGGAACAACTCACGAGCCCTTTTATGCATCACATCCAAACATAAAATCAACAACCATTCAGACCAATGCACGCCACTCTATTTGTTCATCTTCTTCATTATTTGTTACATTCTCTCTTGTCTGGCAACTTTTGGGGTCGTTCATTCTGAATAGGATTCATCGTTTGTTGGCGCCAAAACATGGCAACATTTGTGTACTGCCTAGCTGAGGTTTGCTGTATGATTTTTATCAGGTTGTATGCAAAAACAAAGCATTTCACTGTACCTAGGTTCAAGTGGCAATAAAAGATCTTGTTTCAATGCACGCATCCTCAGGTTGCATGTCTCTCAGACTTTGTCCAAGCCGCTTGACCTTGACAAGTCATTACCCAATCAAGCAGAAAACCCGCAGCGCCTGAGACCCGGGTTCAATCCTGACCTCAGGTGCTGTATGTGTGTGTGTCTGTGGGGAGTTTGCATGCTCGCCCTGTGACTGTGTGGTTACCTCCAGGTGCCCGTTTTTGCTGCCACATCCCAAAGATGTGCCGGTTTGTAGGTTCATTGGCCTCTGTAAATTGCCCCTAGTGTGCAACGAGTGGATGCCATAGTTGGATAACAGAACTAGTGTGAACGGGTGATCAATGTTTAGTGTGGACTCGGTGGACCGAAGGCCTGTTTCCATGTTGCATCTTTTAAAACAAAACACAGGCACTGCTGTCAGCTCAAGTTCCTACCCTTTGGCAATGTGGTAACTAAATGTCACTGTTTTGCAAAGGTCTTCACCATTTTCCCAATATCCCCTTCCAAACACAAGTGCTGTTTTGTATGAATCGCCCTTGTTTGCAACATGATATTGCTTCATATTAATTGGATTAATTCTAACCCCAGGTACATCTGGTGGGTTGGGTAATCTATCTCGATATGCACAGATAGTACTATAAGGGGAACGATTGTATACACTGTACACCACCTACTCTGACAGAGATGCCCGCACTGACAACAGAGACCATGCCAGATGTAACCACACACCCCACCACCACATTGGAACAGTCACAGCGTCCAGAATAACTTCAGGCCCAGAAAACGTCCCTGTCCTCATCAGCAGAGCTACTGTAGAGATGGTTGACAGCTACAAGTTCCTAGGCATCCACATCGCCAGTAATCTACCCTGGTGCCGTCACACTGGTGTGGTGATCAAGAACGTAGATCAGTGTATTTACTTTATTAGGCAACCATGAAAATTATGCACATCGATGAGAATTCTCTCAAACTTCTACAGATGCTCTATAAAAACTATTCTGACAGGATGCATCGCAGCCTGATAGGGCAACTGGTCTGCTGTTGACCACCTGAACCTACAGAGAGTAGTGAATGGAGCCAGGTCCATCACAGGCTCGTCACTTCCTTCCATCCAGACCATCTTCATGGTGCATTGCATCAGGAAGGTAAGGAAGTATCAGCATTGATGCCTTTCATCCCTGGACATTCCCTTTTCTCTCCACTACCTTTCGGAGAAGATACAGGAATTTGAAAGCTCGGACATCCAGATTTAAGAACAGCTTCTTCCCCCCTGCTATCAGCCTCCTGAACAATCACCCCTTTCACACTCAACTTCCAAGAGGTGCTGCCATTTTAACTCTTTTGACTCTACCTTATTAAATTATTCATTTATTTTCAAGATACAGCATGGAAACAGGCCCCTCAGCTCACTGTACCCATGCTGACCATCGATCACCTGTTCACACTAGTTGTATGTTATCCCACTTTCTCAACCACTCCCTACACACTAAGGGTAATTTGCAGAGGCCAATTAACATACAAACCTGCCTTCGGTATGTGGGAGCAAACCAATGCACCTGGAGGGAACCCACTCAGTCACAGGGAGAATGTGCAAACAGTTCACAGTTGCACCCGAGTTGAGAATTAAATCCGGGTCCCTGGGGCTGTGAGACAGCAGCTCCGTCAGACCCCACTGCACTTATATTTTGTACTACTTCAGATTGCACTACAATCTTTGAACTATTCTGCATTTGTTATTTATTTAATGCAATATCTACATTACCATGTATGTGTTGTACTCTGAGCTTCACACGAACATGGAATTGCATTGCACATTGGTACCTATGGCAATAAACGAACCTATAATTTGTAATATCTGTGGTATTTACAGTGGGGAATGGCTGTATGACAATGTAAAACATGAAATTATACCAGCTTTATTAAATCGAACAATGGGGTAGTGAACATGAAATTGTGTGAAACACCAATTGATATAATTGGTAAGGCAGCTGATACCCTTGGAATGTCAAGAATCAGCAGGCATGTTGCATTCCTCCACAGGGTAAGGGGTGGTTTAATCGGCAATGTTCACACTGGATAAATACAGGAACATCCTTTGTAAATGCATTAGACTCATCAGTGTGCAGTTTAGTAAAGAATGGCCATAGGAGGTGAGCAGGGAGAGGAAGCCCAGCCAACCAGACTGCAGGATGGCGACATTGTGATGTAGGAAATGACTTGTGATGTACCTCATGGAAACAATGCCTCATGGTACCAGAGGCTTTATCTTCCCACCAGTGTCAGTTCAGACCGCTGGCAGTCTGACCAAATTACTTTGACCAAATGGAGTGTCGGTGTAAAATGCAGTTTGGGAAGTTTGATTTCAAAGGCATTTTTTCTGCAGAACAAAAAGACACAAACTGCAAGAATAACTCAGCAGGTCAGGCAGCATCCTTGGAGAACGTCGATAGGTGACTTTCTGAAGTGTTTGCACTTCTGCTATTTGCAAAATGGCAGTCACATTTTCTTGTTTTCATTACGGCCCCATTCATTTCATCCAATCACATGTAGAGAGCACACAGTAAGGGGATCCAGGCTACGTCAAGGGTCGCCTTTATGATTATCTATAAGTAGTCATCTGCAAAGAGATGGTGCTACTCCAAACATAATAGCATAGTCAATGTAGGTAGTTTAGTTTAGTTTATTGTTACGTGTACTGAGGCACAGTGAAAAACCTTTGTTGCAAGTCCACAGCGGGTCCTTCTGCCTTACAGTTACCACATTCATCAAAACTGGTACCATTGAATTGATTCATCCTTTACCATGTATATACCTCCAATTGTAATCAGCATACACAAATGCAAGAATTCTTCAACTTCCCTTGAAATTGGGTTATCTTTCACAAGGTTATCAGCAGCAGTGATCAGCAACCTTCAGGCAATGAATTTCCTGGTGTGGCCTCAGACGGACGATCCTGCTAGTCTCCTTTGTAAATGCATTAGGCTGCTGATAAGCATGCCTCACAATGCCACTGCTGCTTGTCAATAGACCACACCATCCTCAGTGATGATGATGAACACAAGTTTGTTGTTCGTACCACATTGCTGCATATATCTCACCTTCGCACTGTTGCAAATTGCCCCAGACTCTTGAGGGGTCTTTCATAAGATCGGTTCCACCACTGACAATGGCCACTTCAGGCATCCATCAGCACTTCAGGTGTTGATGAGGACAATGGGCTCCAAAGACCAACTCAAGTCGGTGAAAAGTCACCATGTGCTAAAGTAACTAAACGGGTCAGGCAGCATTTGTGGAGAACATGAATTGGTGATGTTTAGTTTAGTTTAGTTTAGAGATACAGCATAGAAATAGGCCCTACGGCTCACCGAGTCCGCCCGACCACCGTTCCCCACACATTATCCTACACGCACTAGGGACAATTTAACATTTTATATCAATGTTACAAAATTTTGAGATTTTAAAAATCAAGTCTGCAATTTATCCCATCAGATAAAGCAGAAAAATAAGTTTAATTTGACACCTAATTCACTTTCATATCTTCAGTATTAAGAAAGTTATGACCATTTTCATACTCGGAAATTAGCATCTTGTTCCCCATTGCCTTTCAATTGACTAAACTCAAAAGCTGTGATCTAGAACAGTTAAAAGTTTATAACTTTCTTAAAAATTAAGAGAACTCAATGAAATTTTCAGTTATTATAGATTGAAGCATTCTGAAACAAATATGAAACAATCTAACTTGGATGACCAGAAATTAAAGCCTATAATTAGTTAGTTATCTAATTGTAGCTAATTACAAAATTCAATGAGTAGATCTAAACATCTATCCATTTCTTAAGAAAAGTTATATTTTTTTCTAAATTGCCTAAGAGTCCAAACAACATTCACACAATAATCCACAATATAACATAATTTTAAAATCTCATTTTCATGAATTTATAGGCCAAATGGAAGGAATTTAGTGTTTAATGCCTGTAAATTAATGGCTATTTAAATCAACTAGCGAGTGGGTTTTAGTGGAATGTGGTGGATTGGAACGTTGCGGTTTGCGGTGAAGCCAGTATGAAAAATACAGCCGGTTCATACATTTTTTTTGTCCCCTTTTCGCAACATGAAAATATGATTAAAGCCTTCCTAAAACCAAGTTTTTATGTAAAAATAAACTGTGTAGCTTCTTTTATCGCCTACCTTAGGTCCGTTCCGCTGTCACCGTTCAGAGCTTTAGAAGATGATTTTTAAACTACTCCAGTTAATAAATAATCTAGCGTAGTTTAACAATACCTTTATGAATGAAATGTCGGAGCAATTTCTCTTTAGCGATGAAATTGCCCGACATGGATTGATGTGGACTGCCTAGAAAAGATTGGCATTTTAAACCCGCCCCCCTCTGAAAGGCGCCAAAGGCGCGCACACGGGGAGCGGCAGAACTGCAGCGGTGCTAAAGGTAGGTATTGTAACATACCTAGATTTTATACCAAGTCAATTAACCTACAAACCTGCATGTCTTTGGAGTATGGGAGGAGACCGAAGATAGGCAATAGACAATAGGTGCAGGAGTAGGCCATTCAGCCGCTCGAGCCAGCACCGCCATTCACTGTGATCATGGCTGATCATCTACAATCAGTACCCCGTTCCTGCCTTCTCCCCATATCCCTTGACTCCACTATCTTTAGGAGCTCTGTCTAGCTCTATCTTGAAAGCATCCAGCGAACCCGCCCCCATCACCCTCCGAGGCAGAGAATTCTGGGATCTGGGACAAATTTCATGTGTGTCAAGGGGAGAACGTAGAAACTCTGTACAGATTTGCACCCATAGTCGGGATCAAACCGGGGTCTCTGGCAAGGCAGCAACTCAACCACTGCGCCACCTTTGTTTCAGGTCAGAACCCTTCTTAAGACACATTGTGGGTGTGGGGTGAAAGAAACCTGGAAGAGAAGATGGGCAGGACAGAGCCCGGGAGCTAATAGATTAACCGCTAGGTAATAGGCTATTCAGTGAACCTTTCAGCACAAGCGGATGAGATATTTGTTAATATCATCTGCTTTGTTCGTCTTGCTGTGTTCAAATTAATCAGAATTAGGGAATGAAAGCCCAGAACACCAGACTGACATCGGTTGTTGCAAAAAGTTAGAGTCTATCAAGAATGTTGGAAGTTGTTAGGAAATCACGGCATGATTAGACAGAGTAGATTTTTCCTAAGAAAGGAAAATCATTTTTGATAAATTGAAGAATTTTATGAGGTTGTAATTTGCATGGTAGATAAAGGAACCCAGCAGATGTAGATTAAGTTGGATTTTTTAAAATTTGAGGACAGGGTACCACATAGAATATTGTTACATAAAGTTGTGGGGATAGAGGATTGGATAAAACAGATCGAATTATCATTAAAACAGACAAAGTGCTGGCGTATTTCAGCAGGTAAGACAGCATCTCTGGAGAAAAACTAAATTGAGGCAAGGCAAATGTTGACAGTGTTAGAGAGGAGCTTGCAAAAGTTGATTAAAATGGGCTGTATGAAAAGGACCTTCAGCAAGTCAGAGGCTTTTAACAGCGAGGTAGAGTTCAAAATCTGCATGGTCCTGTCAGAGTGAAGGGAGAGGCAGGCAGGAGTAAGGAACCCTGGCTGACAAGAGACAGAGGCACTGATCTGAAAGGAGTGCATGGGTCAGGTAAAGCTGATTCATGAATTGAATCCCCAGAGAAGTACAAGGGATGCAAGTGTATACTTAAGAAAGACATCCGAATGGCACAACGTGAGCAGAGGAAAGCTTTGGCAGAGAATATTACGTAGAATCCAAAGAGTTTTTATATTAAGGAAAAAGAAGTAACCAGGGAGGGAAAAGGGGCCTTTAAAGCACAATGGCCATCCATGTATGGAGGAGATTGGCGAGATCCTCAATGAGTAGTTCTCCAGCTTTTTTACCATGGAGAAAGACATGGCATTTAGGGAACTCAGGAATGTTAATGGGGATGTCTTGAAGGTGGTCCGTATTACAGGAGACAAATTGCTGAATGTCTTAAAATGTATCTGAGTCTGAAGAAGGGTTTCGGCCCGAAACGTTGCCTATCTCCTTCGCTCCATAGATGCTGCTGTACCCGCTGAGTTTCTCCAGCATTTTGTGTACCATATATATATATCTATATATATATATATATATACACACACACACAAATACCCAAGGTCTCTGCTTTTTGCCCAATTCTGAGCTCAAACATTATTTTACTTGTTCCACCATTTTAGTCATAGATTTTCCAACTACACCATTTTAGTTTATGGATTTCCAACATAGGGCCACCATAAAACATGGTCGTAGAACCTGAGGGCACGAGGAATCGCAGAGGGGGAGTAGTAAGAGAGGGTGTTGCAGAAACCTCTGTCATAGAGAGGAAGAGAACTTCTTCAAAGTAGGCATCCTTTGAGGAGATTCGTGCAGTGGAGCAGATGAAATGTGCAGGACGGAACTGCTGATGTTGGTTTATACCGAAGATAGATACAAAGTGCTGGAGCAACTCAGTGGGTCAGGCAGCATCTTTGGAGAAAAGAAACAGGAGATGTTTCAGGTTGGAACCTTGGCTTGGCATCTAGATCACTGGGTGACATTTGAACTCACTGACTATATTCCTATTCTCCCTTTAAACTAATTGTGCTCTCGTCACATGCTCTCTTTAGACTTAATGCATTCACTGGACAGATTATAATATTGCAACATCTAAAACAAGTGAATTCAACATGCCAGATTGTTGGCGTTTTACTGTTCATCCAGCCTGCGTCTAATCCAGGGTCAAAGAATCGTCCCAACTGATATCAAGCAACTTAACGCAAAGTAAATTCGCCATTGTGGTTTCCCTCTCCCCTGGCTCAGTCTGAAGAAGGGTCTCGACCTAAAACGCCACCTATTCCTTGTCTCCAGAGATGCTGCCTGACCCGCTGAGTTACTCAAGCATCTTGTCTCTATCGTCAGTGTAAACCAGCATCTGCAGTTCCTTCCTACACAAAGATAATCAGGGAGCCCAACATCAGAAGGGAACAGGCAGCAGGTCCCACGAAGCTCACTTGTGGGGACATCTTTCCGAAATCAATGAGCAAGTTCGGCATTACAACTGCGCATGCGTAAGTTTGCCCAGGTCATGGGTGATTCGGGATAAACATTCTCGCCAGCTGAGCTACTGTGTGTATACATTACGATCGATAATTGCCTTGACCTGTGTTTCAAACGTATTTTTCCCTTTTGCTTCTTCGAGGTAAGAAAATATTGCTTTAAAAACTATTTACTAAGTGTATTTATGGTTCATGTGAACAAAACTACGATGATTTTGGTGGTTTTATTTGCTTTTCCTTGGTCTCCTGCTGGCCCGCTTCAGTGAGTGAGTGAGATCGTGACGATGAAATACATCCATTTTTTATTGTTTTTGTTTTGGGCGGAGGGGGAAATGAAATGGGGGATTTCTATAACCATCAATAAATATATGAAAAATGTTTGTGGGGTTTTTACCTCTTACTATTCTAGTTCTCAGCCACGGGTTGTATGCACGTTTGTTGACTTCTGAATGAATTCTGCATGTACATGTGTAAGTAAAGTTGTGTAAAGCAACGCAAACCAATGTTGACCAACATGTTGACGGTGGACCAGCCAACAAGCTTTTACGAGCTTTTGCTGTAGATCATGCTTATGTGTACAAATGCAGCTGTCAAGAGAACAACATTTCTATTTCTATATTTCTATTTTGATTTGTCTTGGCAGGACAAATCAAAATAGGACGTACATGGTAAATGGTAGGGAATTGAGGAATGCTGTGGAACAGAGGGATCTAGGAATAACTGTGCATAGTTCCCTGAAGGTGGAATCGCATGTAGATAGGGTGGTAAAGAAAGCTTTTGGTGTGCTGGCCTTTATAAATCAGAGCATTGAATATAGGAGTAGGGAAGTAATGTTAAAATTGTACAAGGCATTGGTGAGACCAATTCTGGAGTATGGTGTACAATTTTGGTTGCCTAATTATAGGAAGGATGTCAACAAAATAGAGAGAGTACAAAGGAGATTTACTAGAATGTTGCCTGGGTTCCAGCAACTAAGTTCCAGAGAAAGGTTGAACAAGTTAGGTCTTTGTTCTTTGCAGCGCAGAAGGTTAAGGGGGGGGACTTGATTGAGGTCTTTAAAATGATGAAAAGGATAGACAGAGTTGACGTGGATAAGCTTTTCCCATTGAGGGTAAGGGAGATTCAAACAAGAGGGCATGACATGAGAATTAAGGGACAGATGTTTAGGGGTAACATGAGGGGGAACTCAGAGAGTGGTGGCTGTGTGGAATGGTCTTCCAGCAGAAGTGGCGGAGGCAGGATCGATTTTAACATTTAAAAGTAAAGTGGATAGGTATATGGACGGGAAGGGAATGGAGGGGTATGGTCTGAGTGCAGGTAGATGGGACTAGGGGAAAATAAATGGTCGGCACGGACTGGAAGGGCCGAGAAGGCCTGTTTCCGTGCTGTAATTGTTATATGGTTATTTATATGGTAACTGTAATTACCATATTACTCGGGATGCATCCAAAAACAGAAGGACATAAACAAACTGAACGACATAGTTGAAAGGTTGGAAAGCAAGGTAGAAGAATTGAAACTAAAACTGAAGAATGCTACAGCTAAAAAGCGTTTTTGTAGCAATATCAAGACCAACAGAAACATGAGAAGATTGACAGGGCATTCCTCGAAGGAAGACTTAGACAACCTATGCGAGTATGTGAAGCAATGAAAATGTGAGGCTATGAAAATGTGATATTGGAAAGGGAAGAAAAAAGTCATTAGTACTAAAGTACCAAGAACATTTAAACAATCGCCAAAGAAGTCTGAACCCAGATCAAAACTCAGCATCAGGGATGAAATGGTACTCCTGCTGATGAAGCTGCACCTTGGGCTGTCGATGGTGTTTCTTGTGACTTTGTTTGTACTCAGTGGGGTACGTCCTAAAATATTCAATACTTGGATTAAATTCCTAGCCATCCAACTTAAACCCCTGATTTTCTGGCCAGATTTTAATTTGATAAGGTCCACGCAGCCGAAACAGATAATAAATAAATGCCCAGAACTGAGAAACATTCTCAACTGCACAGAGATATTTATCAAACGACCACGGCATCTACAGGCTTTGACATGGTCCGACTACAAGAAACACAACACTGTGAAACTATTTCCATAAACGGCATGATCACATTCTTACCAAAAGCTTGATACACACATTGTTTGGAAGAGTGGGTTTGTGAACTTAGTTGACACTGGGGATTGCGTAATGGTGGATAGAGGATTTCCCATTCAAGAAGACTTGATGTTTCGCCAAGCCTATTTAGAATTTCATTTCGGAGTCACGTGAGTGACTTCGTGAAGAGCACGCCGGCGCGCATGCTCGACATATCGTCGTAACGCGTTGCTGCGACGGCTGGCGGTGGAGCGCGCTCCTCGCCAGCCCTTCAGAAGGGGCCACGAAAGGTGAGTATTCGACCTTAAGTTGGTGGTTCTTGTTGTGTTTGCTTCACAGCAAGAACATGGATGGGTGTTTGAGAGGCCGGAGATCGGGAAAAGTCGCCGGCCAGCAGTTCCGGAGCGAGAGTTGTCGGGGGTACCTGCAACACAGACCGGAACGAGGGCGGAGATGTCGGTAAGCTCTGTCTTTTCAGGTCCCGACCCGCCCGCACACCACAGCTCGGAGGAGTTCGACGAGGAGGAGTATGGTGTGCCGCCAGAGCAGGACGACCCTGCCATGGCAGTTAGGTCGTCAGCAGGCTTGCTGACGGCCTCGAGCAGAAGGGTCCGTGCGGCTGCACGGCCCGCTTCACGAAGCCCCTGAGGAGGGGGAGGGCAGGAGCCCAAAAGCCTAACCCTGTCGGGGCTAAGGCTCTGCCTGTCGCCAAGGAGCGGTCAGGTTCCAGGACGGGACCCGGGGCAGCTGTGAGGTCCAGCCGTCGCCCCCCAACTTCCGACGCCGGGACGAGTCAGTTGGGGGTCCCGTCACGGTTGCCGAGCCCCCCATGGATGGGTGGGCGAGACCATGCGTCGGCAAGGTCCACGATGTGGGCAGCTGGCAAGCCTGCACGGGCCCAAGGTATCCAGGCTTCGGCTGGTGCCGACACCATGCCGCATCTGTCCTTAGAGGCAACGGCTTCCGCTCCCGCTACACGGAGGCGGTTGAACACGCCCGTGCAGGAATCGCGCAGTTTCGCCTCGGCGGCTGTCGACGACAACTACCGGCAACGGCAGGGCCTCGACGAGGTGCGGGCCGATGACAGGAGCCCCGGCCAATTTTCAGAGCTGGAGGACTCCGACCACCTGAGTGTTCAGGGTGAAGGGCGTATTGACCGTATAGAGTGGCTGCTGGAACGTCTCATTCAACAACAACAGGCATCCAGCAGCGACAGGCACAGGGCTTCATCACCAGCTTCATACACCAGCCTGGAGCAGCAGGACGAGGAGGCAGTGGTCGATCCCATCCCACCCCCGCCTGAATTACCGGCGGAGGACCTCCTCGATGTGGCCACCAAGTTTGCAGCCCCTCATTCCTTGGGGCTTCCTATCAATACAAAACTGGCAGCCACTGTGGACTTCCTAAATAATCACCAGCTTCAGGAGGAAGTTCTACTACAAGCCATGAGCCGTCACAAGGCTCCATCAAACTGCAACTCCCTCAACGTGCCTGTGGTCAATACGCCAATATGGGGCAACATCAGTGCGGCTATCCGTCAGCAGGAGCTAAAGATTCAGCGGATCCTGAAACTCCTCACGGCCGGGATTACTGCCTTTGTGCGGTCGGTCGACGGAGAGGAGCTTAATTTGGACCAGGAGGATGCTCTGGCGCTTCTATGCGCTACTCAAAACGAAATCAACGGCTTTCGGAAAAATAGCATCCGCCCAGCGCTCAACCCCAAATTTGCAGGGTTGTGCAAACCACCGCCGCCGCCGCCGCCCCGTCAGCTCTTTGGCGAAGACCTTTCCAAAAGGGTCAGAGCGCTTGATGAACAAGCCAAGACCGTGGGGCTCATGCGCTCTCAGAGTGCCCCCACGCCATCGAGCTCCAAAGCTCCGCTTGGCCGCTCACGAGGGTCTGCCAGCACGTCTACCAGGAATTACCCTCCAGCTCCAAACCGATATCAACCACCCCAACCACAGGGGTCTTTTTTAGGACAGGTTCGGCAGAAGCCGAGATGGAAAATGAGGACGCCACGACCTCAAACCAACCCAGCACCTCTACGTCCACCCACTCGTGTCAGGGACCGCCGGTAACCAGAGGTGAGGCGGTCAGGTTCTCTTTTTTCTCTTTGTTTAACTTCACATGTTGGTGGGCGTTTGCGGTTGTTTGCGGGTGCATGGGGTGATATTACCAGTGATGAGTATGTGTTACGGAATATTCAGGGCCATAGCATTGAGATTATTAATGGGGACATCCCTCCGTCTCAGCATAGACCGGGTCGTATGTTTAAACTAACGGCTGCGGAACAGTCCGTAGGCTATAAGGAAATTTTAAGGTTGGAACAGAAAGGGGTCATAGAGAAAACGGTTCATGAGCCCGTTGAATTTGTTTCCAATATTTTTACCCGACCTAAGAAAGATGGAAGCTGTAGAGTCATTATTGATCTAACCACTCTGAATAACTTTGTAACATATACTCATTTTAAAATAGACACGTTTGAAACGGCCAAATTATTGATCTCACAAGGGTGCTTTATGGCATGTATTGATTTACAGGACGTGTACTATACCGTACCCATGCAAAAATATTACAGAAGGTTCTTAAAATTTATCTGGATGGACCAGCTGTGGCAATATAGGGCGTTGCCTAATGGGCTCACCACAGCCCCTCGATTATTTACTAAATTGGTGAAGCCAATTATGGCTTATTTAAGACAACGACATCATATCGTTATGGCCTATTTAGATGATATTTTAATTATCGGACCCACCTTGGAATCAGCTCAACAAGGGGTTGCAGCTGCGGTCAATTTGTTCCAACAGCTTGGGTTCATTGTTCATCCAGAAAAATCTAAGTTCTGCCCCACCCAGGTAATTAATTATCTGGGGTTCCAGGTGAATTCCATTAGCATGAGAGTCACCATACCAATTAACAAAATTGAGGAGGTAACACAGGTGTGTACAGACTTAATCAATACTTGTATACCATCGATTCGTCACACAGCTACTGTCATTGGCAAGATTGTGGCTTTGTTTCCGACAGCCCGGTATGGACCTCTGCATTATCAAAACTTGCAGAGAGCCAAGATCGCTGCGCTGCGACGGCATGCTGGTCATTATGATCGATCAATGCAGCTGCCGCCTGCAGCATTGGATGAGTTACGATGGTGGGTTTGCCACATTAGTAACTCGTTTAAAACTATTATTGAGGCGAAACCGATGATATACTTACAAACTGATGCGAGCTCTGATGGCTGGGGAGCTACGAATCAACATTCTAGTTGTGGGGGCCGATGGGATACCCTTGAGAATACAATGTTGGTATCACAAGGGATCAACTATTTGGAGCTGCTTGCAGCGTTTCACGGACTTCGTGCATATTGTTCCAAGATCTTTGGAGCACATGTCCGGCTCCAAATAGACAACACCACAGCGGTGGCGTATTTAAACCACATGGGCGGTACCAGGTCAGTTTCATGTGATAAATTGGCTAATTCAATTTGGCTCTGGTGTGTCAAGAGAGACATTTGGATTTCAGCCACCTATTTGCCAGGTGAGCTTAATTTTGTGGCGGACGCCAGGTCACGCAAGTTCAATGATAATATTGAATGGATGTTACATCCTGAAATTTTTGCAAAAATCACAGCCAAATTTGGGAAACCGGACATTGACCTTTTTGCGTCCCGGTTGAACCATCAGGTACCAACCTACGTCTCGTGGGAACCAGATCCTGGGGCTATAGCGTTAGATGCATTCTCGCTAGACTGGGGGAATTGCTTTTTCTATGCATTCCCTCCGTTTTGCCTCATCAGTCGGGTATTACGTAAAATTCAGATGGATGGTGCCAAGGGCATCCTTATCATACCCGACTGGCCTACACAGCCGTGGTATCCGATGGTCTTTGACACGCTCAGTGAACCTTGGGTCCGTTTGCAGGGTAGCCCAGAATTAGTTACTCACCCTGTTTCAGGGGAGCCACATCCCTGCCATGGCTATTTAAATTTGTTGGCTTGCAGATTCTGAATCGGCCTTTAGTTCAATACGGCCTTTCTGCCCGGACCATGGATACCATTGCGGCGTCGTGCCGAGAGTCTACAAGGCGAAGATACCGCTCTCACATCAGGAAGTGGGAAGCCTTCTGCAGCCGCTCTCGCATCACGTACGATGCCGTGACTATAACCGACGTCCTGGAATTCCTCGCGGGGTTGCACCATGATGAACACTTAAGCTACAGTGCCATCAACAGCGCCAGGAGCGCTCTATCATTCTACCTCAATATTGAGGTGGGATCCAACAGGCTAGTGTCCAGGCTCATGCGGGGTATTTTCAATACGAATCCGCCTACACCACGTTACTATATCACCTGGGATGTCAGGGACGTTTTAGCTCTGCTCAGGACGTGGTCCCCCATGGAAGGGCTCCAGCTGGACAAACTCACCATGAAGCTGGTGATGTTACTAGCGCTGACTTCAGCACAGAGGGTACAGACACTCCATAAACTACGTGTCGACAGAATGATGTCTACCCCCACAGAAGTAGTTTTCTTTGTTGACGAGCTACTAAAGCAGCACAGACCTGGGTGCACAGGGCTGCAGCTGAAGTTCCCGGCATACCCCGCCGATGCTAGGCTATGCTTAGTCTCCCATATCCGTTACTATGTCAAGGTGACGGCAAGCATCAGAGGAATGGAGAGATACCTGCTTGTCACTCATAAGAGACCTCACCATCGAGTGACAACACAGACGATATCCAGGTGGCTTCGAGTCGTCTTGGGTAAGTCAGGGATCGACACTAATGTGTTCAAATCTCATTCCACCAGGGCTGCATCGACGTCGGCGGCGAGGGTCATGGAGGTGCCCATGGACCATATTCTCGCCACAGCAGGATGGGCTAATGAAGCTGTGTTCCAGCGGTTCTACAACCGGCCCGTTGCTGCGCCTCTACAGTTCGCAGAAGCCGTGCTAAATGCGGGGCAAGAACGTGGAGATGTCCCCGAATGAGGGTTTTTTTGATTTGTTTGTTAACAAATATGCTTTGTTTTGCAGTATGGACTAGTCAGCAAGTTATTCCTCCCATCCATCCCTGGTAGTGGTGTGACAGCATGGACGTGGTCCAGGGCGTGTCATCACAGAAGCTTTGAAGTCTTCACGAAGTCACTCACGTGACTCCGAAATGAAATAGTAAGATTGAACGAGAACTTACCAGTTCGAAGGTTGATCTTTATTTCATGAGGAGTCGAAGTGAGGGATTTCGTGCCCTCCTCGCCCAACCCTCAATCACCTTCATCTGGTAATCTTAGTCGTTTCATTCTTACTATGTGAAGTCATTTCTTTTGATTGGTTTCTGTGATTCCACGCCGCTACTTTGAAGTATGTCGAGCCTGCGCGCCGGCGGGCTCTTCACGAAATCCCTCACTTCGACTCCTCATGAAATAAAGATCAACCTTCGAACTGGTAAGTTCTCGTTCAATCTTACTATTCCCCTTCCCAGCGGTGGTTATCAGCAAATGACCAGAGAAAAAGTACACCAAACCAAGAAGGTTGCCAATGCCCGCATTAGGGTTGAACGGCCATAGGTCGTCTAAAATTGTTTAACAACTTAAGAAACATTTTACCCATCACTTTAGTTCTGCATATTGATGATATTTTCACCGTCTGTGCAGCATTATGCAATTTACTGCCTCTATTGGTGTGTAAATGAGATATTGTTGCACTTGCAGATTATTTTGATCAGAAGTTCAACTTTAAGTTCAACCAGATTTGATATGAACTGAAATCCAGAACTTGCCGAGCTTGCAACATGTATATTTCAACTTTACATCTCTCACATCATAATTATTTTGCAAAACAGTTTTGTTATCACCATGTATCTATACATTTATTGCATTTAATTCATAGTATACAAACTGGTGGATTTTCTTCTGACAGTATGACAGTACTGAACTATATATTTACTTTGTGAAGGCCAAGTGTACTTGCATTTGCATAAACAATTTAAAGATACATTTTTTTTTTCAAGCCACAATGACTATTTACTGAAGTTATACTGTATGTGTGTCTGGATTAGTTCCAGGATGCATGTCGTCATCTTGTTTTGCATATCTGCTGTGTGGTTTTGAATAATTGTTCATGTACCAAGTAGAGATAAAATGTTGGGGAAAATCATCGTGCTTTAGAATTGCAAATAATTGATATAAAAAAATTTGCTAGATGCATATTTAGGAGGTGGCATGTCATGGTTGTTGGACACACGATAGAGAGTTGCTTGCTAGCATTTTAAGATGCAAAGAAGACGAAAACACAGACCGAAAATGTTATTTTTACACAGAGTTTAGCCTAATACATACACACAATTTATACAGTGCTGCGTTCACAATCACTGGTAACGCTCTTGCTTATCCCGAATGACCTTTGACAAATCCCATGATTCATTGCGCGCACGAAATACCGAACTCATTATTCACTCGAGTGTTTTCTGCACATCATCACGACCAACCTCGGGCGTGAACAACTGCTGCTTCCAGCGCTGTCATTCCACAGAACCAGTTTAACCTGCAGAACTCCTCCTGAATAAGTGACTTGGTCACCAGCTTGAAACCTAAAGTAGAATTAAGCAACCCATCATCATGGGAGTATTGTGCAGGATCATGTTTTGAAATGATTCGGCAGATTTGTTTTCTGGGTAATTTCCAAATGCCAATGAAGGAATTGCAACATTTTGGGTTAATTTAAGAGTTAGAATCCAGTGACTCCTTCTGATACAGTGCGGAAACAGGCCCTTCAGTCCACCAAATCCATGCCGACCAGTAATCCCCGTACACGAGCACTATTTTGTACACTAGGGACAATTTACCATTTTTACCGAAGCCCATTAACCTACAAACCTGTACGCCTTTGGACTGTGGGAGGAAACCATAGCACCCAGGGAAACCCATGTGGTCATGGGGAGAACATACAAACTCCATACAGACAGCACCTGTAGTCAGGATTGAACTGGGGTCTCTGGAGCTATAAGGCAACAATTCTGTGGTACCATGCCGACCTTAAGATAGTTGAGATGACATGTTCATTGGATAAAGCTAGCAATAGGTTTGGACTGGGTAAAGTACTGTAATTGTCCAACTGGTAGACAAAATTGCTGGAGAAACTCAGAGGGTGAGGGAGCATCTATGGAACGAAGGAAATAGGAGTCGTTTCAGGTCGAGATACTTCTTCAGACTAATGTGGGGGTGGGGGGTGGGGGCGAGAAGAAGAAAGGAAGAGGCGGAGACAGTGGGCTGAGGGAGAGCTGGGAAGGGGAGGGGAAAGAAGGAGAAAGCAGGGACTACCTAAAATTGGAGTAGTCAATGTTCATACCGCTGGGGTGTAAACTGCCCAGGTGAAATATGAGGTGCTGCTCCTCCAATTTACAGCGGGCCTCACTCTGGCCATGGAGGAGGCCCAGGACAGAAAGGTCGGATTCAGAATGGGAGGGGGAGTTGTAGTGCTGATCCACCGGGAGATCAGGTTGGTCATTGCAAACTGAGGGGAGGTGTTGGGCGAAGTGATCGCCAAACCTACGCTTGGTCTCACTGATGTAGAGCAGCTGACACCTAGAGCAGCGGATGTAATAGACGAGGTTGGAGGAGGTGCAGGTGAACCTCTGCCGTACATGGAAAGACTGCTTGGGTCCTTGGATGGAGTCAAGGGGGGAGGTAAAGCGATAAGTGTAGCATTTCCTACGGTTGTTAGGGAAAGTACCAGGAGAGGGGGTGGTTTTTTGTGTGGGAAGGGACGAATTGACCATGGAGTTATGGAGGGAGTGGTCTCTGCAGAAAGCCGAAAAGAGAGGAGATGGGAAGATGTGGCCAGTGGTGGGATCTCATTGGAGGTGGCACAAAGGTGAGGACAAGGGGGACTCTGCCCTCGTTACGAGTGGGGGGGGGGGGGGATAGGGAGTGAGAGCAGAGTTACGGGGTATAGAAGAGACCCTGGTGAGAGCCTCATCTATAGTAGAAGAGGGAACCCCCGTTCCCTAAAGAATTAGGACATCTCCGATGGCCTGGTTTGGAACACCTCATCCTGGGTGCAGATGTGGCATAGATGGAGGAATTGGGAGTAGGGGATGGAGTCCTTACAGGAAGCAGGGTAGGAAGAAGTGTAGTCCAGATAGCCATGGGAGTCAGTGGGTTTATAGTGGATGTTGGTCAGTAGTCAGTCACCTGTGATGGAGATAGTGAGGTCTAGAAACGGTAGTGAGATGTCGGAAATGGTCCAGGTGTATTTGAGTGCCAGATGGAAGTTAATGATTAAATGGATGAAGTCAGTGAGTTCTGTATGGGTGTAGGAGGTAGCACCAATGCATTTGTCAATGTAGCGGAGGTAGAGTTCGGGGATAGGGCCATGGTACACCTCAAACAAGGATTGTCTGGTTTTCTAATGTAAATACGCATGGTATAGGTTCCTGACTGTATTCAACAGCACTTGCCAACCATCTTGAAGATGACCAAAGAGACTGGATGGGTCAAAGGGCCGGTTTTCTGTGTGACATCTTATTTTATATTCAAGTATAACCAAGGCGATATCGCACTATTCAAGTATACTATACCAATATGGTCCTTTTGCGCACCCAATCCATGGTTATACTGTCCTACCCCAATCCATAATATGCTCCACAGTTTTCCGTCAATATGACCTGGCTGGGTGGGAAAGCAAAAAAGGTGACGTGGCAGGTTGTTGCAAATCTTAAACTCAATTCTTCAAAAGTAAATTTTGAACAGCAACATGCAGATACTACAAAAAGTAGCCCCAGTCCACAAAACTCAGGTCAGGCAGCATTTGGAAAGTTAATGCTTCAGGTTGAATAATCCTCTGAACTGGGAGAAAGATCACAAAAGATAGTTTTAAATTGCAGAAGGAATGGATAGGACAAAGGGGAAATCTGTGATAGGGTTAGGACAGGAT
This sequence comes from Raja brachyura, assembly GCA_963514005.1. The sequence continues at coordinate 16,109,123 of OY740797.1, forward strand.
TGTCATGGGGATAAGTCACCTGGTCCAATGAGGGTTATCATGCTTTTTGTCAACCAGATGGTGTCAATCTTCCTGCCCGACTCTAGACTCCAATACAATCACTATGTTCCTGAGTATCAAGGAAGTCCGCAAATTCTCCTTGGAAATAGAATATTTTCAGCCAGCAACTGCTCAAAATGGAGGTGTAGTATCATTGCTAAAGTCACTGAACACCAACACTTGACAACAGGAGCAAGTAGAAGTCTCGTGGAAATGCCCAACATTCTGTACGATGCACCCACCCAACCGAACAAACCCTTCCTATGTCACCAGTGGCAGTCTACAGATTCTGTGTGCTCTGTGAGGAGTATGCAGGTCCTCCCACACTCCAAAGAAATGAGAGTAGTAGATTAATTGGTTGCAAATGGTCCCTGTCTGTGGTGGGGGGTTAAGGGGAACATAGGAATAGGAAGGAATACTTTGTCACGTGTGACTAGGCAGTGAGATTCTTTGCTTGCATACGCAATGTATACAAATAGCAACCACCTGCGTCACTGATAAAGTTACAAAGCACGCCGGCTCCCCCTACGCCAAGTCATTGTTGTGCTTTGGTTCCCCCCCCCCCCCTCCCCACAATGTCCATTGTTCTCCCCCACGCTGGCTCCTCCATTGTTCTTCCCCTACGATTAGAGGAAGTCGGCAGTTAATGGTCACCGCAGACTTGATGGGTCAAAGGGTCTGTGTCTGCACTCCAACTTTGAGAGCTGATGGATTTCAAGCCCAATCGTAGGAGCAGAATTAGGCCATTTGGCCCATTAAGTCTCCTCCACCATTCAATCATGGCCTATCTTTCCCTCAAGCCCGTACACCGGTCACTGAAAGTTGGCGTGCAGGTACAGCAGGCAGTGAAGAAAGCTAATGGAATGTTGGCCTTCAGAACAAGAGGATTTCAGTACAGGAGTAAAGAGGTTCTTCTGCAGTTGTATAGGTCTCTGGCGAGACCACATCTGGAGTATTGGGTACAGTTTTGGTGTCCTAATTTGAGGAAGGACATCCTTGTGATTGAGGCAGTGCAGCGTACGTTCATGAGATTGATCCCTGGGATGGCGGGACTGTCATATGAGGAAAGATTGAAAAGACTTGGCTTGTCTTCACTGGAGTTTAGAAGGATGAGGGGGAAATCTTATAGAAACATATAAAATTATAAAAGGACTGGACAAGCTCGATGCAAGAAAAATGTTCCCAATGTTGGGCGAGTCCAGAACCAGGGGCCACAGTCTTAGAATAAAGGGGAGGTTATTTAAGACAGAGGTGAGAAAAAACTTTTTCACTCAGAGTGGTGAATTTATGGAATTCCCTGCCACAGACGGCAGTGGAGGCCAAGTCACCGGATGGATTTAAGAGAGAGTTGGATAGACACACAAAGAATCATGTTTCTTTGTGTGTCTTGTGTGGGGGGGGGGGGGGGGAGTGAGGGGGAAACAGTTTTGGTCGCCTCCTTCACGGAGAGGCGACTTTTTCCAGGTCACCTCCCAGGTGGCCTAACAACGAGGATCGAGTGGCCTTTCCCGGAGACGTGCCCGGGGCTTCAGCGGCGGGCGCAGCGTGGACACAATCCGTTCGCTGGCCCGCGGCAGCCAGCAGCCTGAAGCCGCGTGCTACAGAGCTCCAGCTGGCGCGGAGTCCGCAGCCTGGGATCCCCCGTTGGGGACCCGGGAGAAGAAGAAGCTTCCACCGCCGGCCCGCGGCCATCTTCTACCACGGGCCCGGCGTCGACTTACCATCAGGAGCGGGGTCCCTCGCCGGGGACCCCTGGAGGGGAGCTTCGACTGCCGGCCCTTCGGTCTGTGGTGCTTCTGGCTGCGGGTCTTTAAATCTTCGACCGCCGGCCTGCAGCCTACACCAACCTGAAGCCGCGGTCTCCGGTGGGGAGGCACCGATTCAGGACTTATCTGGACTTTTACCTGCCTGTACACCTGGACGCCTGCAGCGACGGCTGCGGAGGGTTGAGGTCCCGACCACGGGGGAAAATGGAGGAGGACTGGCCAAATTTTTTTGCCTTCCACAGTGATGAATGCTTTGGTGGATTTTTGTGTTCAATTTTTAGTGTGTTTTTGTGTGTCCTTTAACATTGTACCGCTGCTGACAAATTCATTTCACTTGCACTTTGTGTGCAATGTGATGAATAAAACTGATTGATTGATTGAGCTCTAGGGGCTAGTGGAGTCAAGGGATATGGGGAGAAGGCAGGCACGGGTTATTGATAGCGGACGATCAGCCATGATCACAATGAATGGTGTTGCTGGCTCGAAGGGCCGAATGTCCTCCCCCTGCACCTTTTTTCTATGTTTCTATGTTCTCCTTGTAATCTTTAACACCCGTACTAATCAAGAATCTATGCTTTAAAAATACCCTTCAACTTGGCCTCCACAGCAGTCTGTGGCAATGAATTCCACAGATGCACCACCCTCCAGCTAAATAAATTCCTCCTCATCTCCCTTCTAAAGGCACGTCCTTTTATTCGGAGGCCGTGCCCCCCTGCTCCTAGACTCTCCCACCAGTGGACACATCCTTTCCACATCTATTCAAGGCAGTCAATTCCCCTCAATTATGCCATATATTGCTGTAAAATCACCCTCAATCCTAAGTTTAGGAATGGTAGTCATAAGCACACAAATGTGACCCTTGCAAACTGGACAAATCTATCAGGAAACATTAACGGTTTAACATTGCTGATGTGATATAGACTCTACTGTGAACCGCACTGATTTGTTTGCACTGTGCAAAACAACACATCATGGCAGTGGTGGCTCAGATGTTGCTGAAAGGGAGTGCAAATGTTGGCAGCGCAATTAGTCTCCATGGCAACATAACCTTATCAAACATCATCCCCTTCCCACCTCTCTCAAACAAACATTTTGATGGCTGTCATCTTGTTTACTCAATGACATCATGGCACCTACTGCGAATGTTCATCTTTCCTCGAAAGAAAACATGACCGACCCCACGGGTTAGTTTGCTAAATGCAAGGAAGCATGTACAGACCTAGGAAATGTCAACAAAATAGCAACAAGCGCTTTGCATTTGGAGATGAGCACGAGTTGCAAGCAGAATAGAGGAAAAATAAGCACAGATCTTAAACACATGCATGGGCAGCCTCCAGAACATGCAAGAGGAAAATACATTTATACAAAAACACATTTCTTTGGGGACACAAACACGAGCATAAATTGAATCACAGGAGACCAAGAGCTGACGTCAGATGTTTCTGCCTGAACAATGTGCACCACGAGATAAACCAACACGCACCTTTGTCCCAGTGATCATTCCTCTGGGATTATCTACCCCCAAATGGGTGCAAATAATTTAAGAAAAATAAGCTTGATTTTTCTTGTCGGAAATATCCTCGAAGTTTTGGTCATGAACGCAAATGTTTACAGAAAGTTCTGAGGTGACTCAGCGGGTCAGGCAGCATCAGTGGAAAAAAATCGTTACAATTCGGCTCAGAATCCTTCTTCAGACTTGTAAGAAAGTCCGAGGAAGTTTCTCAACACGAAATGCCACCACTCCTTTCCCACCAGAGATGTTGCCTGACCCGCAGAGTTCCTCCAGCCACTTTGTGCCTCTAGTATAAACCAGCATCTGTGGTTCTTTGTTTCTATATGTACGTGAATGTGTTGGATGAAGTAGTTGATGGCTTGGGATAAGTACATATTCGTCATGCTGCTCAGAAACAGGCCCTTCAGCCCACCGTGTCAGTGCTAACCATCAACCACTTGTTTTAATCCTTCATTAGCCAATTTAGAAAATAATTCCCACTCCATTGATGCACACCCAATGCTTGTGCATCAACTTGTGCCAATGTCAGTGCACTGCTTTCTCCATCACAAGACTGTACAGAGTTCACTTTAGGTTTTCAGAACACAAACCAAAAAAAGAGAAACAACCAGTCAGGATTGTGCAAGTGCTTGCTGCAGCATTTACGGGACATCAAATTCCAGGCAGTTAGTTACTTGTACGACAGCACTCCCTCTCATCGCAGGAGATATGAAGTGCTAAAAGCACTGGATAGAAAAGGTCTCCTTCATACCACTTTATTGTTCAAATCCAATGGTGGCAGCTGTAAATATTTTTTTATAGGCCTGGGTCAGGATTTACTTTGCTTAATATCACACAGGGCCAAGTTGAGCAGAAACACTTTTTGCATTTTAATAGCCCGAAGCATAGTTTAGTTTAGAGATAAAGCGTGGAAACGGGCCCTTCGACCCACCACCAGCAACTCCTGCACGTTAACGCTATCCTACACACACTAGGGACAAGTTACAATTCTACCAAGCCAATAGAAGTGTACTCGGAGTGTAGTTTTGAAAGATATAGCCAAGCTGAAAATGAATGGGTTCAAATAACGCACTCCTGTTGCCATCAAATAAGGATGTGTTTGGGGGGGGGGGTCCAAGCATTGAATCTGGAAACAATACTCCAGGATAAAGGCAGCTTTATAATCCTTTGGTTAGGCTGCAATTTAAACATTGTGTGTTCTGGTTGCCCCATTACAGGAAGGATGTGGAGACTTTGGAAAGGTGTAGAGGTGGTTTACCAGAATGATGCCTGGAATGGGGGGCATTAGCTACAGGGAGAGGTTGGATAGACTTGGATTGTTTTCTCTGGAATCCCTGTGGTTGCAGGGAGACCTGATAGAATGATATAAAACAACAAGTATCATAGATAGGGTAGATCGTTAGAATCTTATACCCAGAATGGCAAAATCAAATACTAGAGGGCACAGCTTCAAGCTGACGGGGGCAAAGTTAAAAGGCGATACGCGTATTTTTTTGCTGTCACACTGTCAGGGAAGCAGATACGAAAATGGCATTTAAAATACTTTTAGATAGGCTTATGGACATGCAGAGAATGATGGGATAAAGGTTATGTGCAGGTAGATAAGTAATGGTCTTGGCATCATGTCCAGCACAAACATTGTGGGCTGAAGGGCCTGCTTTTGTGCTGCACTCTTTCATGTTCTATGATATGGAAGTAATAAAACAAAGACACCCGAAATGTGAAATAGAACAACTCTGGAAACACTCAGTGGATCAGGTAAGCAAATGTTTGACAAGTGTGCCAGACCAAAAATATAACCATCCCTTTTTCCACAGATGTTGCCATCAAGCAACATTTTCAGCATTTAGTCTTAAGTTGCAAAAAGTGTGCCTAGCCTATAAAGGAAAAGCTTAAGGCACCATGCTGTAATCCAAGAGCAAGCAAAGGTTATTGGACCGGTGAATGGAAAAAAAATGTACATTAAATGTTGACACAAGGAACTGAAGATGGAAAAGTGCTGGAGTAACTCAGCAGGTCAGGCAGCATCTCTGGAGAACATGGATAGGCAACATTTTGGATCAGGCTTAAATTGGTATGAAGAATCCCAATCAGGAATGTCGCCAATCCATGTTCTGCAGAGATCCTGCCTGATCCACTGAGTTACTACAGCATTGCCTATTGTATATTAAGAAATTATGGGAAACATCCCAAATGGACTGCAGAAAACAATTGGGGTATAGTTCAAAACTGAAAACAAATCATTGTTACAGAGCAACTGAAGATAATTGTATCCTCAAATCGGAGTATGTATACATGACTAGATGTATGCAGCTCCACCTGGATTAATCCACATGTATCCTGTAACACAGGGATTTCACCAACTCCATTCAATTCCAATATACTCCACTCACTGGTTTATCAGCTTGATATTTCCAAAAAGGAAAAACCCCAGCAGCGTCATGGATCCAATGCAGCATCATTATTTGGTTCTCAAAAAAATAGAGCAGGATCTTGATCAGTTGGGCTGAGCAACAGCTAATGGAGTTTAATACAGGTAAGTAAGATGCGTTTCATGTTGAGAAGTCAAACCAGGGCAGGACCTTCAGAATGAATGGCAGGGCCCTGGGAAATGTGGAGCAGAAGGATCTGGGAGTGCAGGTACATAGTTCCTTGAAATGGCACCACAGGTAGATAAGGTGGTCGAGGCAGTTTTTTTAGCATATTGGCCTTCAGAGTACTGAGCATGGAAGTTGCGAGGTCATGTTACAATTGGAAAAAAGCATTGGTGAGACCACATTTGCAGTATTGTGTTCAGTTTTGGTCACCCTGTTATTGGAAAGGTGCGAAACTGGAAAGGGTGCAGAGAAGATTTACAAGGATGTTGCCAGGATCCAACAGCCTGAGCTATAGGAAGAGGTTGTGCTGGCTAGGACTTTTCCTTGGAGCACAGGAGGATGAGGGATGATTTTAGAAGTGTTTAAGATCATGAGGTGAATAGATGGGGTGGGAGATTGCAACCTTCATGCGGTCCGCCCTGTTTCAACGAATGCAATCAACCTGGCGTGCACAACCAAATAGAACAAGTTGTCCTACAACTTTAGGATGTGCACACCATACACAAGAAGGTGAATAGGTAAGGTAAATGCACAGAGTCTTTACCCAGCGTAGGGGAATCAAGAACCAGAGGATCCAGGTTTAAGTTGAGGGGGAAAGGAGTTAACCCGAGGGATAGCCTTTTCCATACTAAACATAGTGGGTATACAAAACCAGTTGCAAGAGGCGGTAGTTGAAGTAGGTTCTATCACAAGGTTTAAAAAACATTTGGACAGGTACATGGATAGGAAAGATTTAGATGGTTATGGGTCAAATGCAGGCAGGTGTGACTAGATGAGACGGGGCTTCTTGGCCAGAGTGGACAAGTAGGGCTGAATGGCCTGTTTTCATGTTGTGTGACTATGAACGCACACCTAGTTTCCTCCAGATTATGCAGGTGTCTGGAACATGGTGTGATCCATCACTTTCCATACATTGGCTATTCAATTTTTAACTTCATATCTTCCCAGCTTTTCATGAGAAATCTGGAGACACAAAGACAACATTCAATACTCATTTTAAGATCAACACAGAACTATTTAGTGGCCAATTGACTCCTCCTCCCGTAGAAGTTGAATACAACCTCAAAACTGGCAGCCACAGATTACAACTTCCAGTTAGCACTATCATTTGAAAAGGCAAGTTTATTAAATAGAAATAAATTGCAAACTGACAACTTAAAGAATGCTCGGTAAATCAAATATTAATTTTATGGTTACAAATTCGCATTCTGGAACAAAATTCTTTATAGATCTCCAATTGGCTCCGTTTATAAACTAGAAATTTATTAACATTTAGTCAATCAAAAGCAAATTGATACAATGCTTCAGATGTAAATCTATTAACATTACACAAGATTCTACTGCCTGGGCAATGCTGTACAAGGGGTGCGTTCCACTCTGCAAAGTAACTTGTAGTTTCACAGGACCCCAACAGGAGCATTCAATCAAGACCATTTTACAATATCCCTCAGTTGCCGAGTTCATAATTGTTTGTCAATAAAAAAAGTTATAATTTTCTCAAAACACCAGGCCTAGTAAACATTTCAGCAATGGCCAATTGGACAGAGGTTTAAGATTTACATTTTACATTGACATTCCACACGAGGAACATTATTCCCAAGTTCAGCATTGAGAAAGGAGAGAGTTATGTTGACAGAACAGACCGTTGGTTTTAAATGGTTACGTTTAATTTTCCCATCAATTAGTGTTTCATATACTAGGTGCATCAATGGTGGCGACCAAACTAATGGCTCAACAGTCCCGCAAACAATTAACAGACAAGGGTCACCAAAACTGGCAACTCCTTTGCAAAGGATATTAAACGATAGATCTGGGGTTCTGGTTAAAGTTGGGGGAAAAAAAAACAACTTACAAATCGTACCTCTGATTCTAAACTAAAATCACTGCACAAAAATATGCAAGATAAACTGATGTATAAGCAGAGTATAAAAATAATGCCATACATTCTTCAATATCTTCGGATTAAAAAATTCCTATCGTGTTTTGATCAACAGGTATCCACCAACATAAGTGGCGATATGCCAGCTAGGGAGGCTTGAAACAGTAACGTCATCCAATTCCCAAATTTGGTTAAAGAACTATATCCTTATTAGAATGCTGAAACTGGAGAAATACATTGCTTGGGAAGAGAATTTGGACAAAAACTTCTTTCAAAATATACAGACCTTTATTTACAGTTACATTTCACCTTGAAAAGAATCTCTTCAGCATTCACAATGAATCAACATTTTGCAGTAAAATAACAGAAATTAAAATTTCTTCATCTGCATTGTTAAGCCAGCATTCAGTCCCAGAAAGTTATGGAACTAAACCATTCAGGTTACATTTATACCATATAATCAGTGTCAAAAAAAAAAAATAGAAGATCCAAGTGTTAAGAGAAACAAACTGTAAAGTACAATTTAAGGGGTTGAGCTATCGGAAAAAAAAATTGCTGTTAAAATGCTAAGTGTCTCTGTTGCAAGACAGCAGACTTAAAGGGCAGAGAATGTCTTCGGTATCTATATGCCCCATTTGTAGTTAGTTGAAACATCTACCCACTAAACTTCACTGCAATACCCTTGAGATACAAATTTCCAATTGCTGTTCTGTGGTTCTACTGATGATCTAACTATTTTGTGCAAAACAAATCGCTTGTCTGTAGATAAAATATTCAAAATTACAATAGAGCTTCAGTGTTTCACAGCATTTTTGTTGAAAGTTTTGCAACAGGGAAAATGCACAATTTATTCAATGCCCTATAGGGTTGAAGGAGCAAATTCTTCATGGCCTAGGTTCTTATTAAATACTGGTGCATACAAAGCAGCTACTCTCAAAGCATTGTAGCCAGGAGTGTCATATTTAAAGGGAATTCATGCAGTAGTGCTGGTGGGATCTGTGTAATTTGAATGCATAAAAGGAGGCAGGGCTGGAGCAACTTCATTTAAGGGTTTACGTAACAGGAAATAACGTGGAATCCACACTACGTATGAGGGAATAAAGCGACATAATTGTAAACACCTTAACTAAACCCAGAGGAAATTCTTTGTGCAGGCAAGCTTTGAGGTTTGGAAATTAGAGATAACTTCTGAGTTGTTAGGCAATAAAACAAGTAAAAACTTTAGCTTGTGGTTTTCACTGTTCATCAGATCTGTTAATATGGGAATTAACACGAAGCAAAAACATGATAATTAATTTGTGCAGGTTGATTTTTTTTTTTCCCTTTTTCAGTGTGCTTGCTAACCACAAACTGCTTAAAATTCAAAGCCCAAACATTAGTGTTAATACTCCCCACAATACACAACTGCTTTGACAAGATTTATAGACTAAGGTCCAAAAAAATATTTAACAATTAATTAATAAATATTGATCAACAGGCAATATGGTTCTCTGAGATCAGGCACTTATGTTAGAAAAAGATTGGGTACAAGATTTTGGACAGAATCAGAAAGCAGTGAAGCTTTTAGCTTTTCCAGACGTGAAAGGAATCCTACGTGTAGCTGAAGAGGCGGATTGAAGGCACGAGTCTGGCCATACGTAGGAAAGTATGGGATAGAGATTCTCAAGAGGCTGGCTGATTGATGAGGCATTAATTGTGTGGATCTGAAGATCGATTGTAGATATCAGTGAATCTTCTCAAATTTTTCTTCTGGAATTACCGTTTTAAATGGGTAGTCCCACATCCTACTGGTAATTCCAAATCCTAAAAAGGGAAAAGATAAATAGAGGAACATAGATTAGACGCTGTAGTAAAACAGACAAATTTCCAACCTATGAAGAATGAGAACTCATGGAATGGACTCATTTATTAATCTTTATAAATTGATTTATTACAAATAGCCGTCCAATTCAATTGGAATTTCTCCACAGGTTTGACAAATTAAAGCAGAATATTCATACCTTTCATTAGTTTAGTTTGGAGATACAGTGCGGAAGTCCACCAAGTCTGCACCGGCCATCCCGCACATCAACACTATCCTACACACACCAGGGACAATTTACATTTATACCAAGCCAATTAGCCTACAAACTTGTATGTCTTTGGAGTGTGGGAGGAAGCCAAAGATCTCTGAGAAAACCCACGCAGGTCATCGGGAGAACATTCAAACTCCATACATTGTAGTCTAATGATCTATCCCATCCCAACCAAATTGGACATTCATTGCTACAGTTGAGACACTAGATCCATCTATAACCTGCCATGCCTTGTCCTGCCTCTTCTCTGTGTAATAATCAGTATCAGCAGTTCCTTGTTTCTACAAAATGGCTACTTACTGGCGGGGGTGAAGTGGAAATCAGACAACCCTCAACACCAGAATACATTAGCAGCTCAAGGGAGCACAGAGGATAATGTTTAAAATGAAAGATAGCAAGATTAAATCCAAATAGACTTACCCATTACTCAACACCTCTTCACAAAAGTTATTCCTCACTCAAAATATCAGTTCCCCATTTTAACTAGCTGCTGGTCACAAAGTAGTTTTTTTAATCCCTTACCCACCTCATACACACAAGGAGAGTTTCTCTCCCACCACTCCCCATTGACTTTTGCACTTAAAGTTTAGACAGCAATGAAAATTGTACCCTGCTCATGTCGGAATATAGATGATCAGATCAATACATCTTTCATTTTGCATCACAGGGGGTATCTCTGGGGTGAAACAGGGGTGACCATGGGATAAACTGTCTTGACCTGACCATGGGATAAACTGTTAATAAGGTTATCTGGCCAATGGGTGCAGTGAGAGAGTGAGAACCCAGACAAAAGGTGAGAGTTGTGAGATTGAGTAAGAGCATATGTCTGGCAGGCCAGGCACATCCCAGAGGGAATGGCAAACAAACAGGCCACAGATGCATGCTGTCAGCAACAAGAGAGCCGTCTTGAACTACTATCTAAGTAATTGGAGACCCTCAGGCTATCTTTAAATGGACTTTACCTTTCACTAAACATTATTCCCTTCATCATGTATCTGTACACTGTGAATGGTTCGATTAAGGTCATGTGATAGGAGAAGAATTAGGCCATTCGGCCCATCAAGTCTACCCCGTCATTCAATCATGGCTGATCTATCTCTCCATCTTAATTCCATTCTCCTGCCTTCTCCCCATAACCCCTGACACATATATTAATCATGAATCTATCTATCTCTGCCATAAAATTATACATTGACTTGGCATCCACAGCCTTCTGTGGCAAAGAATTCCACAGATTCACCACCCTTTGACTAAAGAAAATCATTCTCATCTCCTTCCGAAAGGAAAGTCCTTTAATTCTGAGGCTATGACTTAGAGTCCTAGACTCTCCCACTAGTGGAAACATCCTCTCCACATCCACTAAATCCAAGCCTTTCACTATTCTGTATGTTTCAATGAGCCCCCCCCCCCCCAATTCTACTAAACTCTAGCGAGTACAGGCCCAGTGCCGTTAAACGCTCAACCCACGTTCCTGGGATCATTCTTGTAAACCCACTCTTCCTGGGATCATTCTCCAGATCCAGCACATCCTTCCTCATATGCCCAAAATTCTCACAAAACTCCAAATGCAGCCTCACCAGCGCCTTGGATTCTCAGCATTACATCCCTGTTTTTGTATCCTAGCCCTCTTGAAATAAATACATGATTGTAATCATGTATCGTCTTCCACAGACTGGTTAGCACGCAAAACCTTTTCACTGTACCTCGGTACATGCGACAAACTAAAATATAACTTAATCGCAGGCAACACCAGCCTGGGAAATATCTACTCAAAAAAAAACTCACTCAAAATAGGTTTCTCCCTCAAGTAATACATACCAATACATATCAAAACAGCATGGAATACCAATACAATATACATTACATCCACGAGACAAAGGTTAGTTTGTTACAGGTAGGAAATAAACCCTGCACTAAAATTAAGAGAAAGTTTCCTACATGTAATCTTTCCCCACATGAACCGAGTAAGGAATTATCCAAAACTGGGATTAAGATAGTCAGGACAAAACAGGAATGCTTCACCAAAATCTGCCACACTTAATGCTGGCATTCAATGTTGGGTTCCAAAATAATGTTTGCCAGTACCTACAACCCGAGAGGGAGAGGTGTTTCAAACCTGGTGAATTAATGATATTTTGGCAGTGAGAGCAGGTTGGAGCTGGAGGAGGAGGCACAGAGGTGTCAGGACAGAAGGACAACAATGGACAGGGGACCCAGATGACTTCTTAGCACTTCAGTGAGAGCAGGTATTTTCTATGATGCTTAAAACAAAATACAGCCGTACTGGCCGCCACCTCATCGCCACCTGCTCATCACCCAATGAAAGGTTTGCATTAACAAACTAGAGCAAAGCAGATAAATAAAGATTTTCGGGTTACTAACTTCCACGAAGTTTGGCAGAAAAGCAATAAATTACAAGTTCTCGAATTTTGTTAGTATTAAAACAAATGTGTCAAAAGAAATTTGTTGTACCTAATTTTTGATGTTCAAAATGATGCTTTACATGGTATGCTTTAAGTCCGTAGAGGTAGCTGCCCTTCTTTGGAGATCCGTAATGCAGATAATAATGTATCATATCATAAACGACATAGCCACCAAGACCTCCGACAAAGATAGATTTGCCAACTGCTCCTGGAGCAACCAAGTGGAAAGCAGTATAAAATAAAGCTACGACGAGTGATGCTGGAACAGGCGGGAAGACCAGCCGAGAGCCATCGAATGGAGACTGAAGATAAGAGAGAGGACACATGTAAATACTTCACATTTGTAACATTCAACAGCACCAATTTGTACATCGCAGTATTGTAACTACTTTGCAATAAGCCATTAGCTTCAAAAGCAAGGAACGTATCCACATTTTATTCCTTACTCTATGACAAGCTATTTGATAATGACACTCAAATCCTTGTGCTTTTATTCAGGAATAAATTTAAGATGCCCTGTAAAACTAAAAATTCAAAATGTGAATAAGAATGTTATCACTGCAATGAAGAGGCTGTAACGCCACTTTTAAACCATCAGGCAGGACTCCACCCTTTTCCCAATCACCTTGTGATGCTGTCCATGAAGCATGAAGTGAAGAGTGATGAGATAGTAATTGCTAGCAGGTGGCTTCATATGGAAAACGTATCGATGGATCAGGTACTCAACCAAGGACCACAGAAACATCCCAAACACGAATAATAGAGGGAAGCAGTACTTGTGGACACGGATGGAGTATTCTACACAGAAAGAGAAACAATTAGTCAACCATTGCTGCTTATCCAACAGCCGCCAATCACAGTAGCCCATTCCCAAACTTCAGATCCACACAAACAAGCATGACTTGGTGCAAACACCAAGCGTGAGAGATTGGTGCATCCAGCTGGCAAATGCCATCCTTGCAGCTCTGCTTCAGTCTCGTCATTTGCCACACAAGTTGCCCAGCAGAAGCTTGCCCCAGGGTACAGGAATCATTGCATCAATGAAAAACAGCTTCTGATATTAGGGGTACCACATGGAGATCAGAAGGACTGTGGGAGGCTGCAGGTGTCGACCAAATATAGGCATGACCTCTACTCCCATTTGAATCCAGAGTGATTTACACTGGGTATTGGGGAGTGAGCAAGTATTAGAACCCAGGCATGCATCTTTAAGCATGACTAGAAACACCAATATATCATTAATGTACAGACACTCTCCAACTTACGCAATAGGCGACCTAGGCAAACTTGTTTACATAAACAATTCAGTACTCAGTCCCTAGTGCAAGCAAAGCAGTTTGTAATTTCCACAACACTGTATTCCAACTTACCTAAACTCTGACCTGCGCAAGAGTTCACAGAACGTAACCCTTACATAAGTCACGGAGTGCCTGTACAGTTAAAATAAAATGTTTCCGATGAGCGGACTGAGTGGTGCTCTCCACACCTAAAAAGATGTGCACCACTCATTGATGTAGACAAGCGAGAAACCCCAAACTGCTCAAAACTATGATCATTTCTTTTGGAGGGGTCAATGATAGAGCGTTCACATCGCGGACCTGCTGCCACCAATCTGTTTGTATGCAGATGCCGAGAAGTGTGTTCAGCTCTGGCTGAACAACTTCTAATCTTGTGTGTGGACTCGATAAGATGATTTTGGAGATGTTCAGCATTAATGAAAAAATGCAAATTGTTTCCCTGTCTCCTGTCAGTGATCACAAGCCACCTGAATTTTTAAATAGCTATTAGGAGGAACCATTATTATCACAATGCCTCTTAAAAACTAGTGCACAAGAAAAAAGATACATTCAAGCACTTGCCTTTTGCAAAATAGCAATGCAGAGATCTATAAAAGCCAGAGACAAAAAGTGTGGGAAAGAACTACAGATGCTGGTTTAAATCAAAGGTAGACAAAATGCTGGAGTAACTCAGCGGGATAGGAAGCAATTCTGGAGAGAAGGGATGGGTGATGTTTCCGGTCGAGACCTGAAACAGGTCTGAAGAAGCGTCTCGACCCTGAACGTCACCCATTCCTTCTCTCCAGAGATGCTGCCTGTCCCGCTGAGTTACTCCAGTGCTTTGTGTCTGCCTTCTATAAAATCCTACACAATTATGATAGTAAAATGTCTTGAAACCATATTAGCAGTCAACTAACTATTAAGACTAAATGTGTAGGAAGGAACTGCTGATGCTGGTTTAAATTGTGTCTATCATCTTAAATATTATGACTGTTGCACAAATACTTGCCATTTGAAAACTATTGTCATACCTGTTGTGAAAGATGTGAAAATTCGAGTGTTGCCTTGCGCGAGGTCAGTGTAGCAATACCAACTACAAAGAATCACAATGGGAATCCAAACCAATGGCACCATATACCTGCCGAGGGAAAGGACACAGGTTACAAGGCTTCACAAGTAGCTCAACCGACTGCGAAGGGAGAAATGGGGAGACCGATGGCATTGCAGGTGGAACACGCTCGTTTACTTCTCACCTTTCACATACAAAGCAATGCATAACAACAAAGACCATCCACAGGTTCACATCAAGAGGAGCTACCTTGGTCAAGCATTTGTACCAGTCAACACCATAGCTGGAGCCACAACACAATTATTTCGATGGAGCTTGGAGTCCAAAATAGGGTGGATTGTCCACCTGCATGCAGACATACCAGCAAACCCAAACTGCAAGTTAGAGGCAGGAAGCTGTAAACATTGCCTCCCCTGCATGTGAAATGAAGATGCCCATGTCTTAAATGTTATTATTCATGCAACCACTTACAAAATTGAATAAAGGCTATGGGAATCCATTGATGTATCAGTGGTTGAGAACTATGAAGTATTTTATCAGTTTGTAAACACAAAACCAAGATACAGATGAAAAGCCTTGGTTTGTGTGCTTGCTACCCGGACAAATCATGAGTACAATCGTGCACAAGTGAAATAATGGTAGACACCAGAGGTGCCACATTCCAGTGCCATCGTGCAACTTTCAAGTCTCAAATCTCTGAAAGGTCCGATCTTGGCCAAAGGAGATAGGCAATTGTTTTCTCATTTTAAGGGATGGGGAAGGCTTAACACGATGCTGTTGGTTCTTTGCAATGTTGCTCATGCTGTGTTCGATTTGATCGTCCACCTGGCTGACGTAGTAGTTTCATCAACCACATCGCTATATTAAGGCTCCTCTTCTGTTGCAGCAGCGTGACATGAAGCCACTGTAATCATGCCAGCTATCGCCTCCCGCAGCCATCCCTCCTCAACCATGCACCAATGTCCCTGAACTGACCACAAAACAATGCATGAGAGGCAAGATCATGGTCTGTTCATTTTCCTCTACACCTTCTACTCCCGCCATCACACTTTTAGCTAATGATCCCCAATTTATCCCTATGCTCCTGACTTTAACTCTGCCTCGAAATTTGCACCAATGATCAAGATGCTAAATTTCCTGTGTCATTGTTAGTTTTATGAAAACTTGCAAAGAAATGTAACGCAAGTTCTACCCTCTGCTTACAACTGCTTTCCAGAAAACTGGAACCTCAAATCCTGCTCCAATTCCAAATTGAATAAAACATGGTCGGAATCTTGTGGGGAAAGACCAAGACTTCTTAATACAGCAACGGTAAGCTTGGGTGCAGCAAGTCTTAAACAACGTGGCAGCTATTCACTCAAATTCACTACTCAGTTATGTGACAATGCAGCAAAACACAAAGATACAGCTATTACAATTGAGATAAGGAACTGCAGATGCTGGTCTACAAAATAAAGTGCTGTTGGAACTCAGTGGGTCAGGCAGAACCTTGAGGGAATGCAGAGGTGATGTACAGGTCAGGACCCATTGAGTCTGAAGAAGGGTCCCAACCCGGTACATTGCCTGATCCAACTCCTCCAGAGATGCTACCCGACTTGCTGAGCCAGCACTTTTTGCTTTCAACAGCAATCAAATTTGGAGAACTCATATCAGAACAGACCTGGCCCATGAAGCACTCTGATTATGGAAGTGCACAATGGCATCACGGACTTGAGTGATTTATTGCCGATAATTTAAATTTAAGATAGATTTTCTTCTCAACTAAGTGATTTAATATAATGCCCTCCATTATGTTTGGGACAAAGACCCAAAATGTATTTATTTGCCTCTGTACTCCACAATTTGAGATTAATAATAGAAAAAAATACGTGGGTTAAAGTGCACATTGGCAGATTTTAAGAAAGGCCATTTCTATGCATTTTGGTTGCACCATGTAGAAATTACAGCAGTGTTTATACATAGTACCCTGACAATGTGCTCTTTAACCACATGTGAATTTTTCTATTACAAATCTCAAATTATGGAGTACAGAGGCAAATAAATAAATGATGGGTCTTTGTCCCAAACATTAGGGAGGGCACTGAGTAAGATTTGTTCCGGTTCCACCATGTGACAGTATTTCTATGTTTAACACCCTGCTGAAGTGCCTACTTTCCACCAAATGAGCTATAATCTCCCAAGCCATTTTAATTTTATGTTTGAAATGAAGGATGCAAAATTGGTCAATACATAGAAAATAAATAAACTTTTTCTCTAAGCAAGTTGCACTGACATTTTGGAAGGAAAATTTACACTGTTTAAGAAGTTACAAATCTTTACTGTAAAATGCCTCCATGTGTTGAGAGCCAAAATGATGTTCAGCCTTAAAATAGCGGAAGACAAACCAGTTTAAGGGTATAACTGGCTTTATAAAGACAACCCCCTGACCAAGATACCACCTGACATCAAACATGGCCATAATGTGCTGCCCATCGTTTTGGACGACAGCATATTTGTTTCAGATGCTGAAGTTTACACACGATTCTCTATTTAATGGCAGGTATTATATACATAATTTTGTATGAAGTGCTTAAGACAAAGAAAGTGGGGGACGGTGTTGTGCAACATTCATGAACAAATGCGGCCCCCGACCAGTTTTCCCCATATGTGGGTATGTAGGTTTACCATTCCTTAAGAAAACCGATGAAGTCCAATAACAGAACCACTAACTCCCAGTACTATAGCTTGATGCAACAAACGTTGGGAGAGAAAGGAAGGAGACAAGTAAAACTTTGCCAACCTACGATGAATAACGTTAATGTTTATTCTATCTGGGTCATTAAAATAGTGAATTTAAAGTGGCATAAGACAGTATCAAAGCAGGCCATTTATTAGCCAACTTCATGGGTCTAGGCAAGGATTGCTGCACAACAGTCTGGAAATGGGATACCATGTAGTACCAACTATTTATTCTTTCGACACAATTTTCAATGCATTTGAGCTATTTATATATTTTTTCCTCGCTTCAGTGCCTCTTTTTTTTAAAAAAGACCAAAAAGTGGTCAGATAATAATTTCCACTGCAGTACACACAGTAGTCCAAACAATTTTAAAACATGCTTTAAACAGTGGCAGCATGCTACAGACAGCAAGCAACAAAAGCATGCAGATAAACAGCAATTTTACACATTAAATAAAAACGTTATTTAGTTATTGAATGAGCAGAACATTCCTCAAGAGCCTGATACTTTAATTCAAATCAACAACAATTTTGCAACTATCCTTGGAGGAAATAAATGGGTTTTTGTATAGCAAGGAAGGATCAAGAATTTGGTCAGTTCTACCACAGATCTATTGATAATTTCACAGCTCTAAAAGAGATACACTAATTAAATGTTTTGGGAGCCCCCCACCACCAAACCCAGCATGTAAATTACTGATAAAATAATGCAATAATTCTTTAGCTCGTTAAATTAACTCCACTGGCCATCTTTGCTCAGAGTTAGCCCAAGATTAACAATAAACTAAACTCAAGATTCACTGCAACTAGCAGCATTCAATGGAGATGGTATAAATGAACTAATCTCTGAATGCAATTGGAACTTGAAGGAATGGTAGATGCCATGTGGGAAATCATGCAATGGTGCAGTAATAAATCCACCTCCAAGCAATTAATATTTACCAAAACCTCACCATTCTATATTTCCAAATGGTTAGAAATATTCCGTGGAGGATATTGACACATTTGGTCATTTTCCTTTTCCCTTGCTGTTTTCGTTTCTAATAAATTAAAGGTAGATTTCTATTTAAAAGAACCAAGAGATCACAAAGATATTCAACAAGACACTGTTTTTCAAACCGATAATTTCAGATTTAATGACATATCATGAATCTCTGATTGCTCAGTTACCATAGACCTGTCGGATGTGGTTAAATGGAATGAGAAAATGTCAGATTGATAACTTCAACACTAGTTTTTGTATTCAGTCTGTTCATAAAAATCCACATTAAAAGTGCAACCAATGTTGGCATCAAATACTTATGTCTTCTGTCAGAACACTAAATGCAGTATGTTGACATCTTCTTCTTTCGTGTGGCGTGCACAGCCTAATGTTGTCGGACAACTTGTTCTATTTGATGGTATGTTGACATAGTCCGCCACTAATCCCAAGGGATAATCAAAAATGTCTGCGGTTGCAGTTTTCTGTCTGAAAACCCCTGTGTTAGTGTTTCTAACATCAAGGAATTAATAGAAAAGGTAATATTCTTTGCTCAACTTAATTATGCACCACAATTAAACTATATAGCATGTAGATATGCAACTTGTACAATCAAATAACTCAAAGATCCAATAATCAAATCCAAAACCTATTTTAACAATAGGAATTATCCTGTAATTCATCACTGGAGAACTCAATAGACCAAGCGATGATTTCAGTTCCTTACCAGGCTGTTTTTGAACAAGCTTCTACGAGATCCGAATAGAAGAGGCGTATAGGCCGATCTATTGGCTGATGCACCCATTCATCGTACTTCTCACGTAAAAGACCAACTTGCCACAACAATGGCTTATTCCAGTCCACTAAATCCTGAGAATCAGAAAAATCTGTGTTGTATCAACATGTTAGGACAATTAAAGAAAAACAAGAGGATTGACCTCAATGAGAACTTGAATCAATTTTAATTTCTTAATCTCTATGCAAAACATACTTCTGATATCTATTTGTCAACAGTAAAGTTTAATGACAGAATTATGGCTCTGTCCCACGGTAAGAGTTCATTCCCGCGTTTGCCCTGGTTCGAACTCGGAGATTTACGGTAATGGCCGCTCGTCGGTACTGGGGGCTCTCGTGGACATTTTTCAACCTGTTGAAAAATCTTCACGAGTCTTCCCGAGCTTACCTGCCGTTAGCGAGTCTTCCCGAGTACCTGCCGTTAGTGTTACGAGCCGCTAAGAGACATCCCCGAGCTCCGACGTAACCGCTACATTAATTCTTACCACGAGTTTGATTTTTTTTTTAACTCGGGAGAGCTCTTGAATGAACTCGTACCGTGGGACAGGGCCTTCAGAGACTGTTAATTCTCCTTGGCAGTTTGTTCCTGATAGCCACTGTTTAGTTTATTTTCCCTCAGTTCAAAACTCCTTCCTTTCATCTTAAACCTAGGCCCTCTTATTTTTGAAACCCTTTCCAGAGGAAAGGCTACCTTTACAGCACGGGGTCCCAACCTGGGGTAAATTTGTTGATTCTGGATTTGTACATATTTTTTCTCATTAACTGACTGTGTTTGGTTCTGGTATACCGGTATGTGTTCATCATTAGTTGTTCATAAATAATTGAAATAACATGGTTGTGTGCTTTTAAAGTTGCCATGGGTAAACGGGACGAAAAAGGTTGGGAACCCCTGCTTTACAGTACCTGCGCCTCTTATAATTTTATACCCCTCCATTAGGAAGGCAACTGCAGCCTATCTAATCCCTCCCCAGAATCGAAGGTCTCCATTCTAAACATCCTGATGAATCTCCTCTCTGCTATCACACCGTTCCTGTGTCGTGCCCAGAATGCTAACAATATTCAAGGTGTGCTCCAGCTGGTATTTTGGAAAGTTGTAACACAACCCTCCCAAATTTTATATTCTCTGTGTAGGAAGGAACTGCAGTTGCTGGTTTAGACCGTAGACACAAAATGTTGGAGTAACTCAGCGGGACGGGCAGCATCTCTGGAGAGAAGGAATGGGTGACGTTTCAGGTCGAGACCCTTGTATTCTATGCCCCGACTAATCAAAGCAAGCATGCTACACCTATTCACTAGCCTAATTACCTTATTGCCACTTTCAAGAAACTATGGATTTGAACTCAGCAGTCTTTCTGTTCATCAATATTCTTTAATGCCCGTTCAATACATGGACTGGGTCTTTATTTAATCTTCATTAGTGATGAAATATACACAGAACATCGATGTTGATACGCCAGCCTCAAAATTGGGAGATCCAATTTGGTTGAGAGCTTATATGACCAATGAATCAACATCCAGCAGTAATTTGAGGTAATCAGAACAGATACTTACAATTTATGGAGCCGCTCAAGCACGAGAAATGTCAGAGACAGGAATTTCCCCAATTGCTAACAAAGCAGATTTGTTTATAGTATTCCATAAAGTTAGAGATTAGATATAAATATTTAAGAGGGATATTGGAATTATTCAACGAGGCAGACAAATGCGATCATTCTAGTTTGCAGATAGTTTCATGAAAGGAGTGGCGCCCATGTAGTGACGGGAAACAGTTTTCCCGTGACCACATGGGTTTTCTCCGGGTGCTCCGATTTAACTCCCGATAGAGTGTGAGAGAGCGTGAGAGGATCATTGGTGAAGGGCCTGTTTTCACACTATTTCTAAACTAAAGGGCAACAAAACGGTTCCTTGCAACTAATAGTGGATGCACAGCTCATGAAAGTAGCAGCAATACGATCCCCAGAAGCTCAAATCCTTACATTTTCTGGATCCACCGACTTGCACCTGGCATCCATCACCGAATCTGATGCTCGATAGTTTATTCGTCTTTCTCTAAATGCCTGTGGAACCAAAAAACATCTTGGTCATAATTTGGTCTAAAAGCAGATTGTCAATGTAGGACAATTAATTGCTTACTTGTACAAAGATTACAACATTTACATTTAACTATTTTTGAAATTTCTCTTAATTTAACAATGCTTGCAGTATCAAAGGAACCAACAAAAAAATGCCAGTTCCCAGCTACAGTTGCTGTCAGAAACATTTACCTTTGTTCAGAACCCAGTACAAGAGGTTAACTTCATCTTGTATGCAATGACATTACAATACAAGGCTCATGACATAGACAGCACACAGCTTTGAAATGTTGAAGCTGGACTAAAACTAATTTGAAGGAATGGTACTTTAAGGGCCTGTCCCACTTGGGCGTCATTTATTTGCGAGTTACGCTACAACATTTACGCGCACTAGGTGCGCATTACGAGCGCATGGTGCGTGGTGACTTAGGCAGTAATGTACAAAATCTTCGCGCGCCATCTGCACGTGCAAATGACACCCAAGTGGGACAGGCCCTTTAGGCAGCACAGTGGCACAGCTGCTCCCACACAGCACCCGAGATCCACGTTTGATCATGACCTCGGGTGCTGTCAGCGTGGAGTTAGTACGTTCTCCTCTTGATTGTGCAGCTTTCCTCTGGGTGCTCTGGGTTTCTCTCACCACTCCACACATGCATTATTAACACAACTGGTTATTAATACTCGATGATTTCATTCATATGTGGTGGGACATTCCGCTCTTGTGCCTTGGTTGTGGGAAGTGCTTTGTTGCTACCTTTCTGGTTGAACAAATAGCTCAACACTACAGGAGGAAATATACTCCAGCTCCTCAAGTGGTAGCAACCAGAAAATACAAAAGATGCACAATTGTTCAGATTAGTTATACAACCTGATCAAAAGACTTGATCATATGTTGGAACATTCTCCAATTTCATTTCAGAAATGCTTCCTCATGCACAAAAGATCCCATTACAAATCCTCTACAAATGTTCATAAGGTTGCATGGTGGTAGAGATGCTGCCTTGCAGCGCCAGAGACCCAGGTTTGATCCTGACTACGGGTGCTGTCTGTATGGAGTTTGTACGTTCCCTGTGACCTGCGTGGGTTTTCCCCGGGTGCTCTGGTTTCCTCCCACACTCCAAAGACGTACAGGTTTGTAGGTTAATTGCCTTGGTAAAATTATAAATTGTCCCCAGTGAGTGCAGAGTAGTGTTAGTGTGCAGGGATCGCTGGTTGGCGCGGATTTGGTCGGCCGAAGGGCCTGCTTCCACACGATCAGCAAACTAAACTTGAGGGGCATCGTTTTCATTGTTTGTATCATTGCACTATTATTTTCCGTTTGTTTTCTGTATGCTGAGATTTGTTTATTATGGTGTTTACACAGTGCTGTGCTAACATATTCGTTGTGATGCTGCAAGTCAGAATTTCATTGTTCTGTTTCGAGACTATTGGAATAAAATGCTCTTGACTCTTGGAATAAGTAAATATGCACTTGCACAGGCACGGCATACAGCTTCACACCAGCAATGTAATACGTTAAACATCGAGTGCGACAACTGCTCATGCAGGGATACTTGCCACATTGATAACATCTGTGTTTGTCAAACAATTCAAATTACTGAATGAAGCCACGAGTGCAATGAACAGCGTACGATGATCGCTGTAATGTTATGGGTCGCCAGTACGCTGCGAGATCAATCTTGAATGAGGTGGATAAGGAAGCACATGAAAATGGCGCACTGCATTTGAAAACAATGGATGGGTATGTTAACAGTGGGCAAGTGATTTGGATCTGAAACTAATGAGAAGGACAGAGGACAAAGGCCAAAGATTCGAACAATTAAGGAATCGATTTTCTTCTCCATGATAACGTTTCTGTGAAAATGCCAAACTGGAATGTATAAGGCACGTACGTTCAGGTTGAAAGGTTAGCTTGCTTTCTCCATTGATGTTGTCTGACCCAAGGGTTCTCAACATATCAGAAACTGTGTCCCAAATAGACATACCTGTGATTCCGCCAATTGTGTGTTACCCAGACTAAACACACCTTCCAGTACAGAGCCCAGTCCTACCGGTCACAGCCCTTGTGCACCCAAGTACTTGAATATGAGACTTGCGACCACTACCACTCTCCCAGACAGTAGAACAACCACTCCCAGGGTGAACCTTTTACCAATATACTTTTATCCTTTTACCAATATACAACTCTTTATCTTTAGCAATAAAATAACAATAACACAAATTAAAATAAATAAAATAACAATAAAAACAATTTACCTGCAAGAGGTCCCTTTGTTTACTAAATTAAATTCCTCCCTGTTGTCAATGATAGGGACAATGTCATCTGCAAATGTATTTATTATGGCCCTACATTTGAATCTAGATCACAAATATATACGTAGCAGGAAGGGGAAAAAGAAAGCTGGGCTATGGATGGGAGGAAGGCATGGGAAAGAGAGCAGGGGAAATCGCAAAGATCAGAGTTTTTGCAAGATTTGACAGTCTGAAGAAGGCCTGTCCCAAAACGTCACCCATTCCTTTTCTCCAGAGATGCCGCCTGACCCACTGAGTTACTCCAGCATTTAGCGTCGGTCAACAATTTGACAGACTATGTGAAAGAAAGACAAAACGCTCGAGTAACTCGGTGGGTCAGGCTGCATCCCTGGAGAACATGGATAAGCGTTGTTCAGGGTCAGATCCTTTCAGACAGACCATGTGGCCTTCCACCATTCTTTCTCCTGACTTCAATTCTGCACGTCTTCTGGCATTGCAGCTGCAACCAGGGACCATTCAAAAATAGTCTTCAATGTCTGCAAAGTTCCCTGTTGTGTTTAGCAGCACGGGCAAATTCCCCCGGGCACAGCCATTTACCCATTTTCTTGCCAAAAATTGTATACCCTTCATACTTTCTCTTTTGCTATATTTATCCCAATGAATGTTATCCATATTGTCCTCCTGAACCACAACAATGGTTTCAAACCTTGTGTAAACACCCGGTGTATTGATTAAAATCACCTTTTGGGTACCACGCTGGCCCTGCTTTCATTGGCTACCTTGTTCTGCTTTTAAAAAAATGTTTGGCTTTTTTTAAATGTCTGTACTTCTATGCAGACCTCCACTTGCTTTCCCCTTATAATTACAGTCCCCTAATTGTCTTTCTGCTGTATCAGTGTTGTACACGTTCTTCACTTGGTAGCCTCAGCTTACCTCATGCACCTTGTACCAAGGCCCCTCAATATAGTTAACCCATCCACTATGGAAAGATTTACCACTAATGGCTTGCTTCTTTGCCCCCTGCTCTCAGAGGCTGGATTTATACCTCCAAGTAACAGTTTCCAATCATCTTTAACTTCAGTCTGGAAAGACTGTCTTGCTTTATCTGTTCTTTTCCATAACTGCATCAGAACGAACATTCTGATCATGACGACATGTTGTGGTTACCCCCTTCAAGCTTCGATCCATAAAACCAACTCCCAAACAGTGTCCTCTTATTCGGCTTGCTAGATACCGGCTCAAATAAATCTCCCGATTGTAACTTTGTAATTCTGCGCAGCTTTTACAATGCACCTCCCCCTCCAAAATCAGTAATATTAGGGACCCGTCTCACTTTCCCCGAGTTATTCATGTCCCGAGTTATTCACGAATTCTCCCGAGTTTTCAAACTCGCAGAATGTTCGTAATGAGTCCATTGGAGTCCGTGGATATATCGTAGCGGCTCGTTATGCCAACCGTAGATACTCGGGGCATCAGGTAAGTCGGGACATTTTTTCAAGCCTGGTGAAAATTGTCCACGAGTAAAAAAAAAAGCCCCGAGTACCAACGGTGGAATAACGAGCCGCCACGATATATCCGCGGCTTCCTACGGACTTGTTACGTACATTCTGCGAGTTTGAAAACTCAGGGGAATTCGTGAATAACTCGGGAAAGTGGGACAGGCCCTTTAAGGTTAATTGAAATCCACCACCGACAGTGCTAAGACACAAAATGCTGGAGTAACTCAGTGGGACAGGCAGCATCTCTGGAGAGAAGGAATAAGTGGCGTTTCGAGTCGAGACCCTTCTTCAGATCTACTGCCAGTACAGTTGTCAAATATTTGCCTACAAAGTTGGTCTTTTATGATCCTCAGGGGTGTGTGGAGATGGACAATGCTTTCTCACTGTATTGAAAATTTCAATTTTTGTACTTAAATCCATACATGTTGCCTCATTTGACCTCATGAACGATCATTCTTCGCTTTAATGGTTTGACATTTGTTACCTCTTCTATCATCTCAGCAAAATTCGCCAACAGAATCACAATATCACTCCAAGCTCTGTTTTAGTAATAGCTAAAATACCCAATATTTACATACCTTGGTGTCTTCAGTTCACCAGCTCTATTCACCAACTTTCATTTGTGCATGTACCAATAATCCAACTGTCTAACCTTCGTTTATCCTGCTTCCTGACTTTCTCCCTTCTGTATCCAGCTTTTAAATCTCCCTGCCAAACATGTTAAAACTCTCCAAGAGCACCAGCAAACCTACCCGAGAATGTCAGTTCCAGAGGCATGACGTATGGTTTTGGCTTTTCCTCACCTCCAGTTCCCCCCCGGTATACAACTCCAGCTATAATACAAACTACTTACTGCATTCTTAACATCTCTCCTCGCTAATAATATGCCTCATGAAAACTACCCCTTTTTCTATCAGTCAGTGGAATCAATACACAAACCACAAAATGTTCAAAATAAACTGGAGACTCCATAACCTCAACCTCGTCACCAAGAAGACAGTCAATAATTGTGGAATCATCTGCAATTACCCACGTACCTCTGTGGCAGACGATAGCATTTCCTTTACACCTCCCTCACTGTACACTTGTGCTAGCCTTGTGACCCAAGTCTTTGTACTGGCTACACTCGCCAAACAATCCATGCACCCCTGGCAAGCAAGGGCAGCAGGACCATTCTCTTGAACTTCCTACCTGGACTACATAGTCTGTCTGGCAGTCACACACTCCTGTAGCCTGAACTCAAGCCACAGACAAATGACCTCCTGAAAGGAGGTCTTCAGTAGAGCAGCTGGCTTGCAGCGCCAGAGACCCGGGTTCCATCCGGACGAGACCTTTGGTTTCATCCCACACTCCAAAGACGTACAAGTTTGTAGGTTAATTGGCTTAGGTTTGTATGCTTGGTATAAGAGTAAATTGTCCCTAGTTCATATAGATTTGCGTTTATGAGCGGGGAATAATGGTCGATGGGCTGAAAGGCCTGTTTCAGCACTGTATATCTAAACTATATCAGGAGGTGAAAGACAGTTAAACAAAGCACAGAGTTGACGTGGATAAGCTTTCCCCATTGAGGGTAGGGAAGATTCAAACAAGAGGGCATGACATGAGAATTAAGGGACAGAAGTTTAGGGGTAACATGAGGGGGAACTTCTTTACTCAGAGAGTGGTGGCTGTGTGGAATGAGCTTCCAGCAGAAGTGGTGGAGGCAGGATCGATTTTAACATTTAAAAGTAAAGTGGATAGGTATATGGACGGGAAGGCAATGGAGGGGTATGGTCTGAGTGCAGGTAGATGGGACTAGGGGAAAATAAATGGTCGGCACGGACTGGAAGGGCCGAGAGGGCCTGTTTCCGTGCTGTAACTGTTATATGGTTATATTGTTATAAGTGAGAGTGGATATTGAAGTGCCAGGACCCCCAAGAAATGAGAGCTTGTTGGTTGTTAACATCACATCCTGAACAGGTGGGTGCTGCTTTATATTCGTGTTGTTGGAGTAACTCAGAGATTCATCAACACAACGATAAATGCTGAATGAGTGCATGGAATTTGTTCCTTAATAGCAACCATTTAATTTGAATTAATTTGAAAGCACAACTACTAAATCTCATCCTTTATAATGCAGACATTCCAATACTTAATTGATGATGAATATTTCCAACACCTAACAAAATCCCTTTGCTCTTCAACTATATTTTTCATCCTCAATGACGCCAAGCTTTTGCCAAAATATAGCTACCATCTACCCCATTGGAGACCATCGGACTATCTCAAAATTGGACTTTACCTTGCACTAAACGTTATTCCCTTTGTCCTGTATTTGTACGCTGGATGGCTTGACTGTAATCATGTATAGTCTCTTCGCGAAATGGATAGCAAGCAATAAAAAAGCTTTTCACGGTACCTCAGTACACGTGACAACAACTAAATTAAGCTCCAGGTGAGAAATAAAATTGCCAAGACTTCTATTCTCGTACCACCTGCCAGAAAAGTGTACATATTTCAATCCCACATTATTCCATTCCAAGACAGATAACTTTGCTATAAAGTCTTCCAGACCTATAATATTAAGACAAAAATATCATCCTGCAAATAATCCAAAATTACTTCACTATCATTCTCATCATGTATCTATACACTGTAAATGCAATCATGCGATGTATTTCTGCTGACTGGTTAGCACGCAACAGCTTTTTACTGTACCTCATGTGACTTTTCACGTGACAATAAAGTAAACCGAACACCGAGCGACAAGAATTCAAAACAAAAAGAATCATGGGAACAAAAGCTTTATATAAATCAGCTTTCATATAACGATTTCGTGCACGATTAGAATGCTGCAATTCAAAGGCACGAATATGCTTCCTTGAACAATAGGGGTGTCAAGGGTAATGGGGAGAAGGGAGGAAAATGGGATTTAATGGGAGGCAGAGATCAGCCATGATTGAACGGCAGAGAAGGCTAGATGGGCCGAATGGCCTAATTCTCCTCCTATAACTTGTGAATTCAAGCAACGTATAGGTTATTCCAGGCGAGATCTCAGTCATGCAAAATTGGAGCAAGCCTTTTCCTCTTGTACTCACTCTTGGAATTAAGGTTAACGCTCAATCTGGCTTCACATTTCAGAACATTTGCAGCACAATGAAATCTTCCAGCCTCTGCATTTACTTGCCGTTCAAAAATTATAACATAGTAATCCTTATACAAGGACGTAAAAAGCATCAACATTTAAATAAGATTTAAACTTCCATTCTGCCTTTCTATTCTCCCTCAAAGCCAATAACCCACATTATTGTTGTTATAACATTTTGCTACCTCACTGAATCAGTTTCTATTCCTTTCCTTCATGCCATGTCCTCTCATTTGCCGCTTACCTCATCGAACTTGGATACAATACACATACCCCTTTAAGGGGCTGTCCCACTTGGGCACCTAATCCACGAGTTCTGGCGAGTTGGCCCACGACCCGTACTCGCAGCAGGGTCGACACGAGGTCGTAGGTCTTTGTAACTCCTCTTCATGCTCGAGAGCAGTCCCCGTGTACTCGAGACCTCAACTAGGTCACGGCGTATTTTTCAACATGTTGAAAAATGCCCGCAAGTAAAAAATAGGTTGCCATTGGAAAAAAAAAGATACTTTTTTTTACTCGTAGGTTTAGTCGTTGTGGGTCAGCATGTTAGTTGTAGGTAATCGAGGGTAGTCGAAGGTAGTCATAGATAGTCTTCATCATGGACAAAAGGAGGTCGAAGGAGATCATTTTCACTCTCCACTATTCGGTGTCCAATTTTCCCGAAGTTAGTCGTAGCTTGTCGAAGCTGGTCTTCAACATAGTCGAAGGTGGTTTTCTACATGACATTTTTTCAAACTCATTTAAACTCGACCATTAGGTCGCCCAAGTGGGACTGCCTCTTTAATTTGTCATTAAAATAGATTCTACACAGCCGAGGGTCCAACATGGATCTGAAGATCTCAGTTCCAGATCATGGAGAAAATTACCTGTTGTCACTATTTCATGTCCTCATTAAAAACCTTGCCCAGGCTAATACCCTCAATATGATTCCTTGTTTAAGAATTTTCAATTTCCACCTAACAAATCTATCCACTCTTGTACACTCATTCCAATAACCGTCGAGTGTGTTTAATTGTCTTTGTAAAAGACAGATTGTTTTACTTTAACCTTGTTATTCCTATCCTGACCCCATTTGCTGCTGTGCTAATGCCATTTTATGTTCTGTTACCTGTCATCTTATCACCACCTCGATCTCTACATTTCAATAACTTTCTAAATATCACTTATACCCTCAACCCCAGAACAAAGTTTATATTCTAATCATCAAAACGTTAAGCAAAAACCGGAGGAATTGCTTCTCGGAGAGAATCTTTGGGACACCCCCACTCTAGTGCTGATAAGATTTAATCAGTCATTACCTTCAGGCCAACACATATTTGGCCTATCAGGGAATCAAATGTTACGTGGAAAGTGGAACGAATTCCAAGAATAGGGCTGAACAATCTTATTCAAAGGCAGAGCAAACTGTGCAGCCAGAGTCCACTCTTGCTCCTACAAAAATTAAATTTCAGCCTACAAGCCCTCGCCAATTTATGAACACTGAACTTATGGACACTGTATGTACGAATGTCTGATGGACACCATGCATACAAATGAGAAATTTGGGTTTGTCCTTTGTTTTGCCAATGTAATAGCTCTGGCGGGATGAACGGGGATGGATTTGTTGGGGCTGCAAGCACCTTCTGTTGGGTCGAGGTGCCCTCACTCCATCTCCACCAACAACAATCTGCCACTGGGTCCGGCGGAGCAGAGTTGGGAGCACCAAGGAGACTCACCAACTCTGAGCGAGCAAGGTTGTTCTTCCCTTGTCTGCTCACTCGCCACACAGCTGTTTATGATCCTCTCCCAGACACCGTCTTTGTTCATTTCCAACCTACAAACCGCCCAGGTTATGAATAGTTCTGAGTAACACAACCCTGTTGTAACTTGGAAAATTCCTATACCAAGATATCTGGCATCAGAACCCATCTCCACCAAAGAAACGATATACTACACAAAAGATAGACACAAAAAGCTGGAGTAACTCAGCGGGACAGGCAGCATCACTGGTGAGAAGGAATGGGTGACGTTTCGAGTCGAGACCCTTCTTCAGACTGGTTAGGGATAAGGGAAACGAGAGATATAGACGATGATGTGGAGATAAAGAACAATGAATAAAAGATATGCAAAAACTAATGGATAAAGGAAACGGGCCATTGTTAGCTGTTTGTCGGCATCCTAATTACACAGGCGTACAATTTCCAATGGTTGGATATGGGATCTATTCAGTTAGTGCAGCATACTCAATAATTCCACTGGTTGTTATTGCTGGCTTACTTTGATACAAAATCAGCTATAACAACCAGTGGAATCATTATGAAAGTTACATTAATTGAATACATTTCATACCACAATCTTCCTGTAACCAATTTCTACATTTTCTGGCAAACCATAATCAGATGAAGAGCTGAATAAACAGCAAGGCGATGGAGGTAATCAATGATTCTCATTTCCAACTCTCACCTCTTGTTCTATCTTTCACAAACTAGAGATTATCCAAAGCTCTGCTGTCCTTGCCCCAACTACTCCTGCAGGGTCTCCACCCGAAACGTCGCCCATCTCCTTCGCTCCTTAGATGCTGCTGCACCCGCTGAGTTTCTCCAGCTTTTTGTGTAACCCCGCTGCTCAACCATTGTCCATTCAACTCCCACAGTGTTGTTCAAATTTCTTCAAGCCTTTATAGCTTCGTCTCTACTCTGTACCAACCTCAAAAATAATACAGGCGCTAAACTAATTCAAAATAACAACATGGTAAATATTGAACTGCAGCATTTTAATCAGTATTTTGCTGGTTCTCGCATACAACACACCCATCAAGATCATGCCCAAGTAACCGGCAATATTCAATGCAATACCATATGATCACAATGCTTGCAACATCAGTGTTGATCAAAGGTACTCTTCAATAGTGTGACATCATGTACCTGCTCGTTATGCACTTGTTGCCTGTGGCAAAGTCAAAACATGGGACAACATTTTTGTGTCGTGCTAGTGTGCGGAATCATTCTGAACTGTTCCCTTGGCCATGCTTCCATCCTGTCTCTTCTCTAATTCAGTTCTAAAAATAAACTTCAATGATGGATAGGCATTGGGCAAGACATGCAAAGACAGTATGGTGCCCGAGAGCCATGGTGCACTCCTTAAACCACACTAAACAAGTATTGCTGGTTTAGTTGGGTATCTCCAAACTACACTAAAGCACTCAAGTGTTTCCTGCATTAGATGCTAAAGATCCCTACTGGCATTTTGACCATCCTAGATTTGACAATTTATTTGTCCCATGAAGCAACAGCTCAGTGAGAACAAAATCCATTTCTTCAGGTACAAAAGAAAAACAATTTGCAGTGTTTGCCAGTTCTAGTGGGTCTTTGCTATATGTTGAATATGATTGGACGAGCATTGCCATCGTGTCTTATTATTTAAGGAAACAACTTCTAACACGTGGTATTAAAACTATGTTAAAAAAAAAAGGACTTATCTTCATACTTTATTCTGAATCTTAATTCATGGTTCGAGCCATCGAGTCCACACAGTCCAACAATCACCGCATACGCTAGTTCTATGCAACACATTTGGGACAATTTACAGAAGCCAATTAACCTACAAACCCGCATGACATTGGAACGTGGGAGGAATTCTCCATACCCGTCGAAAATCTGCGTGGTCACAGGAAGAACATGCAAACTCCATACCTACAGCACCCATGATCAGGATCGTTCCCAGGTTTCTGGCACCAAGACAGCATCTCTACCCCCACTGCGCCGCCCACTAATACTGCAGACACTGGAATCTTGAGGGAAAACACAAAGCGGTGGAGAAAGTCAGGCCAGGCAGCATCTGTGGAGGGAATGGGCCCTAGTGACTTCCTCATCCCTGGCATAAATAAATGCAAGTAAATCTCTTCCATACACTGACCAAAGCTTTCAAAACATGCCTAAAATCTGACACCCATAAATGAGCACAAAGTTGCAAGGGTAGGCTAACTAGTCAATAAAATGTTTCAAACAACCACAATCAGCAACTGCAAAGAACACATCAACTAATCCTTAGTTGCATTCAAGGTAGACAAAAATGCTGGAGAAACGCAGCGGGTGAGGCAGCATCTATGGAGCGAAGGAAATAGGCAAAGTTTTGGGTCGAGACCCTTCCCCAGACGGATGTGGGGGGGGGGGGGGGGAAGGAATGGGAAGAAGAATGGAAGAGGGGGAGACAGTGGGCTGAGGGAGAGCTGAGAAGGGGAGGGGAAAGCAGGGACTACCTGAAATTAGAGAAGTCAATGTTCATACCGCTGGGGTGTAAACTACTCAAGCGAAATATGAGGTGCTGCTCCTCCAATTTACAGTGGTGCTCACTCTGGCCGTGGAGGAGGCCCAGGACAGAAAGGTCGGATCTGGAATGGGAGGGGGAGTTGAAGTGCTGATTATTGGTTGGTTATTGCGAACCGAGAGGTGTTGAGCAGCGGATGCAATAGATGAGGTCGGAGGAGGTGCAGGTGAACCTCTTCCGCACCTGGAAAGGCGGCTTGGGTCCTTGTATGGATTCAAGATGGGAGGTAAAGCGACAAGTGTAGCATTTCCTGTGGTTGCAAGGGAAAGTGCCAGGTTTGGGTGGGAAGGGACGAATTGACCAAATCTTTTAAGTGAGAAAAATTGAAAATACTTTTTTCTCAACTCTCTTTGATCATGGTGGCACTAAATTTTGCTGTTAGTGCATGCGAGCAAACAGGACCTGCATCCAGAGTTACCAATCTCCTGCTGCCACCAGCCAATGAACAACACTGAGAACAGGACTCCAAATTAACTGTCTTGGCAACAAAGATAATAGGTTGAAAAATAAAAGCCAAAACAAAAGTAAAACACCTGGTTCAAAGCAGTTTGCACAACAGGTCAGTTCTGAAACAAAGTGTGTTTTGGCAACTCGGTGTGTTGCTACAAAATTAAGTCCCTTTGATATAAATGACTATCGCCAAACACCTCATGTTTACCAAATCAAACGCAGAACACTATTCACGTTCAGTAGCTTACCTAGAAACTAATCTTAATTTGATTAAAATCAGAGCTGCAAGTAATGAAACATTTAAGCACAGCTCTAACACAGAATAACCATCCCCTTCCACACAGACAACTTGCCTCAGCATTCTACCTGGGATACGCATCTCTGTATTAGTGCTTCGAGACCTCCGACAGCCTGCAAGACTGCAGAAGCTGACCTGGAGATCTCTCTGCATCCCACATGATTCACAAAAGCTTACATACACCTGCTAGGAAAGCTACCAAATATTATCAGTGGAACTGAATACAAAAGGAGGTTATGCTTCAATTATATCGAGCATTGGTAAAAACACATTTCAAGCACAGGTTACCATTTAAGGTATGATGAGTTTGAACCAGTCTGCTGAATGCTTGCCTGCCTAATGCCTTGAATGGGCAGTCTGTCTTATGAGGATAGGTTGGCCAGACTAGGCTTGCATCTGCTCGAGTTGGAGAGGGGGCTTCATCCAGAATTAATGGGGACCACGTTTACCTTGTAGGTGAATCTAGAATTATAAAGTCACCTATTTAAGACAAAATCTTTGCCTCAGCTGAGGGCCGGGAGTCTTTGGAACTCTTTCCCAAAGGGCAGTTGAAGCAGTGATTCAGGTAGAGGTGGATTCTTGATCAAAAAGGTGGTGAAATAGGAATGGAGGAGAATGCGGAATCTGATCAACCATGACTTTATTCAATGGTGCAGCAGATTTGAAGGGCCAATTGGCCTATGTGTTCTCCAGTAGACCAGGAAGCAGAAATCCATGTTTAAAGTCCTTTGGAGTAGGAAGCAGTAAAAATATAGAAATGTTCCACCATTAGTTCAACAAGAGGGATAATCAATAGTGTTACCAAGCAACGACTTGCACAACATATTACTCAGCAAAGCGCAGTATCCATTCTGGAAAATCATTCAGCTCCTGACCTCATTGCAGCCTTGGTCCAAACATGGAGATGTGAGCCCGACTTCAGAAGGAAGAAAGAGTAACTGCAACACTTTGTTGCAACACGTGTTAAACTCCATTAATCATTTCCCACTATCTACAATATCATCCACTTTTGTGTCATCTGTAAACTTACTAATCATGTCTTCTACATTCTCCTCCAAATCATTGATATAAACAGGAAACAGCAATGAGCCCAGTACCAATCCCTGGGATACACCACGAGTCGCAGGCCTCCTTGCTGAAAAACAACCTTCCACCAACACCCTCTGCTTACTTCCATGAAGCCAATTCTCTATCTAGTCAGTTTGCTTTCCTGGATCCTATATGATCTAACCTTCCAGAGCAGCCTCTCACAGAACCTTACCAAATGCCTTGCTGAAGTCTATGCAGGCAATGTCTGAGGCTTTGCTCTGGTGACTTTCAGTTACTTAAACTCATTCGTAAGACACGATCTCTCAGACAAAACCATGCTGAGGATCCCTAATCAGCACCTTAAATATCGGTTGCATTAGCCACCTTCCAGTCTTCCGCCAACTCACTCATGCCCAATGATGATTCATATCTCTCAGCCAGGGCTCCTGCAATTTCTTCCCTCTGATATATTTGATCAGGCTGGGGCAATTTATCCATTTTCATAACCTTAGGATGTCTAACACTTCCTCAACCACAATACAGAGTGTCACTAAGACCTTGCCAACAACTGCCCCAAGCTCTCCAGTCTCTCCTCAGTTAAAATAGAGGAGAAATACTCAGAGTGGAACAGCGGGAGATGGGCAAGGACCTCAGATGACTGTTTTGCTGCCTGATGGGCCCTATTCTCTCCAGTTACCCTTTCTTTTAATGTACATATAACATCTCTTTGTATTTTCCTTAATATTATCTGCCAAAGCCAGCTGTCTTTTGCCCACCTGATTTATTTTGCTAAAGAACTGCTACTCAGTTCCTGAAATTCCTCCAGCAACACACTTGATCCCAGCTGCCTACACCAGTTGCCTTTCTTTTTTACCAGAGCCTCAACTTCTTTTGCCGTCCAGCCTCTCTTATTCCCACCCGTCTTGACCTCCACTCTCAGATGCCCTGAACTCCCACACTTAAATGCATCCCACTTTCCAGAGTTCCTTTGTCTGCAAACAACCGATTCTAATCAACTTCAGCAAGTTCCTGTCTAATACCAAGGATGACCTTACCCCAATTCAGAATTTTAAACTTAAAGTCCAACTCATCCCTCATCAATAACTAGATAAATGTGTGGCATGGTTGTGCAGCGGTAGAGTTGCTGCCTCAGAGCGCGAGAGACCATGGTTTGATCCTGACTACGGGTGCTGTCTATATGGAGTTTGTACGTTCTCCCCGTGACCTGCGTGGGTCTTCCCCAAGGAGTTCCGGATTGCTCCCACACTCCAAACACATACTGGTTAATTTGCTTGGTAAAATTGTAAATCACCCCTCGTGCGTGTAGGATAGTGTTAGTGTGTGGGGATGGCTTGTCGGCGCGGACTCAATGGGCCAAAGGACCCTTTTCCACACTATAAGACAGGTTTGCCTGTGGACGCTTCAGTCACGTGCTCTTCCCAATTTCAAAAAGAGTAAATCAAGCTTTGTCCTCCTTTGTAGGGCTTTCTACATTTTGTCTCGGGAAACTGTCCTGAACACACTTGACAAATTGCACCCCGTCCATGCCCATGGCACTATGGCAGCCTCAGTCAATGTTGGGAAAGGTAAAATCCCCCACTATAACAGTCGTGCAGCTGCCTGCAATCTTCCAGCATTTTTGTTCTTTTAATTCCCGTTGACAATTCGGGGGCTTATAGTACAGTCCCAGTGCTAAATTTATGCTTTAAACCATTGTCAATTTTTTTTTTGCTCTGTAGACTACCTGGTTCGAGTGGATTAACCGGTGAGCAATACTCAAAGGAGATCAAACACTCCGAATTAGAAATGAGCAACCAAACATTTGTTACATCAGTTTTTATTAAGAATTCTTTTTACAGAATTGTTCTCGTGCATGTTGAAGTGCCCAAATTGTGCAAAGCCTACAAGCTTCTCATATTATAGAAATCATAAGCTGCAGAGCGCCTTTGAAGTATCCAAAAATGTTCACCATTACAAAATATTAATGAGTGCAAAACAGGGTGGTATAACAACAATATATACAACATGAAATAAGCAGTGACCTCTCCCGGTGAGAACTGCGCAGCCATCACCCCCGCGTGTGCCGGCTGTCAGTCAAGGACGCCCAAGGTACAGAGAAGATTTAAAAGGATGATGCCAGGACTAGAGAGTCTGAGTCACAGGGGGAGGTTGAGTAGGTTGGGACTATTCCCTGGAGCACGAGGAGTGATCTTATAGAGGTGTATAAAATCACGAGAGGAATAGATCGGTAAGATGCAGAGTCTCTTGCCCAGAGAAAGTGAATGGAGGACCAGGAGATAGGTTTAGTTCAAGTTCTTAAAGTGAAGGGGAAAAGATTGAATAGGAAACCGAGAGGTAACATTTTCACACAAAGGGTGGTGGGTGTATGGAATGAACTGCCAGAGGAGGTGAACGAGGCAGGGACTATCCCAATGTTTAAGAAACAGTTAGACAGGTACATGTATAGGATAGATTTAGAGAGAGATAGACCAAACGTGGGCAGGTAGGACTAGTGTCACTGGGACATGTTGGTTGGTGTTGGCAAGTTGTGCCGAGGTGCAGCACTCGCCACAGAGAACAAAGGGGAACCCGGCGTGTGTGTGTGTGTGGGGGGAGGGGGGGGGGGGGGCGGGGGAGATGAAAGGACTGTATCGAGTACTTTCGTTACTTTGTCAATGGCCTTTACGTGGCAGCTCTTGCATACTTGTACTGTTTGTAAACAAAGAATTTCACTGTACTAAGTGCAGTGACAATAAAGTATCAATGAATCAAGGTAGCTATCCAAATATCATCGTATGCCACCAACAAATATCTGGTTAAATCTCTAAGCCTTAGTTAAGACATCATGAGTCAGATGACTATTGGGCTGTTGATCACCAGAAGCCGACACTATTCACACAGACTGCAATGTAACATCACGGCAGCTAAGAATACATCAATGAGGATACTGGATTTTCAAAAATAAAGGCTTTGCCGTTGAATTCACCAAGATTTAGAGATCTTTAACATTTATTTTACAAGCAAAATTTGCCATTGCAAATTAAAAAAAAACATTCACCATTATAAATTTACCTGAGCTTTGCCCATCTCATTTAGTGGATTATGTCACCACAGAAGCAGTTGAGATTCTGCACCTTCATCCACATAACCAACACAGCAAGAGGAGGCAAAAGTCCATCTTTCATTCTTTCATCATTTTTTTTTTTTATGGCTGATTTATAAAGAAACATTTCAGCAAACTTATGCTATGAAAATAATGTTTAAAGTTGAAGAATTACATGTAGTTTACAAAATTGAAATCAATCTGCTCAATAGTAGCAAGAAACCAAAACATTACCTGTAGATTCCCTCCATTGGAACTGCCTGACTACTGAGATCCTCCAGCACTATTACTCAACATCTGCAGATCCTTGCCTCCCAAATAGTAGCGGGTGACTGGTCTAACTATGCAAAAGGCCTTTGTATAATGGATTCTGATTGTAGACTCATTTGATTATGGGGAGAAGGCAGGAGAATGTCGTTAGTAGGGAGAGATAGATCAACCATGATTTAATGACAGTAGATTTGATGGGCCAAATGGCCTAATTCTGCTCATCACACTGATCTTATGATTACAATATTGATCAGATTAATGAGTTACCAGAGAGAAAAAAAAAATTGAGTGCTTCACTCACACAGCGAAAGACAAGTTTCAATTTACACTATAATTGAAAGTTGAAAATCTTCCTTGTGCATGTTTGAGTTGCACTGCTCCCTCTAGCTGCAACATTCAGGAGTCCTAATGCCTCTTGAAGCATCTTAAAAACATTATTCGTCTTAAATCCTATTCATGCATTTGGCAACTCTCACATGAAGCATCTTGCAGCATTGCACTGTTAAAAAGGTGTTACTGAAACCGACAAGTTTCTACAACCGGTAATGCAAAAACACAGCAATTTTCTTTAATTAAATCATAATATATATATATTTAACATCTTTAACATTTAAAACAACTTTCCTATGCAAACCAGTCATACAATTGATACAATGGAATGAAGAGAATTCAGCCACACCTTTGGAACAGCATTCAAATAGACGAGATGGATTTAATTGACACCAATGAACTTTCAGCAAACTGTACAGATTAAAAAACCTCAGAAACATCCATTTAAATGTAAATATAAAAAGCTCATTCAAATGAGAGATGTCCCCTGCAGAGCACACTACAAGTGCTATATAAATCTGAGCACTTCCGTATCAGCATTAAAACAACTTTCAAGATCAATTACTTCAACTGCAAGGTACATAAACATCAAGATTGTTTTAATGTATGCAAACTGCAGATGCTGATTTACATTAAAAGACAGTGCTGGAGAAACTCAACAGGTCAGACAGCGTCTCTGGAGAACATGGATAGGTAATATTCGTAAGTTCATAAGTGATAGGAACAGAATTAGACCATTCGGCTCATCAAGTCTATTCTGCCATTCAATCATGGCTGATCTATGTCTCCCTCCTAACCCCATCCTCCTACCTTCTCCCTTCTTCTTCTTGCGTATGGTGTGCACAGCCTAAAGCTGTAGGACAACTTGTTCGATTTGATGTTATTTAATCGTGCACGCCGGGTTGACTACATCCGTTGAAACCGGGCAGACCACGTGAAGGTTGCAATCCTCCACCCCTGCCTTCTCCCCATAACCCCGGACACCCGTTCCAATCAAGAATCCATCTCTGCCTTATAAATATCCATTGACTTGGCCTCTACAGCCGTCTGTGGCAATGAATTCCACAGATTCACCACCCTGACTATTTTGGGTTGGGACCCTTCTTCAGATTGATTGTATGTGGTGGGGGGGGGGGGGGGGGGGGTGAAAGCTGGAGGAGATGTGGGAGCAGGACAAAGTTTGACAAGTAAATAGTGGAGGTTGTTTTGATTGGCCTTTGCCCAACCATCTGCCAATCAAACCCCTCCCACCCCACCTGTATCCACCTATCGTTTCTCCAAACTTCGTCCTGCCTCCACCTCTTACAGCTTCCACCCCCCTCCCCACCACTGCAATCAATATGAAGGGACCCTACCCAAATAAAACTGCCTATCCATGTTCTCCAGGGATGCTGCCTGACCCAACACTTCGTGTTTTTTTAAAACCCAGATTACTATGAACAGCAACATCTGGCATTTCCAAAATGCAAAATGCCAGGGCACTTCACCGCACAGACAGAAATCGGTATCGCCCAAAGGAGGAGATATTAATAAGGTTTAGCTTGATTAATTGGTAAGTCTTGAGGAGGATCCCAAGGGAGGAGGGCAAGCTCCAAGGATTATAAAGATAGCAAAAACCTATTGGAGACAGTTTACAATTGTCCAAGCAAGAATAGAACCTAGACACAAGATTCTGCAAAGGTTGGTCAACACAATAGACTTCAACAACCAAATCAAACACGGCAGCTAAGTCTAGAGGAATAAGATCAATAGGTGCACTGTGAACAGAGACTGTGAAAAGCAGTGTCTTTGTCGTGAGCCTTTTCAGTTCTTGTAGCAGGGCAAAACCCTAATTGGAGAGGTTCAAAAACAAGGTTAGTACAGCATTCTCCTGACATCTCCCCATAACCTCTGACACCGGTACCAATCAATAATATATCCATCTATCTCTGCCTCAAATACATCCATTGACTTGGCCTCCACACCCTTCTGTAGCAATGAATTCCACAGATTCACCACCCTCTGAAGAAGGGTCTCAACCCAAAACATCACCCATTCCTTCTATCCAGAGATGCTGCCTGTCCCGCTGAGTTACTCCGGCATTTTGTGTCTATTTACAGCATTCTTACAGTTGGCTTTGGCAAAGGTAAGCTCATTCAATTCTGAAATTGAACAGGGAAAATATAAGCATCAGGAAAAGGTAGTGCAGTGTTAATGGAAGGGTTAATTACTTAAGTTTAACGATATAGCATGGAAACAGGCCCCTCGGCCCAGCAAGACTGCGCTGAGCAGCGATCCCTGTACACTAGCACTATCTTACACACTAGAGACAATTTACAATCTTTTACCGAAGCCAATTAATATACGAACCTGTATGTCGTTGGAATGTGGGAGGG